>NMRB01000022.1:211457-333852 GCA_002633025.1 Notospermus geniculatus | reverse complement strand
TCCAGGGTCTTAGTTTTCTAGTAGGGTCTTATGTTTCTAGTATCCAGGGTCTTAGTTTTCTAGTAGGGTCTTATGTTTCTAGTGTCCAGGGTCTTAGTTTTCTAGTAGGGTCTTATGTTTCTAGTATCCAGGGTCTTAGGTTTCTAGTAGGGTCTTATGTTTCTAGTATCCAGGGTCTTAGTTTTCTAGAGGTCTTAGGTCTTGGGTCTTAGGTCTTTGCTCTCTAGACACCCAGCTTCCAAGTGTGACTTTATTGAGCCGACTTCCAGTATTATTATTAGATTACATGTAATTACATAACTATCCAGTCACCTACTACAAATTAAATATCACTGTAAGCATAAAACACAGATTGACATGCATTTCCTGGCTATTCACAGATTGTCAGGTGTGGGAGCAACTATGAATTTAACATTCAATGGGTCATATGAATAAAGACTAGTAAATGCTTTTACTTGAATTTTGCAATACAGATGCACTAGGCAATGCTTACAAATCTGAGTAAAAGCATTTGCTACTCTTTATTCATATGGCCCAATATACCTTTGATTACCATAGGCCCGTATTTTAGAATGCTCCTCAACGTAAAGGAGTTCCTCAAGGCTATTGTTCTCCTGTTGAGAACAATAGCCAGGAGAACAATAACCTTAATGAGGAACTCTTTTATGTTGAGGAGCATTCTAATATACGGGCCAAGATTTTTCGTAGTGAGGTTTTAGTTTGGGAAAGCGAAAACTGGACACGATTACACGTAGTAATCGTTCTTCTTTTGTAAAAACGATATTTCACGCCGTGAGGTTACAGATTGTGACACCATTTTAATACACGATTGTTTTTTAAAGTGTGCAGCGATACTTACCATCATTGGTGATGCGTTGCTTTACCCTGCCCACTATGAGCTGAGGAAGTGATACCACTGCGCATGCAACCCAAATGATAAAGATAGACAGGCGAACCTTCGTCGTGTTGACTCGAGGTTTCAAGGGGTGGATCACAGCACGGTACCTTCAACAAAATATATAATAGTAAAAGTTAAAGTTTGGGTTTATAGTCTGGTATCAACAACGGTAGAGGTGTCATCCGACTTTACACGTTAACCCCGGTCTATCCTGAAACCTTTCAGTAGAACTCAGATGAGCTGCTCATTCAGCGCTACAATCCGAGCATTTCCGACCGGTACCCATTTATACACCTGGGTGGAGAGAGGCCAGTGAGGCAAAGAGACTTGCCCAAAGTCTCACGCCCGGTGGGATTCGAACCCGGGACCCTCTGACCGCTAGTCGGAGGCCCGAACCACTTCACCACCGTGGCTTGAAGAATGGAACACTTGAACCGTGTGCAGGCTGGGATTGCGTTCTAACTTCAGCAAATTGAAGTGAAGGTCACGAGACAGCACAAGTCTGAGTGTTCCTGTTAAAAAGAGCATTTTCAATAAACAAAGTGCCCGACAAAATAAGCTTTAAAGATGTTATATCTGGAGTTTACCTTTTTCTGGTACAACAAAACCATACCTTTCCACACCTATCGCTGTATTGGTACAGATGCTCACAGAAACGGTAAGAACCTGGGTGAAGAGAGTAACTGGACACATGAACTCTCCCAGAACCCACTCTCCGAGCATCACCTGCGTGAAGGTGAACGGTATACAGATGCAAGCCATCATAATATCCGTCAAGGCAAGATTTACAAAGAATACATTCCAGTTGGTCTTGGCTGTACGTTTCCTGATGACGACTACGGCAATAATGATAACGTTCCCAACGATGGCAAGAAAGGCAGCAAAGGCATAGAGGGTAATGAGCAAGGCCTGGACCCAAGACGGGATTCCAGTTGGCGAATGCTCATCTTCAACATCCTTGTGTTCCTTCCAATCGGCAAAACTTTGGAAACGACCGACCGAGCCATCCTCGTAGGTGAATGTGACTTCATCCATCAAAGACCTTCAGGAGGTGGCAATAAAGAGACACAGACAGGACATGGGCTTATATACCACTAGCTGCAGGTTACATCATCTAAACCGGAAGTGGGAACGTGGCTGCCAAAGTTGACAGATGGGGGGAGCTATTACCGACGTCACACATTTTGGCCTACCCACGATTTGTGCTAATAGATATGGCAGAAATACGTTTTCTTTGGCGACTGATTGAATCGCTTCCGGCAGATGGTGAGAAGAATCGACTCGACAGTTCCTGAATCTGAGTCGTCTTGTTGTAAGAGGTAGATTGTCCCAGAGATTTGCCACTAGTTCAGTGTTGCCCGAGGTTTGTCCAAACACAAATCAAACTTATAAGAAGGAATGCACATGTATAGTATATTTGTAGGCTACATGTACGATACACCAAAATCGCAGATGTAAGGTGTATATCATCAAAAATAGATAAAGACCAAAAATATACCACTCTGAAACAGCCCAGCCCAAGGGTTTTAGTTATTTTTTTAAATAATAGATGGCGCATGCTCAAAAAAGTTGCAAAAATCTAAAATCTTTTGGCACCAAAATATAGGCAGGGGCACAAGGAATACTAATCACAACTTTGTTTGCAAATCCATGCATTCCCTAATGAGTAATTAGCAATTAAAGGGTCCTGCGCCACCTATATTTAAAAAAATGAACTCAACGTGCTGGTCCATGCCAGTCTGAGGTATAGTCGTCTATTTAAAGATTGATATCTCTGAAACTAGTACATGGATTTGATTGAATTTTATACTGCTTGTAGCCAGTGTCTAATTCTTTGACTTGGTGCAGTAACTTTCAGATCTTCCAAGTTTTTAGGGAGACAGCTGACAATTTTAAGCTTTTCAACGTTGAGAGTGGTACATTTTTGGTCTTTATCTATTTTTGATATCATGCGTCCACCAGTCTTCATCAGATATCTTTTCACAGACATTGCAACAATGCGTTGTTTCTCACCCATCTCAATCTCCATGACAGCATTTCGCACGTTATAGTCAGTGTTGGGATCACCTCCCAAGGGAAGGGATGACCTTATGTGTGGAGTGACTTATGCAACCAACATTACCCGAGAGAATGGGCTCCGGAAGTGGGGGACGTCCGTTCATTTTAATATGCAGGTAGTCTCTCCCGCTGCAATTCGTTGCTTTGTATGTATGTGACTGACCACCTTACATGTCCAACGTTTAATTATGTCATGTGGTTTAGAAGACCGCGCCTCAACTTCAAGAGATAACCAATTAGACAATCTAAATGTAGTAAATGGTGCAGTTGTCTCCATCTTTTGAAGAAGAGACCCATAGATCAACACATTTTTATCCAGAAATGTAAAATCAAGGATATCAATGTCTGGAAACTGAGTACTCGAGCCCAGAGTAGATAAGAATCCGCCTGAAGTCGTGAACCTATATCAACGGGGTTAATGGTATGAATAATAAATCGGAGATTCAGAAGAGATTTTGTGAACATTTCTGATAATTGTAAGAAAGAATCCCTAGCTGTTTTTACCCTTTTCACCATTTGGTTACAGTTTTTTTAGTTGGTCCATACACTCGTCCCCAGTGGCCTCGAGCTTAATACTAAATAGTACGCTCTCACCCACTCATTCGGAACGACCTGAGGCGAACTGCTTATCTGTCCACTGGGCGGCGCATTTCAAAAATGCGAATGTCTACGGAAATTGCCGAGCAGTTGCCTTCGGAAGTTCCGAATGTCAACCACTGGCACAGATGGGGCCTAATCATGTTTCTGAACGCTAGATGGCGCAAACTCTCGTCAACCAATCAGCGACCAGTATTTCACGCAACTAGGGGAAAACATGAAACATTTTCTTATTGGCTGATGGTTCATTGGCTGGTTGATCGAGCGCGTTCATCAACAACTGGTAGTGACATCTAGTGTTCAGAAACGGACTTTGGCACCAAGTGTTTCAGTGGTTGAGGGTGACAGCTTCGAGCGGAGGCCGATACCACTGAATTATTGAGTGTAGCTGGTCCAAGGGCCGAGACAGTACACTGAAACAGAGATGGTAATGGAATGCATCCTCCTTACGGGATGAATGCTGAAGCGATTGAGTGAATGTACATGTAATTAAAAAAAATAAATTTTTTCCTATTTGTATCACATCTTCATCAACACTGTCCAGCATATTGCAATAATATTTTAGCGTATTTTTCTACCTATGAATGTTCATAAAAGTGACCCTCTTCAACCGATACGAGCAGCTATTTTTTCAGGTACTGCACCCAGTCCGTTCAGCACTGAGTCCTGCATCAGTATAACGGACACTGCATCCAGGAGAGGATACATTTCATACATATAAACTAAGATATACGACTGCGGCGATTTTCCCAAGCAATTAAGATGACAATGGATGATAGCCGAGGTACATTACTTTATGACGGCCCCTATAACCTCAAGAGGCTGGAATCAGATCGGCCTATTAATATCGCGCAGGCGCCGTAAATAATTGTCGGCCGCGGAAGCATCTGAAAACAGCCAGATCGGTCGAACGCTATGTTCACCTGAACAGTCTATGCTTACATTCGTTCTGGAAGCTTGTGGATGATACAGTAAGGCGAAGTAACAAACCTGGAAGTTACCGCTAATTATTTGCCTAGTACCGAGCATATGCCAGGAGTTCTAGACGTATTACGACGATAGCCGACCTTCTGGAACACAATCAACTAATTTTTGTCTGGAAATATAGCTTTGATTTTCGGCGTGGAAACTGATTTCGTGATCTTGGATGTAGGGCCGACGTGGCGCTTACACTTTATTAAGATGAGCAGTGCCATTATATCCCATTTCAAACACACAGATAATTGGTTCAAAATATTCAAAATGGAGATCACGTGACCTCGAGTTGCTGCGACTGCGTTTCACAAGACGAACTGTCTGCAAATCATGAAATGATGGCAGCTCATTGAGTTTCTTAACTATTTAGCAACAATTGTGCAACATTCGTGGAGGGAATACCAGTCATTTTGAGAGATGAGGATATACTGCTATTGCATTGCATGCGATATTTCGGTAAGTGAATGCATGACGGTGCTTAGCTTTCGATTACAGGTTAGGTTCGCTAAACCTAGAGTCCGAGTTTTTAGTACAAACCAAATGTGTTGACCTCTTTGCCATCAGATATACAGCAAAATGTTTACATGAATGCCGAAAATTTGCCAACAAGTGATGCGGCCGTTGTGGTAGAGTTAGATATAGGTCCAAGGTGGAATTTCGTTTTAGATATCACTTTTCTTCTAATGATACTGTGTGTCTGCGTGTTGTAAGGTACAGACACGTGGGATTACACATGGTCCGGACACATGGAATGCTGGTTGCCGATGCAAGAATCTCTTCTTTACGCCTTGCCCGTATCATTGCCATAAAACACAATAAAGACAGAAGCTTCCCAAAGAAAAAAGACGTAAACAACTTTCTTCATTGAGGAAACTGTGTTGACTGTTCGTTGATGTCTTCGGTTAGCCTTAGGCCTTCATATGTACCATTTACCGGTATGTGTACGTGAATGCATACGGCTGATATACAGAACAATGTCGGGATCGGGTATGACAGATGCTTGGTGCACTCATTTACCTCTCGTTGGTGACTCGGAGACCTAAACTAACTCCAGCTGCACAGTGAGATGTGGAAGAACAAGCAGAATTCTTTGTTCTATGCGTTCGTTGTGTACAGATGGTATGCAAAGATATCATTTGATGTCTGGCTCCCCGACGTGAGAGTCAAATGTCGGTCAGATAATGGCTGGTTCTGCGTTGATGTACGGCAGGCAGCGTAGCTACGTGGCTGAAGGGACGCGCCAATTAGCGAATGGGCTACCGAATGAAAATAGAGGTGCACGTTCCCACTGTATTTTCACAGCTGAACATTCCCTCTTTTGCACTCAGTCAAGGCACATCTAAATTTTAGGCAACATAGCAGATGAGATTATGGTGCAGGGACGCTGCCAGGATGATATTTTACGTAAATTTTAATTTACTTTTAATATTTAAATTTTAATATTTTACGTAAATTTTAAATAAACTTAAAATAATGCTGCACCTCAACAACGTATAGGCGAGGCACCGACCTAATCGGCCAAGTTTATATCTACCACGCTAGCAAGTCCAAGTGGTCACAACAAGAAAACGCGAAGAGCTACGGACATGACGGAAGCTGACTGTGATGGTGTTGCAAAACACCGGTGTTGTCATGTTGTATGGTTTTACACTGTCGTACGCTGTGACGACGACTTTTAGACGATATTCCGAGATGGTGGCTGTTGATTCAATGGATTATGTTTGGCAACAGATGGATGTATTGGCCAAATTGTTACAAAACACAAGATCTGGATGGGAGCTTCCCTTTTATCTCGGCTGTTTGCATAATAACATGAATACATGTAACTCCCTTACGGCATCTACCAGGCGCTGTTGTTGGTTAATTTCTCTCTCACTGCTCGTTGTGATTATGCAATGCGGCGCCTTCGAGTTACTATTTTCTGAGGGGGGGGGGGTAATCCAGCTTTGCTGTGCAGGCCTAGCCCATGTAGTTACCAACTGTTGGTACACGAAAGCCGACGAACCAAAGTCGTGTTCTCAGTGGGATAGGCCTACTTTATTTCGAAAACTGACAATATTAAAAACGGTAGTTTTATGCAACCTGTAGAATGTCCTTCAACGGTAACGGTTCTTGTGTGGCTGCTCGAACTAAACAACACCAGTGAGGCAGGGAAGAGAGGTTTTCCGCGCCTTCTGTTCAAGAGAACAAACAGTACTTACATGGACATGCCTGAAACCTGTAAAATCATGACGTACAAGCGTTTGGAGAAATAATTAACTTATGTTTGTGGGTGCGTTATCATGTTTGCCTGGTAGGTAACTAGTTCTTTGCTGAACAGAAAATCCGTTATCGTCTTATTCGTCAAATGGTTTAGTTCTCGGGATCGAAATTCGTGTAACAGCAGGTTGCTGAAGATCAGCGAGTGAAGTTGAACAGTACACGTACGTGTATGTATGTAGCCTACGCTGAAAGCAAGAACTCACTAGCCTATGTTGTTGGACCACACCCCATAGAAATAGTCGGCCCAATGCTGCGCTACATGATATGAAAAGATTACGTTCGTTTTGAAAATCCCAAGGGGACATTCTAGTGTCAGAAACATTAACAAAATGCACTGACGCGTACTGTGCAAACCATCAGTGCAAGAGCACAGTCTGATGTGCACGAACGCACGCTCGCTGCCAAAGAAAATTAACAGACCAATAGACCCCCCGCTCCATTCGTAGGCTATCAGTAGACATGCCAGAGAAGACTTCCGCAAATACCGGAAGCAATGCGGAAAAGCATCGATCTAAGCTAATCGGAATCTACTGACAAATATCAATCAAAGGAAAAAGCATGTTTTTACAGGCGTAAACAACAGAGTGCAAAAGATGTCATCAGACTGTACGCACAGGTTTACCGGTGATTCTTGCCGGTAGTTGTTGGCGGGATCCGCAGCAACAAAAGAATGGCACATTATCCATACGCACCTGTATTAACCTAGTATGTTATAGTAGTTCATGGTTAGGCCCTACATGTTTACACAAATATTGTACTTATCATGGTACATTAACCTTCTACTTCCATCGTACCATAAAGTTGGATAAGGTTTTTCGGGAGTTTGTCTATGTGGTAACGAAAGATGAACACGAAACAATGATGATCAGAAAATCTCTCATGATCTTCTGTTGACCAACCCGATATTAAGTTCCTCTTGCCCTCTCCAAGAGCAACGGAACGAAAAACTTTTGCAACCACGATATCTCAAGGACGATATCTTTCCAGTCTAAAAAAACACAAATTTGCATGGACAGATGCAATTTGGTTCACCCAGATCATAATCGTGTGATCTTCTGTCGACAATCTCGATTTGTAAAGTTCCTCTTGCCATCACCAAAAAGCAACGAAACTGGAAATCCTTTGCAATCACGATCTCTTATGGATGATATTATGTGTAGTCAAAAAACAAATTTGCATGGACGGACGCAATTTGTTCACCCAGATCATTCATGTGATGGTGTATTCGCCTTCACATTTGTTTTTGTTTATAAAGCAGACCTGAAAAAGACCTACTTTTCCATCGACGCAATGATTACTCTAATCGACTTCCCATTGACCACCAGCCGTCTACCTTCTCCCACTTAATACTGTATCAATCTTACTAGATGGAACTAGCCATGTGGTCTCTCTTGCGACGATACCTCCGGGAACGGTGGTATATTAGCATTATTCTGTGTTGATTTCACCCTGCCTGGTTCTTTGGGCGGGTGATTTCTCGGTTCCATTACCCGATTTACTTGGTAATTGACTTATAATAGGCGAAAATCATCAACCCCATCAAGTAGAGATCGTGCAACAGGTGTGTACTAGGTTTCTTAAGCGAATGACTTCATCCACAGTCTCTGGAGTTTTTCCTTCTAAGGCCACGAAAACGTGAGCTGAGAAGGGTGACAGGAGGGGATGGAAAAGATGATATCAAAGTAGCCATACTTTTACAAAGAATGCCAATGACGACCAATAAAGAAAGGTTGTAACCAAAACGTCCCCCCACCCCACCCCTCGTCAGAGATTGATGATAAGTCACTCGATTGAATTAATAGGGACTTCCGGCAAAGCTCCGTATCGTCGATCCGTATCACGTATGACGTATGACTTTAATAGAAAATGCATTAGCTCGATACGTCATACGTGACACGGACCGACGATACGGAGCCTTGCCGAAAGTCTCTAATATCAGCAACGTATAAAACTAATGCACTCGATGCATCTTCTTTCGTCTACATCGCAGGTATGAGTACTACCACCTACGTATATACATGTACTTCGTCACTTATAAGGTTCTTCCATTGCTTTCCGTTTTTGTGCTTATAAAAATAAGCAACTTTCAGCTGTCATAACTTCATGCTGGCATTGCTGTCGCAAAACAGTATGAACTATTTTGATTCAAAGAGCCGTATTCAAGAAGCTTCCTTAAGTGTGAGGTTGACCTTTAGCTATTGTTTGCAGGGTAGAATACAAAAGATTAAGGTCGACCTTACACTTAAGGAAGCTTCTTGAATACGGCCCAAAGACTCACGACCGGACCTTGTCATACCTCCAAAAACCACGAACAATTTCATTACTTGAAATAATATTTACGCTCAGCTCTATGTTCCCGGGCGTTTGTCTTGGCCGCTGCTAACATCCCCCGGGGCAGTGTTACGTTGTAGTCCAGTAAATCTAGGAATTAACCGGGAACAAATTGCAACAGAAGGTTTTTTTGCTTTAAATGTTTTATTAGGACACCTTGGACATCATATCCAAAATCCCCCAAAATCGCACAGCGGGAACCCACTTAATTTGCATATTCAATTTTGTGAACTGGCTTCAACGTTGGACGCCGATGGACGCAACAACTGAGCTTTGTACAGGCGAGTGGGACCCGATGTACAGCTAACTTTGTAACGGTTGGATTTACACCCCATAAATGTATTACCAACACATAGAAACATGGTACCTTGGAATCAACTAAGCCTATTCTTTGGACGTTTTAAGCGGCTACCTAATCGAAATTGACATTTTATGCATTTTGACCCATTTTTGTGTTAATTTATATAAAAAGCATCATATCTTAGTACATAACGACTAAAAACAATTGAGAATGTGTTTGTCTGGTTCCGAGGCACCGTATTTCTATCTGTTNTGGTCTAAAAATACAGTTATTAATCGATGCTACCCTGGAATTGGGTAAAGTGGTCTGGCGCTAAGTCGTTATATTGTCTGACTAAGAAAGCAAGTTGAACTGCATTTAATTAAATATGAGCACCCTCGATCGGCCCTGTGTGGCGGTCGAAATGGCTTGTAATGTTATCCCTTTCATCGATCTTCGTGATGGATGGTTATGCACTTTAGATAAATACATTGCTATTAGACGAATATCAAAATGACCAATTAGACGAGGAAACCACTTGGAGTCGTTCCTTGGGGCAATTGATGGCAACATCACACTGTCACAGAAACAAGATCTGAAATCGATTGGGGATTGTGATTTTGACGAGTGGATCCAGGTTCGGTGTGTCCTAGACTACCATTCACTCGAATAACATCTAGTTGCAGCTTCTTGCCAGAATCCTTCGTATCATTTCTTATCACGACAGACTTGACAAGATGACCATCGCCTTGTCGAGACTGATGGCCTGTATGAACATTGATGAATCGATGCTCAGGCACCAGTTGATTCATGCGAGCAATGAGCCGCCTTAGTCTCGTTTGGCAAGGTACTGGCTGAGTACATGAGGCGTGCATTATGACGACGTAGACACGCCGGGACCGATACGTAATTTGATGAGGGTCAATACGGAGGTTTAGAAATCAAACGATAAAACGTAAAGTTTACGACAACGTTTTTTTCATACTACACATTAACCAGATTTTATATTGAATTTTCGGTACAACAACGTTGTCGTTAACGTTTACGTTTATCGTTTGATTTCTAAACCTCCCTAATATTGCGGAAAGGACCGTCGTCCTTCGTCATGACACGGGTCGATAGATTTCGGCACTTAAAGCTCCCTGTATTGAATTTTACGCTATTTTCAAAGTGTTGGAGAGTGCAGGTGAGGTCTCCTCTTGAAGGTCCCCAAAATGCTTGCCTGATACGTACTTCAAAGAATCAAGGCCTAGTTTTCAGCACACATTGAAAATCTGCAGGCAGAGCGCTAATGTAGGCCATTCACAGATAGAGCATAGTATATTTTACACTTACACCAACGTCGGAGGACGTAACGACTTTCTGACAGTGCGGCTTTAAGAAAAATCAGTCTAAAGGTAGAATCGTAGAGAGATTTCCTCTGACGTGTCCTCTGGTGACATGTGACATGCCCAGTTGCTCACCGGCCTGAATAAACTCTTGCACAAAAACGGCAAGATCCGTATTAAATCATTCACTAACAAACTTCTGAGGCTTTTATGTTTCTAACTCACGTAATTTAGATATCGTGAGAAGGACCATTATAGTCAAGTAATACATGATCATTAACGAACGTCTTGAGAAGGAAATCACCCGTGTATACAGACTTTCAGTTTAAATTTTATCACCTCACACTGCAACTAATGATGTGTTTAGTAAATGATGAAATGTTGGCATGTAAGCATTCCGGCTAGTTAACAACGGTCTCGCTTGCTCGTTTGCCGTGTTATACCTTTCACATTTTTGTACTCTTCTCCAACATCAATTAACTTGAAGACTGGATACAGGCCAAACTAAAGGTGTTCTGCTTTGAAATGGGAACACAATATTTGATGTATTCTACCATTCTAAACAATCCATAAGAAACACTGACGTATCCAGCACATGCTGTTGATTACTAATTGCTAACATTGCTTAATGATCACAGTAATCACCGTGTAAGGGGAGGGGAGTAACTGGAGAAGATATAATACATAGTTACACGTTTTCGTTTTTCATCTGTTACTTCATGTTTTCGTCTTCTAAATCATGACAATAATGTGAACACAACAAGTTGGACACGTACATGTATACCACCAGCGTAGAGCTTTTCCTTTACTTGTACAGGCGACAACAGGTTTTTCCGATCTGACGGATGCATCTCCAGAGCAAGCGTAGACCATTCGACCTATTGCTGTTTTTCTAATTCTTGAATCAATCCCATGTGCAAATTTCTTGAATCACTCGCATTTTGAGCAAAAACAGTTTCTGTTGAATGACTTACGCTGCAAGAACAAACGCAATAAGATAGAAAAACAGTTTCAAGCCCCATGCTCTTGTGATAGAAACATCCACCTTACGGTTCATTAGAACGATTTCCGTCAGACAAGTTGTTCAGATGAATTCACCTGTGATTTATTCTGCTTGTTCTCTACAGTAGTCTAGACATCCACCGTGTTTCCTTTTATTTTTCAAGTTCTATCATCAACAAATTTCAATTTAATTCCGCCTGGTTTAGCATATGGAATGGATGTGGTTTGCAAGATAATTCCTTTAACTGAAGAGCCTGCCAGAATGAAATTAAGTAGTACCATGCCTTCCGAATACGAACGCACATCTCGTCGGCGTGGAGTTGAAAAGGCACTTTCATTTTGAACATTTGGCGGCATTACCATCAGCTCGAATCTTAAGGGTCGAGCTGGATAACAAGGGTTCCAAAAGTGTTGTCGCAGTAGACAAATACTCGCTACAGAGCATGGATCCATGGAACCTTTATTTTTTTCTATCTTGGAACCTTCTGAAAAGGTTTTTCTAGTATGACAACCATTTTCACCTCGATCAGTCAGTAGTCGAAAAGACCCCGGCATATTTGGTTGGATTTATTGCTGGTTACGCAGACGCATGGGAACAACAGTCGAAACCGGAATATACCCTGGGCACAATATTGCAAAATCCTCTTTGGGACAGTCAGTAAAACGTTGATTCTTTCCAAGTTTGCAGTTCTCGCAAAAGACACAAATCTAAGCAATCTCGATTGGAGATCAAACTCATGTTGCTTTAGGAGTGACCAATTACGTCATGCAGAACAGGTTCGATATAAGTTTCTTCCAATATACTGAACACAGCCGCGATTCTTTTCACGCAACCATGATTCCCTCTTAATAAACCCACGCCGCCCGGCGCTAGCGTGTTTCACTCCGGCGCTGAGAAGCCAACAAGTGAGATGGTGCCCACCACTTACACTCGACGGCAGGTCGGCCTTGAGACTGTCCACGAGTTTAAATTCTGCCCAATATTCTCGTTAACCGACGACTGTGCAAGTGCGCCACGGCTATAGTGGTGCCATAAAACGGCAAGCAAGTGATTTCCTTCGACCACTTTCATCTGTGCACCGACTTGATATCATCCTATTTCAGGAATAACCGTCTTGGAACTGTTAAAAATGACCTCCCGATGGATTCAACTTGTGGTAATGGTGGTGGTGTTGGTATATGAGAAATCCTGTGCAAGAAGATCGTCGAGCAGGGACAGGAAGTTCACATTCAACCGCGATCCTAATGCTTTTTTCTACGACACACATGTGCTTCCAGATGGGAGGGATGTAACTGCTTTCATATTCCTTGACGAACCGAAAAGGTAAGAAGCGCTTTTACATTTTTTTGGCAATTGCATTAAAACAAGTACTTGCATCATGCAAGTCACGTCTTAGATGCCAGCAACCTCATGCATGCAGAGATATAACTCTATCTACACGAGATGAACGGAAGGACCGTTACCGGTATTCTCACTGACGGATATCGTTCTTTGAATTGTGGCAAGCAGAAGACCATGCACCGGGCCCAGAAAGAAACGGCTTTTCAAAGTTATCATATTATGCCGGTTCACGAGTTTCGAGGATAATTTATACATTTTACTTTCGCCTTTGTGAACTGGAATTGAAGTGTTGTGTACTAAACGGAATGAACAAAGAAAAAAAATAAATCCCGTATCCTCGTTCAGGTAAACAAATTTACATTTCAACGGCAAAAACTGATTTGTTGGCATGTTTTTCTGGTTATTTAGAAAACGTTTCACATCATTCTCTTGAACGATTACTTGGAACTACGTATCTTGGCACACGTAATGGGAATTTGTGTCTTTCCTCACATAACCTGTTGTTGCTTGCCTAAAGTTAGGTACGAATTAACATTTATTTGGACAAGGCATACGATGCCGTAAGCAGGATAAATATAGAACAAGCCAGTGAACAACTGGGACCTCAATGATCGAACTTGCCATTTTTCTTCAGGTTGCTCATAAAAACTGGGTATTCCTGTTCTAATGAAATAGCCACGATTCGTAAAATTCGTCTCCGAATTTCGCAAATTTTCGCCCCCAACCGGTGTCTTCCTCAGCTCAGGCACTTTCTAGTAGAGATCCCAGAAGTTGGAACTCTAGGGATCTCTACTAGAAAGTGCCTGAGAAAGACCCCGGTTGGGGGCGAAAATTTGCGAAATTCGGAGACGACTTTTACGTATCGTACCATTTTGTGTGTCGTTCTTTGTGGTCTATGTTGGGTATCTAATGAAATAGCCAATAGATATTTCCCTTCTCTGGTGCTTCGCCATCTTCTAATACTATAAAACAATGTTATCAATATATTACAGTCCCCAATGGCTCATTTTTGCCAGTAGTGTATTCAGTCGTTAAGACCGGGATCATAACTCGTTTGCCATAACCAATAAATAGCGGTCGTCACACCATATCTTCATGATACTTATGACCGGGACTTATGACATGTGGGACGAAACCGAGACGTCACCTCGTGCTTTCAAACGCACATGCGACTATACCGAACGCCTACATGTACATGTACTGTAGATACAAATGGACGTTTTTCACGCGTGGCCATCCGCGGTCTCGCAGCGCATCTTACCGACATTATATCGGTGATTAGGAGGCACTCATCGATAGTGCTTCTTGAATCGCCGGGGGTGAGTAACTGTAGTTCACACCGGCTGTATCAACTGAGATCAACTTGCTACCAGTCAGAATGGTAAGAGTACTTTGCGGTAGCCGTGATCAACACTTACGAATACCGCTTCCTCTTCCCAAAGACCTTCACCAAGGATGTTGGGGCAAGTTGTTCCTTTGGGTTGCCTTGGTTTTGTTTTGTTGGCCAGCATAATGAACCAGCATCCCGACGTTTCGAATCCGTGCTCGAAATCGTCCGACTTGGAACTTTACGGCCAAATGTTGGCCCGGACGTAAAAAAAGTGTTAACTGACATCAATACCCTCAATGAAGTCCCAAATGAAGGGAATGATTGGGGTCGATGGCATACAGTTGACTCGGTCTCAATTGCACCAGCGAATCGAAAGTAACATGAATTGTCCATTGGGCATAAGATTGGTTCAACATTGATGAGGCAAATGGAAGAAACTAATACCGATGGTTAGTTGTATTGATTTCCCATCCAAAGATCGACGAAACAGACAACGTGGCTGATACTGGTTGTCTACGCGCCTGAGCCGGGTACAAGTGACCGGCGTATCTCTGTCTAGTGGTAGCTTTCTGTGTAAACATGTTTCTCGGTGGTGTAATCGATGCTTCCTCTGTCTATATCGACTTTTGCCGCTGTTAAGATTCCCTCTGGTATCTTCTAGTCATTCTGGATTGGTGAACTTGATTTACTGCTAAAGAAAGGCCAGCAGTTGCGAGGTATTCGTCGCCTTGTCCTCGTATTGTAATCAGTGTCCATCTGACAACTTCATCCATAATTGGCCTCTTCATCCCCCGATGGCGCTTTCAAGCAGAGACGCCTTCGCCCAAGGGTTCCAAATAAAAAAAATGCATGATGCCCGGTTTCCCACAGATGACAGAAGCAAAGAGGGCGCAGATCTCTGGCAAACTCGGAATAGCTGCAAAAACTCTTTCCCGGTGGAACTTTTGTATAGTTGCATATTTGTGAATAATTCCGAAATGACACCAGGAATCCGCCTTTTAGTTTAAATAAGGCAGTGTAAGGCAGACAGCTCCCTCGATTGTATCCAGGACCATCCTGCCGCCGTCGGCAAATGACAGCTTAAATCCTGCGAGATAGAGCGATGTCTGGGCATGACCTTGATTCAAACGAGCGCCGATTCTTGGTAATCTCCCATCAAGTGATCGATGGCTTTTCACCTTATATATAAGCACAATTATCATATATGAATCAGTAACTGGATGAGATGTACCACTCTTGGTAATGGCAGTCTATACATGATATAGACTCAAAGGCCGTACAGAGTCATCGAATCATAATTGGACATTTCACACTTTGATTCTCATACTTGGGAACGAACGGCGATGTTCGCTTGGCTATACTAAATTTGCACTTAATGAAGTTTGCTGCGTCTTCGTTCAACAAATTGTGGATGAGATGATCTTGATGAAAATTACAACTATACACAAAACCCGACGAAAGTTTTTTTAAAAATCGTGTAACGCGACAGAAGCAACACGATGAAACACCAACCACCAAATGCACTGTAAATCCAGGTGACGCGTTTAGCGTTTAATTTTGTGTTTAACAAAACACAACTTAACACATTACGTGAATATAACTGAACATATCATCAGGACAGGCGTTCTATCCGCCTAGAAACATACGTCTTGTTGCCTAAAATGCCGAAATATATCATTTGTTGTACTGTAAATCTAAAGTCTAAACACGAAACTAAACGGGAATATGCAACACTTTTTAAACATCTAAACGCGATTAGTTTTCCATTAGAAATGAACAGATGACCTAAACACTGCATTTAGAAAACAGTAAATCTAAATGTCTTGTAAATGTCTTGTTTAACTTATAAACATCTCGTTCAGTTTCCCCTAAACACGAAACATGAAGGAATCCTGAACATCGTGTTTAGGGCTGGTTCACGGCTCGGGTGGAATTGGTCAAATTTGTCGTTTCGCTATATCTCCCGCCGGCGAATTTTTTCCCCCAGGATATAAAAGATATAAATCAGATGCATAAAGGTGGAATAAACTTATTCCAGGTCTAACTTCACGCTTTAACGTTCAGGAGGAAATAATACAGTAGACAGGTTTTCCGAGTTACCCAAAGAAAAATTCCAGGCCAGGGCGTGTAGCCCCAGTGGCGTAGTGGTTAGAGCGTTGGTCCAGATTATGCATGTTGCAGGTGGGCCCTGGATCGAATCTGCCTGCCGGTATTATTCACTCTTTACTGCGTGCCTTTTTATACTTTTTTCCTTCATCTTCCAACGCTTTTTTTGTCACTTTTTCAGTCTAAATCAGTCGGTTTAATAATTTTTTGCCGTCATGGAAACACATTAATCTATTTCGTTGGAATATGGAGAACTAAACGCGTTTAGATGTTTAAAATATGTTGCATATTCCCGTTTAGTTTCGTGTTCAGACTTTAAACACTTTAGATTTACAGTGTGACGGCTCAAACCTAGTGAGAGACAACTGGTTCACTGTTGTGGCATCTCTCGAGCTCGTTTGTGCGAACTAGGGAGCGATTCTAGGACCTGACTTCTTCAGGATGCCGTTGTGGTGAGCACCAGGGACGTTTTAGGGATCATCTCAAAATTGCTTGATGCCCAGAGAGACAATTTTTTTTCGTCTGGGGGGAGGGGGTCAGCACTTTCCTGACCAAATGTTCATCTTTTTAACCTTTGGCATCACGTGTAAATTAGAAGAAAGAAACCAGAGAACTTCCAATATAGGAAGATTATCATGATTTATCATGTACCCTACTGGTCCTCCATATAGAAACACCAAGTAATTCTGAAATAAAAGTGTTGATGCCAGACATATGACTTTTTTCGTCATTTAGAGGGGGAGGGGGTCCAGAGAGAGATGAAAAAATTTCGTCTCTCTGGGCATCAAGCAATTTTGAGATGATTTGGGCGACAACATCATTGGTTCAAAATTGTTGACATGACAATTAACTAAAGGCTGAATTTGCTAGGATCTAAAACTGACATTTCAAGGTTATTATCATGCTACTGTAATGCAAACATTACACTAGACCTTAATCCGCCTGTTGCGTCTAAGGTTCTTGTTTGTGATTCGGAACATTTTTTTTTGAACCAACAAAGTGCTCTTAAGAAGAGACAACAGTCTACGCTTCGTTGGCGAGGATGAAATTCAAACTGTTCTGTGGTTGCATATAAACTGTCTGTTGTCTGAGTAGCCTCAATCGATAGCGTGTCGCCATAGCATCATAGTTGAAAGTTCTAATCGTCAAATGATTAATAGTAAGACTTAAGATCTATATGTTGAGCCTGGCGCCCAGCATTGCCCTTAGGCTATCATACCAACTAATTAAGTTCTTCGAAAGTACATCCAGATGATGACTTTGTCTGCAATATAACACTCAGACGAAGCGAAGTGGTAAATTTTGCCACTGAGATTAAATTTCCTACTGCAAATAGCACGCCGATCATTCCTAGGACAGACCCCCTGTCGCCTGCATCTCTTCGTCTGTAAAGTTATACCCCATATTCGCTGCTGCATTGCTGTCTTGCAGGATAATGTCACAGGCAAAAGTAAGGGTTTTGATTAATACCTGAATGGTAAGTGAATGACGTACCTTTGAATGATGCAAGAAATCGTTCAGAGAAGCAACAGTTTTCACTTCATAGACCCACGTAACTAACCTCTCGCAGATCATGACTGAATGGTACGTGATCGGTGATCCCATTCTCCCCAATTCTGAATGTGTCACCGCGATTAAATTGTTTTTTTGCATCATCATTTTATCACTCATTTGGAAACCCAGTCAAAAATGTTAATCGAAAACGCCATCAGAGAAAGCATCACTTTATACCAAAATTGGCTATCGTCCAATGGCTTTGCTACGTCCAAAAACAATATTATCTTTGCGCGTCTACATCAACACTGTTAAATCACCAATAAGACATTGATCCTGGAAGAAGTGTCAATCAAATCGATTCATCGCCATCAATACGATGTTGCATTCTACACGGAGATATTACAAAACTGGAATGGGATACCCGGATGTTGAACTCCTGCCGAGTTGCAATTTACTTATAACCCGATATCTTGACCAGGGGCTCACTAAAAAGTGCACCGCATAATCTCTGCACTGGCACCTCGATTGGCATTGGTGAGAAATCACATAGAAGCGCTGGACGAGAGTTTCATGTTTGACCAGTGTCAGGAACGGTTATGTAATCATTTTTTGTTACTTTCAGGTACTTTTTCGTCGTTGAACAAGACAACGTACCTATTGCTATCACCATCACCCCCTGCTCGTCACCGATATACGTCACTATAAGGTTACGAGATTTACTGGACGGAGAGAGCACCGACAGTCTGCGAGGTATGGCGATATTATTCATAGTCTTTGGTGTACTTACACCATAAATTATTCATCAGCCGATTGTCTATTTCTGATCTAATCAATGTGACAAATTTAGACGTTATGAGTACAAACCAATAGACGTAAGACACGTCATTTGGTACTCATTTACATGTATGTTGTTGCTCGAAAGTTAGTCAGGCAAGCCCTGCGAGTTGCAGCTGACATCAGCGATGCGAAAACACCGTAACAAACCGGTCATTTTCCTTATTGGAACATGCATGTCTGCACGAATTCCAGGCACCAACATCAACTGTCCTTGATCAAACCGACGATACTGAGTTTCAAAGAGTACCGATGCCTCTAGACCTCGGACATCGTATTCAACTAAGATTCCTCTGTACGTCTTTTCAGGCAGTACAGGCTTTGACATCGTATTCAACTAGGATTCCTCTGTACGTCTTTTCAGGCAGTACAGGCTTTGACATCGTATTCAACTAGGATTCCTCTGTACGTCTTTTCAGGCAGTACAGGCTTTGACATCGTATTCAACTAAGATTCCTCTGTACGTCTTTTCAGGCAGTACAGGCTTTGACATCGTATTCAACTAAGATTCCCCTGTACGTCTTTTCAGGCAGTACAGGCTTTATCACTGTAGTGCTAAGTGGTTGTAACCCCATCGATAGAATAGCTTCTTTGCTCCTTCTCATTCTTAATATTATTACCACCATCAGTGTTACGAGTCGAGTATGTTATTTTACTATTGATGTGAATGAGTGCGCACCTGCTCTGTTAGTTCCCGTCTCTAGTAGGACCGCTGGGCAACTTAGTTTTTACAAATTGACGCTAAGTTTGGAACTACCACCTGTCGCTACTTTGCCCAGGTCTAACCGCAAAGCAATCCAGATATTGCTATTCCTCGCTAACAGTTTTCCTGGCGCCTGTAAACTACTGTTAACAACCTAGGTCTACCTGACTAGCTAAAATGTTCAACAATGACTAGCGAACATGTGAACTTACGAGAATCGGGTATATACACACGGTGGGGCAGAAACAACCTGTGCGCTGCTTTCGCTACCTTCCTTTGAAATGTATACAAGGCATCTTAAGTTGATTATAGACCTACGTGGGATTGAATCTTCTAAGACTGCAAGTCACCAGAATTGAAAATGTTAAACTGCTAACAATAGTAAACGATTCCTTATGGATTTCCGGGCGTACGTAACCCATTAGATATTTTTTCCCCTCGCTAAATTCCCAGTTGGCCAACCTGTTTACACGGGTGTCGATGGCAAATTCGCAGAAAGACTGTTTATAGCTAAATAACTCATTTTATTGGGATCTACATCTTTGCTTCTAGTTACTCAGCCTGCATAAAAACACTCAGTGAGTGGCATCTCGTCTTTTATCTCGATAGGCCTACAAGAATGAGATCATCCTCAACACTGGTGCTTTGTTGAGTGAATCCAGCCTTCGCTAAATCCCTTGTCTATCGATCGTGCCTGTGCAGCTTCGACACCATGCTCCCCCTTTACCTTACTAAATCATGACCGACTATCCCCTAATTTTCACTCGCCATCTTACGTTTCTCGTTTCAGGTGGTGGTCTTATCAGTCAACAACAAGGATCCGTTGAATCTAGTGGAACATTCCTTGATTCATTCTCTGGGTTGGATCCAATGATCTACCGTTCGGTGAACTCCCCTTCGGGTATATACATGATAGATATTGTCACCAACGATACCAGTAGTAGTGTTGAGATTTTTGGCACGACTAACGCTGCGGTAAATAATCTTTATCCCGAGTTGCCTCCCGATCCAAACATTGTTGTGACATCACCAGTGCGAAGGACACTTCTTGTCGAATGGGATCCGAGCCCAACACAAACGAGGGATAATCAAGAGATCGAATATTGCTTATCATTCAATACAAATCGTCATTACAAAAGCCAGTGTGACGCACGGTCAAGTGCATTTGGTGACATCCCGCCTACGGTGCCTCCAAATTCAGGGTTTGGTTTTGCATTCGAAAAGAAACTTCGCCGACGGATAAAGCAGGCGAGGAAAAACGCTTTAAAATCTGACCCTGGAGTGTTTTTTACGTGCATTGGGCCAAAAACTCGGTATTCCTTTTCGAAAGTGTCGCCTGGGTGGTTGTATTACGTGGATGTTTTCGCTGTTGACCCACGGAACAATCGGAGTGTCGCCTATCAGGGCAAAACGGGTCGGACGAAATACAAGCAGAAGTATGTGACTCTGAAGGATGCAAAAGTGATCGAAAAATTCATGAAACGTCGATCAGGTCCTAAAGGGTTCAAGTATATTCTTCGTGAGGATGTTAATGAATTGGTGTTGCAGCTAGAGGCGTGTACGGGGGCGTTTAATGTGGAAGTTAGATACCATGACAAGGTGGTGAAAACTACAAAGTTTTCGAGCATGGAAACATTATACATACGGAATGCCAAGGCAGGTATGTACTTCATTACCGTTTCTCGGGAAAAACTTAGAGTTGCTTCTTTTCGTATTTTCGCAACAGTCAACATCTCAAAAACTTTGTACCCATTGCTTCCAAACGATACAAGCATACGGGTTTTTGACAACCTCAGCACGTGTAATTCTGTCACAGTAGCCTGGTTAGGTACGACGGAGAGGTCTAGATACTGTCTTTACAAACGACCGGTGAATATAAGGCATTTAAGACGGCATTCGCCAGTGAAAAACCAGTGCACCGGCCCGGGTGGGCGAAAGAGGAGTGAAAAGGTTATCTGTAAAAAGTTTCGTGCACGGAATCAGAACAAAGCGGTCATGACAGAGGTTGTGAATGGACTTGCTGCGGATACAACTTACATGTTCGACGTTTATGTGACAAAAAGAAAAGGACACACGTTGTCCTATGAAACTGTATACACAAAGACAAAGACGCGGAAGAAGTGTTCTTCAACATGATCGACGTGGTGAAATCGTGCGTTTGCCTTGTAGTGGGGATCATATCCGGGAAGAGAAGTTCTCTAAAACACGGTCATAAGAGGTCACGGGGTATAGGAATTGACGCCTGTCATACGAATGATACATGTTGTCCTCCTTCGTAGCCGTCACCGCACCATGGCCCCCTTCTTGATCGCTTCGGTGGGAGGGTAAAAGGCATGGTTATCCGTGACTGATGGTGCAGGAAAATGGACGCTACAACAAGAGGTGCATTGTAGTGTTGTCGTTGTGCAATGGCGTGGATTTGATGTCTGGCTTTTGGTCATTCCACAATCTCCGCAAGGCAATGGGAATCAGGCTACCGAAATACCGCCGTCTCAGTACTGCAGTGGTAGCCGGTCTTGTCATTGACGATGGATGGCAAAAGGATCTGGCCTTGCCGGGCAACACTCGTTTGTTGTGAGTCGCCGTGTCTGCATGAAGGTGCTATGATGATGAAAAGTATATATCTATTCGGTATCAACAACAGATTCCGAATTACAATTACATGTAATTTCATTGATGGATGAACGGTTCTGTCACGTCGTAGTCCTTGGTTTACGCAATCGTTAACGAGCTGCTGCTGACCTCAGCATCTCATTTCTGGCAAACCCATCATGAACTCGATGTCTATGATGACGGTAATCATGAGAGCTCGGACGCATCTCTGGCATCAACGAGAACAACTGACTCCGGCAATCTGTGAAGGACCAGCGAAGAAAGTGAACTTGTTGCTGAAAGTAATTTTAGACACCAGTCAGCGTCAGTGACGACAGATCACAAACGCAAGTAAGTCATTTGTTGTTGATCGTGAAAAAGGAAGGTGAGGTATTGAACCACTGTTCTGACGCACTACATGATATGAAACAAGGAATGACAAATTTTACATTCATCAACAATGTGATTATAACGTAAGCCAATGGTACATTAGTCGTTTGAAGCACTAGCTTCCCTGTGCATCAAGTGCTAGATGATCCACGCATGAAGTAGAACATTGAGCATAAGGCTCTAGTTTCCAAGCCCGGACTTTTAGAAAGCAGTGAAAGGGTTTGTCCAACTGTGATGAAAACTCAACTGTAAATATATTATAATACTTTATTTATTCTAAAGGATACCAAGGTTCGATAGTACGGGCTGACAAAGAAAATATATGGTGATTTTTAATCTCATTGAGTTTGAAGTGAGAGTAAATGTGGCCGGAGCCAAACGGGAAGGAATGCTGGTCACATTTTTCTAAATTGACTAAGACGGTTCCTTGAGGTAAATTGTCTTTCGGGAGACGTGAATGTGTTGCTGGTGATGCGTGCCCAAGTAATAGTTAAAAATGCGTCGCTTCTGTCAGAATACGAAGAGTTACTTTTCCACTGCTGCCGTACATAGTCTGGGCGGTCAATGTTGGGGCGGAAGAGGACGTGATTTTCAGGGCCGTTTGTATAGGGAATCGAGTAGTTTTGATGGTGGCTGCGTGCCGAACAATATTCCGGTTGTGATAATTCTGTATATATTGAACTATATGTTTACTCTTTTGTTCCAGAAAGGTAATTTATATTTAGTGAAGCTACATGTACAGGTATGGCACCAAATAGTAGGCTATGCTTGTCATCCAATGATCTGCGCTTACACTACAATGTGTGGACCAACCATGCTATTGCTACGATAATGGTTGACGTTGGTTTTTCTTCTGGACACCTGTTACACCACGGACTCCTCGAAACCTTTACTGGAGTAGATGGCAAGGTTCGCCGGCCATCCCCCGATTTCGCCAACACGGAAGGTTTTGTCGATCGCAATATGTGGCCCATAATGTGGTGAACAGGAGAGGAAGAACAACCAGCGTAAACATTGGGCTTTGTTATTAGATCCACAAACGGCGACTCAATAGGCCTACTGCCATGACTGCGCATGCTCGACTTCGGCAGAAGCGTAATTTGTGTAGTGTAAGTGCAGCGATTGCAGTGACAATACAATGGTCAGCAAAGGTCTCTGATCATTATAAGAGTCCTTGAATAAAGCATACGTATGTATATAAAACGGTGTTGATCAATAATGCATTAACTAGCGGAAAATGAGTAATGCATAGTCATAATTTTTCGACACCAGAAGAACATTGTTTTCCCATAGAAAATTTGCACAACCGATGTTGTGTAAGAATCAGAATTGAAATTATCGTTGTCATTTGTACATTATTGTGAAACACGTGCAGTTGTTAAACTGGTCCCGTTGCAGGTGTTGCGTTTTATTAGAAATGACCGAAGTATAGTATCACGCCATTAAAATGTTGTNAGTGAGGAGCGCGAAGGGACAAGGTGCTTTTCAAGTGTTCCCTAGAGCCGTGTGGGCGTTTGTTCTTCCGCCTTCCTCAATCGACTGGATATTTTTCATCAGTTCATTTCGGTTAATTACGAACTATGAGGGTTTCACCATAGACATGCACAAATCATTCTAACGTTTCGTGCGACAGCTCATTTGATTTAGTATGGTTCTAAAATGTGGTTAAAGGCTGATAAATAACCCATGATACGCTCTTTGCCCATCCTTAAGCTTTCAGACAGATTTTTTAAAGCTTCTCCTATGCGAGTGTTATTATTAGATGATCATCATCCTTTTTTGGACAAATTCCATGGAAGCTAATCTGGAAAATATTTCTTCGAATCAGGGTATAATTTCATAAATAAGGGGAAAAAAATTAAGTTGTGTTGTACTGGCTACGCGACACACGGGATTATGCAAATTCCGCTTTTAAAAATATACATACGTGACACTAGGCTGGGTACAGCGGCAGTTAACTAATTCCCACAGTACCCTCTCTCATTTTAACTCTATGTATTGAAAGTCAACGTCAGATCAATATTAGGGAGGTTTCGCAAGCGCCCGGTTAGGCCATACGACGACGTTTATCTATTGTTTGGATATACCCACACAATAGATAAACGTCGTCGTAGGGCCTAACCGGGCGCTTGCGAAACCTCCCTAATAAGGCTCGAATGGGTTGGACATCTCCAGTTAGTACATTGTGCCAAGAGTGGCACAGTGAAGCACATCGGCTCCTGCCACTCGCACTGAGATTGCTGATTCGATTCCCAGTCGAACTCGTGTCTAAGTGAAACAATTTGAAAACAATTTGAGCCCGAGACGTTCAGATGAAGTTTCTGGTTTCTTCTAATAAAATATTCGGCTATTCGGCCACTTTCAGAGAGCAAAACGAAAATGTCTTGTTCGCAGCAAAGTTGCTGTCAGAATGAGCTCCTCAGTGCGCATGTCAGGTTCTCAGGGAGCTCTCTTGGGGAGTTGGGAAGTGAAACAAGATTAGCTCATAATCTGTAAAACTGAATGACAAAATAGTTCGAAGCAGACGTGGACTGGCCTACAAGACCAGTAATTGTCAAAGGTTAAATTTGTAAACAGTACATGTACGTCATTACGTGGGTGAGACATCGAAAGCTATCGAATGCGATGTTTGAAGTCAAGTAGGCCTAAATCGCTTTGTTAGCCAACAGATATCGTGTTTTTCCTCGCACAGCCCATTTTATCACAAAGTCTATGGTACCATGAATGGCAAACGAGAAATATCAAGAGACAGATTACATTTTGAGGTGATAATCTTGAATCTAGGCGTCATATATTTTTTGTTTTTATTTCATTCTCTTACACATAACCACGGTCTGTGAAGTACGCACATGTTTCCCACGACATCAAAATGCTCATGCAAAAGAATAAAGACCATTTCAATTGTAGATTTATTTGTACCTTATTTAATTTATTCGAAGGAGATACTTGGTGGATGTTGTATGTCATAAATGGTCGCACCAAACACTGGGCAACACGCATTTGGACGTGACCATCTTCAAACACAAATTGTATTTTGTCGTTCACCCCTTCACCCGGGTTCAGTTATTTGATATTGCAATCTTTTTTTCAACACCTCATACCCCAGACACACTCTAGAGGGAAGTGACTCATGGAGATTTCTGCGACTTGGTACAGGCAAGCAAATTCTCCTCATTTAATGTGGTTGTAAGTGAGAGTGTTGTATACCTGGATGTCGGTGGTTGATTAAAGGATGATAATAAGCTAGTCTAGGTTTACATTTGTGTTTATGAAGTTAATTCCCATGCTTCTTACTGCCTAGTGGAAGCTGGGTCTCCCTGATTCTGATATTGCTGTACGTAATATATAAGCGATTAGTGGCGGAGAAGCCTGTACAATGATCGACGCTGAAGCCACTCACATCAAACACTTGCCAAATATCATTGACGTAGGCTGTTCTGTTCTGATTGAAACGGGCTGTAACAACATTTCCTCTCGAGGCACCCAAGGAAGCTGCATATATATGCATCTAGGGCTCACGTCGAGTAAAAGTTCACCTTTTAGTTCTCGGTAACAAGCTAGTTTTCGTGTACATCGCGTAATCTGATTGGTGGAAATAAGGTCCGCTTCTCGGCTGAGGGGAATCAGATTGGCGAATCAACACGGCGTATCGGTTACGGAATGGCTTCGATAGCGAATCTGATTGGCTGACACAGATTCTCTCACAAAAGTGAAATCTGATTGGTTAACAGAGCCATTTCTCACGTCGTCGTGGTATACATTGGTTCGCATGGTATTGCAATTGTACGGTATCTGATTGGCTAAGGCTGAATTCCTTTCAGAATACATGTAGCGAAATCTGACTGGTTAAAAATATCGTATTTCACGGTTGCATCATCTGCTTTGATGGAAACCTGGTATCTCGCACAGCATCAGAAACTGAGATTCAGCGGCGCCGCAACTTTCGTTAAAACCTACTTTGGAGCATCATCATCTGATTGTCGGATGATGATGATGGTGATTCCGCATGCACGCTACGGGAATATTGCCGCTAGACACAAACAAATGATGGCCCTTCTTAAGATATGACCACAGACCCTAATATTTGCCCAATACCTCTCCGTGGTACAATCCATAGATTAAGACAACCGGCAGACTCCCAACGGAATAGTGCTGGAGCCACTGCCGTTGAATGTCCGGCATGATAACAACTCATAGTGCAATTGAGACCACATTATTCATGAATTGTTGCCGAACTGATTTGTATTGTGATCGATTTTGATGTGTTGTCTCGAGACTTTGTCTTCGTGAGCATGTCTGTCATCCCTCTGGGACCGTATTTCCATGCTTTGTAGAGGAGAACGAGCTGGCCTTGTCCAAGCGGGTATAATTGGACTACTCAGATAAAATTGTCAAAACAACAACTTAAATCATACTATGGGGGTCAATACAATCTAAGATTATAACAGTTTTGTTATGACATAAGAAGTAGGCCTATAAGATTAATGACTGTACATTAGTGAAAAAGTGACATTTACCTAAGATCAAAGTGGTAAAGGACGAAAGTGATACAGGCATTTAAGTCGATTTTACCTTTGGATCATCAACGTGAAGGATAGTTTGATAAAGAGTCACATTTAACGGTCGCTGAAAATTCGACGCACTGGACCAAAGAAAACTGGTCCCAATGAGGAGGACGTCGACTCCACCCTATAAAATCTATCGCGGCACCCATCCCAGGAATTTCGATCGGTCCAGGTTCGCAAATGGTTTAGATTCGCTGCTGAAGTCGCAGTTGTCTCCTTAGGTTACTGCTAATCACACCGTTACCCTGGGAGAATGTAATCAAGAGAACGAATCGAATCCTTTGGGACCCGGTGACACGTCCAATTCATCCAGATTTCATCCGACCCCTGTTCCAAGAAAATGCAACCTGATTGCTCTTGGTACCAACTCATTACATGATGAAAACCAACCTAACATGGTTGAAGATAGGCGTATTTATTGTTGCAGGAATGTTACAGCTACATGTAGTAACCATCTTTGGCACACCGTCATGATTTCCTGGTTTGAGCCGGATGACTTCGAACTGCCCACTCAGAGAGCGGAGCCCAGGCATGTTGGGAACGACTTGGAATCGACTTTCATGTACATGTAGCTTTTCGAAAGATTTGCACACCGCTAAGACCCCTATTACATAAGTATACGGTATACGAAAACGCCGGTTAACAGTGGTTTCACGGTCGTGAATCCATTTGAAGCCTTTTTGTTAACCGGCGTTTTCGTATACCGTATACTTCTATGTAATAGGGGCCTAACCAAAACGATGTATCCATGCTGTGTAGAGAACACAAATTTTCCCACACGTCGATAGAGGAATACTTATAACACGTGAAAGGCGCCGCACTGCCCACTTGGATATTCGAATAAAAAAGCAGTTATGATCATGCAATAATCAAACTTCTTTTACATGTAACCATGGTAGGCTATTTCAATTCGGGCCGTCGATACGTTTATTTTGTTGTGATTTTGTATATTCACTTATTTTTTCCCTCTATGACCGCACCCGAATCAAAGCTCACCCAATTATTGTCAATTAAAGCTGAGTGTGATCACGGTTATGCTAGTAAGGTGTTACTGCTCGTCTAAAAACTAATATTCCCACGAAATATTGGCGCGGTTGTAATGATGGTGGTGAGACAAGAACAAAGAAAGACGGAGATGTGTCGAACTCACTGGCGAGGACGGGGTGAACAGGAAACAAAAGCAAATTATAAGACTGATGCAAAATGCCCATTCGAACTCAAAGGATTCCTCACCCAAATAGTAAAGCGTCATTTAAGTTGTCTGCACAGATTGTGGCGCCCGTCTCTCTTCAACGGAAGACGATGACACCTTCACTGGCCAGCTCATTCTGGTCTCGTGCCGAAATTAAGATGGAAGGGCACCCTGGTGTCGTCGTCATCCACCCCTGGCAGATAGTTGCCGATGCATTATGATTGAAACTACGGACGAGTGGATGGGCATCGATCCACTCCCCACGAAATCAGCTTCAGATGAACTAGGCTTGCTTTGTTCAACACGCCATAAAACTCCAAAAAGGCTTGCGATGTTTCCGTACACCGCAACCACTCAACAAAAGGTGACAATTTCGAGTTTGGACAATGTCTTGTTTGTTTGGGACGTTTTGTTGTCATTATCAAAAAAATAATGATACAAAGCTACATGTACAGTGGAACACGCAGTTTCTCAATCGACAACGGACGATAAATGCAACGCCATCTATGTACGATATAAGGTATCGGCAAGGACCATATCGACACCTTTTTCCTGGCCGATATACTCCTGAAACCAATGAAATGGTCCATGGACCATGTGCTCACCGGGTTGGACATAACAGTCTAATGACAGAGGGATGAGCAATCTGGGTCAAGTCATTCCCGAGTAGGTACACTTTGGGTCACGTCGTTCCTGAGTTACCGCACTTTGACGATTTTCGGTTTACGCCACCTGGCGGCCATATNAATCATCACCGTACAAAATATCTAAGAGTGAAGACGAACGGCTGTCACACCCTCCCGCTGCTGAAGTCATATGGGGCAAACTTACCAAGGCATCTTTCATGTCTTTCTTTGTTTGACAATGCAAATCTTGTCAAGGTCAACCACATGGCTGTGTGAACTATTGATTGTATGATTACAACACCAACCGAGCACCCCGCCAAGCATCCACGCCATATGGACGAATTTACTCCCAACTGACCACGAGTCCTGGAAAGAGTTGGACGATTTCATGTGCTAAAATCGTGCCCGTTCGTATGTCATGAATTAGACAACTTGCATTTTGCTGGATTCCTTCAAAAGAATTAGTGGTTTCGAAGCTTGAGAGAAAACTTGTGGACAAACAGTGTCACACATGAAATTTGCGCCGCGGAGAGTCCGCCTTCCCAGCAACCTAAATTCGGCGCAATGATCAAAGTCAGTCAATGGAAATACACTAACTTAGAACATCCTTCCGTTTGCACTCTTCAGGAAGACCAGAGAGGATAACGCTACCGGGAACGCTACAGCAACTCTGTTGTGGAGGTGTGGTTCCCACGGTGATGACCCTCCCCTCGCTGAGTATAGTGACAACATCATGAACTACCGGAAGGACATCTTTCACACCCACAACAATGCTCCATGAAAGTGTCCGAGCAATATTTCCTTCAAATCAACTCATGTGCGGCGAGATCAAAAATTCATTAAATTCACAAGAAAACTTTCGGAGGTTTGGTAAACCAATATATGGTCCTTGAAAACGAGTATCTTAACCGTTTTGTTGTAAGGGTAAATAAAAAAGACAATGGTACTTCACACATAATTGACCTTTTGAACACTTGGGGTAATTAGTCTGGCTGGGTCAGCGATCGCTGAGTGGTCCGAAAAAAGAAATTCCTTTCTTTAGCACATGCTCAGACACTGCGCAGAGGGGCGGCGCTTTTTCTTTCATTCACTTGTTTGGAAACGTAAGGGTCATTGAAATAAGTCACGAGCTATTCAACAAAGGTGTATAATATAACACCACCGCTCAGTGACAATTTTCGGGATATTTTAAAGGCGGTCTCCTGCGCGTAAGATCAGTTTGTCAGTGACCATCAACGAATTAACATCGCAAGATAATCTCTTGGCCTGGACTGCCATTTTCTTCAACTGCGGACGAAGTGTCAATATTACATCGAAAAAGGCAAGTGTCCGCTCGAAGACATAAGACGTTTGCATCGAATTGTTTTGTGATATTCAAGTATTTGCGAAGGAGTGAACTGTCACAGGCTGACATCCCTAACGCCAACCACAAACGCCGGCATGCAGGGTGCTATATTTCTCGTGACAATGTACCTAAACGTTATTATATCCTTGGGGATGAATTTGGAGGACATATGGAGTGACTTTCACAATTCGACACTGTTACGAAGACGCCGTCAAGACGACATCCTTTTCAATGTTAACGAAGAATTATCGAAAGAGCTCGAGGGATACGGCATGAAAGAAGAGGACACGAAACGGTTATCGTCAAAGTTTATCCTGGGTTTGTACAGACGACTCAAACTTGGTTTTGACCTTCGGCAGGCAACTGGACACGGGGCACTACAAGAAGACATTGTCAGCGGTGACACAGTCAGGACCATTCCAACTAAGCGTAAGTACCATTCTCGTATGTTGTCACGGATGCTCAGAATCATTGTGAATAAGGTCCCAGATTAGTGAGGTTTCGCAAATCTGTCGAAACAGGAAGTACGAAATACGAAATTCAACTTCATTTCCAGGACCTATTGTATTTCTGGAGATGGTTGGTACCACAAATGTCCCTGCTGCCAGTGCGTCTTTTAGCATGTCATGTACTGACCGGAAGAGTTAATGGTACATCTTGAATTTTTAAATTATTTTCTACTTCGTACCTACAGAGTGGAAACGAAAGATAAATTTCAAAGTTTAATACATGTATACACAACTCTATCGGTCTAACGTCATAGGCTAAAAGACGCTCTTGCAGCAGGTTTAGCACCTTTCCGACTCCGACTTCAACTACCAGAATGAATTGCAGTCCGCTCTAGACATCCTTGATAAAAACGATTTGATAGACGTTTGCAAATCGCAAAATGTCATAAATCGCCTGAAATACATTACGTCATGGAAATGAAGTCCAATTTCGTATTTCATACTTCGTTTTTCGTCAGATTTGCGAAACCTCCCTAATAACAGACGGGGGTACATGAATTACGAACATGTCCGAAGCCATTGATAGCTATTGAGATTGATAATTGCGGCATAATCTGATAATGAAATAAAACAATTACAATCGGGTTGTGATCACTGTTGGAAACAAGGCAGGTTGCATGGAGACGCGGAGGTGTAAAAAGGAACCTGGCCTATTGCAATGTTCGTCCATTTTGGCAAATTCTTTCAAAAATATAAGTCTACGTTCCAGGAACCAACAAAAGCCTGTCTAGCCGTTCTGATTACTTGGTCCGCCTACCTGTCATAAGTACAGAGCAATTTAATCGATCAAACTTAGTTTACCCTAATTCGTCAACTACCCCCTCACGCATGGATTACAGCTGTTTTCCTACTTCTGACAATGCTGGCTGTAAAATCCTGTGCTGGAAAACATACTATTTAACACGTACTTAATCAGGTTAACAACTCCCTGGGGATATTTCAAAGGTACAGATTTTACGTCCAGCGATTAGAACAAAATCATCCATGAAAATAAGACAGACTATATAATGGATTTAAAGGCAATATGGACAATGGTCAAACCATTAGACGACACAAAACCAAAGACATGTTGCTTCGGCCATCTTTGTAGAGCCATCCCATTGACATCAGTTTATCAACACCTGATACCTTGAATATTTCAAATACTACTGGACCAATTTTAACACGGTTTGTTCCACATGAAAGTATATCTTCTTGGTCATATTTCAGCATCAAAATTTTGGAAATATCACAATTATGCAATTGCTCATCAGGAAAAACCAAAAATCAACATTTTTATTACGTAATGTTCTTGTAACTTTTGTTACAGTTTTGATAGAGTGGAGCCTTCGAAGGATTTTGGGCTCTGTTTCGTCAAAATCTGTCGAGTGGTTGCTGATATATTTGAGATTATCAAAATTTCGATTATTTGAGAATTTCCATTTTTTTACAAAATTTTGATATTAGTAGACAGAGCTCACCTAAAAACGTAGGCGTATGAAGTTTCGGAAGTTTTAGGGTAAACTGGCTAGAAGTTAAGCATGTCTTTCAAAATATCAATGATATTCTGAAAAATATGAATATCTCGGCCCAGTTAATGCAAAAAGTTCCAAAATATTTTAAAACCCATACTCTGAGGTAATACTCTAATGGCAACAAAACTTCCTGAAAAGCCAAAAAAATCTCAAATTATCAAAATACACTTCAAGATACACTTTCATGTGATACAAACCGTGTTAAAATTGGCCCAGTAGTAGGCCTACTTGAAATATTCAGTGTATCAGGTGTAGATAAACTTATGTCAATGACTGTACATTGTAATCGTACTCAACTTAGTGTGATACATGTACAGTAATACGTTTTCTTAATGTTTCAGTCAACTTAAAGAAGCTAAGGAGACGAGAAGTCAGCTTGGCTTTCAATCTCACAACCATGTTGAATCAAGGAGAGGTGAAGTTAGCGGAATTACGTCTAAGACCGAACCGCCACATCAAAAAGGTGGGATTCTACAGGATTAAAGCATCATTGAGGGAGGGAACGAGAACGAAAAGGTCAGGGAAATTCTCCGTCAAGACATATATGGATGTCATCAACGGGTTTCACTGCCTAAATCTTACATCCCTAATCCTCCGGTGGAAAAAACACTTCAATCTCAACGACACATTGGAAATGACATTGTTACGTCCAAGACGGAGTAGCGGGCGGCGAATAAGGAGAAGCAAAAACTTAGATGATGAACTGAAAGTAACGTCGGAAGAAGATCGGATGTATATTGACAACAACGACGCCATCTTGTTGGTGGTATTGAAAGAAGGCAAACTGTTGAAATCACAGTTCAAAGCTGCATTTCGTGATGCGACAAGAAGGAAAGTGAAACGGCGGACAGGGAAAAAGAGACGGAAAAACATCGCGAAATGGAAAGAAGCTAAGGACCAAAAGAAACAATGTACGACATATGAATTTGATATTGACTTCAACTCTCTCGGCTGGGGGAAGTGGATTATAGAACCAAAAGTTTTCAACGCTAAGTTCTGTTACGGTGAATGTGCGCTGCCAGTACGAAAGAGTTACAACCCTACGAACCACGCCATGATGCAAGGGCTGATGATGTCAAAAGGGACCGACAGACTGGGGTCACCTTGCTGTGTACCAAGTAAGCTGTTGCCTCTGAGCATGCTGTACTACGAGGACAATGCTATAGTTGTGAGGCACCACGAACAGATGGTAGTGGCAGAATGTGGATGTGCGTGATATGTCACAAGTTCGACCACTGCGGTCTCTTACCACCGACAGAGTACAAATGACCAAGAAACGTTACCGGTACATGTACATGCGTTGTTTTTGCCATATGACTATCTTTACATTTGAAATGGTGCTACTTTATCAATGATTCCTTTGAGTTTGATGGATAAAAATCAGATGAGAGTTTGTAATAAAAGAGGGTGTGTGTGTTCTCAGAAGAATTCTTGCATGGCATCCCCAAACCTGATATGATATGCATCGAGCTTCTGTTAATGTACTGTAAATGCTGTAAATAAAGTATAAGCTGAGGCTGTCCTGAAACACAATCGTTGATTAATTTCTTCTGGAATTACAAGTATCCCCTCCCTCACTGTAAAAAAATCATCCGTTTTCATGGGTACGGAGCCGCGGGTACACATACCAAACATGGGAACACTAAACTCATTCCGAGTTGTAGAGATGTACCCGTATGATGGGTGCGGCGGGCCCTTAGGAAATGGGCTTAAAAATTGAACAAGGAATTTACCCATTGCCATGGGTACGGTGTACCTATTTGTTTTTACAGTGCTCCAAAGCTGAAAAGCATTCGTCACTGTAGGCCTACGCTTCGGAAGAACTCAGCACGGCATTCACTAGATGGCTTTGCGATCGAACAACCAACATCAAGTGTTATCGACTCGTAAATGACGTTTTCATCAGGTAAAGATGAAAATGTTTTTCAAGGACTCGGTTTTTCGAGCAAAGTATGTTCATTGCAATACAGGCCATGTATAGTAAACAGCAGGGGGCGTATTGCATACGCATCTATCTTGCTGAATGATGGGGCTCTGTCCGAATGTACATATGAACCATGGAACAGGAGTCGGAAGGATCGATTCGAAATGGCACTCCAAAAGCAATAAAATCAATCGGCAGCCTGAAATCGATGTCTCTGATCATTGGCGGCCCGGTCGGCGTAAAAGTGGAGGGGAATATTCTGATCCTACAAAGGCGGAAGGGATTTGATCTGATACAGAAGTAAATCGCCAAAGGACACGTTCGTCAGAGGTAGGCACTTTCCTCTAAGCGATGTGATGACTTATTCCCGATCAGGAATAGATTACAGATGGGTAGGCCTAGAATGGAATCCGCCCTATTATAGTCGGCCATTTTGTTTTGTTTGGTTCATTAGCACCATCCTGTGAGAGGATTGCGAGTCCTCCTCGAGCCTGTGGTCCAGATACCCCTGACCGGAAGCCTACTGAAGGCTCATGTCGTAGGAATTCTTCCGTAACTCGCCCATAACCCTTTATATTATGGCTCTTTGGTTGTTGACATACGTATCACAACCAAATTAAAGAAAACTCACCGAAAATACGCGCACACGCGAGCTATCTGCTGAGCAAACGGTCTCGAATGACTTTCTGCTCAGCAGATAGCTCCAGTGTGCGGCAGGCTTAAAGCGGGAAAATTTCACTGCTTCTACAAGTGGGCTGACAAATTCCTTTCGTGGCACCGGTCAAGTAAAATGGCCATTTTTGCCATGCACATAAGTTGGAGTCGGCACCTGGTTCTCCATACTCTGTCGGGTGTACATGGTGAAGGCCTCATTATATGCTTCGCATGTATTGATTCTAGTTGAAATTTCATTCATCTATACAGCGTTCATGAAACAGGCCGGTTTGATGAACGGATTGTCTTGTCATAATCTGATGGACAAGAACTTTACTCATGCAAGATATGAAGACTCTCGGTGAAATAATTAAGAACTGTGGCAGGTTCGTTACTTTTGTCGAACTTTGACCTCTGTGACCTTGAAAAGTAGATCAAATCAAAAAACTGTTACATATGTTATGTATCCTAATTAGATACACCTATGATAAAAATTTGGAGAAGATCCAGTCATTAGTTCAGGAGTTATTGCACTTTTTGTGTTTTTGGTTTTGGCCACCTGGAGGCCAAGCTAAGAATCGAATCGGACCGAAACTTGGTGCCATAGGTCATTTGACCTAGGGGTATATATGTACCAAGTTTCAGATCAATAGCCCCAGCGGTTACGAAACGTGCCCTGCTAACGGACGACGACGACGGACGACGACGACGACAGACGACGACGGACGACGACGGACGCTGACTGACGACAAAAGCTCACGGGTGAGCTAAAAATCATCCGTGGGTACACATACCAACATGGGAACACTAAACTCATTCCGAGTTGTAGAGATGTAGGCCTACCCGTATGATGGGTACGGCGGGCCCTTGGGAAATGGGCTTAAAAATTGGACAAGGAATTTACCCATTGCCATGGGTACGGTGTACCTATTTGTTTTTACAGTGCTCCAAAGCTGAAAAGCATTCGTCATTGTAGGCCTACGCTTCGGAAGAACTGAGCACGGCATTCACTAGATGGCTTTGCGATCGAACAACCAACATCAAGTGTGTTATCGACTCGTAAATGACGTTTTCATCAGGTAAAGATGAAAATGTTTTTCAAGGACTCGGCTTTTCGAGCAAAGTATGTTCATTGCAATACAGGCCATGTATAGTAAACAGTAGCAGGGGCGTACTACATACGCATCTATCTTGCTGAATGATGGGGCTCTGTCCGAATGTACATATGAACCATGGAACAGGAGCCGGAAGGATCGATTCGAAATGGCACTCCAAAAGCAATAAAATCAATCGGCAGCCTGAAATCGATGTCTCTGATCATTGGTGGCCCGGTCGGCGTAAAAGTGGAGGGGAATATTCTGATCCTACAAAGGCGGAAGGGATTTGATCTCATACAGAAGTAAATCGCCAAAGGACACGTTCGTCAGAGGTAGGCACTTTCCTCTAAGCGATGTGATGACTTATTCCCGATAAGGATTAGATTACAGATGGGTAGGCCTAGAATGGAATCCGCCCTATTATAGTCGGCCATTTTGTTTTGTTTGGTTCATTAGCACCATCCTGTGAGAGGATTACGAGTCCTCCTCGAGCCTGTGGTCCAGATACCCCTGACCGGAAGCCTACTGAAGGCTCATGTCGTAGGAATTCTTCCGTAACTCGCCCACAACCCTTTATATTATGGCTTTTTTGGTTGTTGACATACGTATCACAACCAAATTACAGAAAACTCACCGAAAATACGCGCACACGCGAGCTATCTGCTGAACAAACGGTCTCGAATGACTTTCTGCTCAGCAGATAGCTCCAGTTTGCGGCAGGCTTAAAGCGGGAAAATTTCACTGCTTCTACAAGTGGGCTGACAAATTCCTTTCGTGGCACCGGTCAAGTAAAATGCCCATTGCTGCCATGCACGTAAGTTGGAGTCGGCACCTGGTTCTCCATACTCTGTCAGGTGTACATGGTGAAGGCCTCATTATATGCTTCGCATGTATTGATTCTAGTAGAAATTTCATTCATCTATACAGCGTTCATGAAACAGGCCGGTTTGATGAACGGATTGTCTTGTCATAATCTGATGGACAAGAACTTTACTCAACCAGGATCGTAAAATAAGAACGATGGAATGATAGCCAACAGAAAAATAGCTATGTCATGAATGAACATGTCTCAAGTTTGATTTCTCTACCCATACACTAGGTCCCTAATTATGGATTTAGGGAGATGGATCCTTCTATTGGTGGGCGTGATGACTATTGCCTTGGCAGCAGGTAAGATTATTTTCATTGATTTAACCAAAATACAGCGGTGGAATGTGCCACGATAAGACCAAAGTCAAAGTTACAAAAAGTGGTTGGTACTCGCCTTTGACTTAGCTGCTTTAATCAGTATTCAGTTCGCTCAGGCTGAGACAAACTGAATATCGGTCGAAAAATGACACTGGCGGTGGGTAAACAGCTCAGATGCCAGCGTAATATCTATCAGTGATTCAATTGGTAGTGCTCCGTTTCCCCTCAACGTTTGTGAAACGCTTGAAAAGTCCCCGATTGATAAGTCACGACTCCGTCACTCCTTAGCAGAGGAACATTGGCAGACAGCTGAGACATGAAGAAGTTACATCGGTCCGCAATAGTATTTAGAAGCATTTTCAACACACGAAACAATCACCTATTCCAGGAGCCCCACGAACGAAATGGGTGCGTGCAGGCGATCTTTCAGACGACGAGATGGTGGAAGTACCTGAAAATGTAACTACCGGAAAACCAAAGAGAAATCGTTGTTCAACTTCGAAACCATCAGGAGCAGCAGCAACTGGTACTTCGACTGAAGATCCGTCGTCATCGGAGACAAAGACGACGAAGAAATCATCCAAAGGTTCGACAAAGAAACCAAAGGAAGGAGCAGCGGGCGAAAGCAGCTCCCCTGGTAAATCAAACGCTCCATCAGCACATGGGAAGAGTAAGGCAAAGAAAAAAGGTTCTTCAAAGAAACCAGGATCAGCAACGGAAGGCACGACAAAGAAACCAGGATCAGTAGTAGACGCTTCATCAAAGAAACCAACGTCAACAGCAGAAGGTACGTCGAAGAAACCAGCGTCAGCAGCAGAAGGTATGTCGAAGAAACCAGGGTCAGCAACAGAAGGTACGTCTAAGAAACCAGCATCAGCAGCAGAAGGTACGTCAAAAAAGCCAGCGTCAGCAGCAGAAAGTACTTCGAAGAAATCATCCTCTGCAGCAAAAGATCCTTCAAAGAAATCAACCTCGGCAGCAAAAGGTCCTTTGAAGAAATCATCCTCAGCAGCAAAAGATTCTTCGAAGAAGTCATCCTCCGCAACAAAATATCCTTCAAAGAAGTCATCCTCAGCAGCAAAAGGTCCTTCGAAGAAATCATCCTCAGGAGCAAAAGGTCCTTCGAAGAAATCATCCTCAGGAGCGAAAGGTCCTTCGAAGAAATCATCGTCAGGAGCAAAAGATCCTTCGAAGAAATCATCCTCAGGAGCAAAAGGTCCTTCGAAGAAAGCAGCCTCACCAGCAGGAGACGGTTCGAAGAAATCAGCCTCAGCAGCAACAGATCCTTCGGAGAAATCAGCATCAGCAGCAAAAGATCCTTCGAAAAAATCGGCCTCAGCAGCAACAGATCCTTCGAAGAAATCAGCCCCAGCAGCAACAGATCCTTCGAAGAAATCAGCCTCAGCAGCAACAGATCCTTCGAAGAAATCAGCCTCAGCAGCAACAGATCCTTCGAAAAAATCAGCCTCAGCAGCAAAAGGTCCTTCGGAGAAAGCAGCCTCAGCAGCAACAGATCCTTCCAAGAAAGCAGCCTCAGCAGCAAAAGGTTCTTCGAAGAAAGCAGCCTCAACAGCAACAGATCCTTCAAAGAAATCATCCTCAGCAGCAACAGATCCTTCCAAGAAAGCAGCGTCAGCAGCAGCAGATCCTTCCAAGAAAGCAGCCTCAGCAGCAAAAGGTCTTTCGCAGAAAGCAGCTTCAGCGGCAAAAGATCCTTCGAAGAAATCATCATCATCATCATCATCATCATCAGCAGCAGCAGCAGCAAAAACTTCTTCAAAGAAACCAGCATCAGTAGCAAAGGGCACTTCAAAGAAATCAGCATCAAGAGCGAAAGGTATTTCAAAGAAGCCAGCGTCAGCAGGGAAAGGTATTTCAAAGAAGCCAGCGTCAGCAGGGAAAGGTACTTCAAAGAAATCAGCGTCAGCAACGAAGGGTGCTACAACGAAACCAACGTCAGCAACGAAAGGTACTTTGAAGAAACCAGCGTCAACAGCAAAAGGTTCTACACTGAAACCAGCAGCAGGAAAGTACGCTGCTTCAACACCAGTCGGACAAGATGCAGGAAGTACAGCAAAGAAACAGAATACAACACCAGGTGGTGGCGGGAGTAAAAGTACAGGTGCCGGAGCAACGCCAGGGGAGGCAACTTCGAAGAGCAAAGGAGCACAGGGACCAACTTCTAATGTTGCAAAATCAACTGCAAAACCTTTAGTATCGATCCCCGGAAAAACAGCAGCAGCAGATAAAAAAGCCGCACCAGGAAAGAAAAACGCAAAAGCACCAAAAACCAAGACCGGAGCGAAAATAAAAGGCAGTGCAAAGGCACCATCATCTACAACTGGGGCAAAGAACAAGGCAAAAGCTTCATCAGGAAAGAGTCCTGGGACAAAAACGGCCCAAACAGACAAGGCCACCGGAAAGGCAACAGCACCAGCAGCCAAGACTGGCAAGGCTAAGGCAGGCAAACAAACGGCAACAGGCATTGCCAGTTCACCAAATGTTGTTACAAAGGAACAGGGAGGACCAGCAACCAGCACTGCAGATAAAAAGAAATCCTCTTCGGCAAAAACGTCAGTTGTGACTGAATCCCAAGGTAGGATACCAGACTTCGCGAGCTTTTTTCACATTTTTTCTAAGGTACATGTATCTGTATAAGATGGTTGTTCCTCAGATGAAACCACCAATCAATAGATCGAACATATTTAAGGACGACCTTTGTGATGTAGGTCTCACTGGGAGGCAAAAACGAGTTTATTCACTTGAGCAGGAAAAAGCACGTATCAAGCGATGAAGGAGGTGTTGTAATGATTACTTATCTATACTTCTCATCCGATTTTAACAGGTCAAATAAGGAAAGGTAAGATCTATACATGTACAACTGTATTTCATTTCATTAAAATCGTCCCTATAGTATAGAAGGTGATGTTGGGCGGGTGTTGGGCAAAGCTTTCCTTTACAACCCGTGTTCCAAAATTTCATACTGTATTAAAATTTCAGACGCCGCTTTGCCGGACAAAATGATTACGTTCGTCCTTGATGGTGGTAAGTACAGATTGAAGCATTATCGCGTTATTCATGCACTGAAAACAGGTCGATTTAGCTTTAAATATCAGAAGAGAAAACCCTGTCAAAAAACCCGTTCTACTGTTTAGTTCTTTAGCCGTATGTGGTTGTTGTGTAGTGCCCTCATCGAGCTTCAGAGGACTGCCGGATCCCGTGCCGGATATTGATGTCGATGGTCTCCCATCAATAATTTCTTTACAGAGACAATGAAGCTAACTGGACGCCACATCAGTCTTTTCAAGGGCAAGTGTTTGCCAGCAACGAAACTAGATAGTACTGGCATGTGCAAAAGTGAGTGAGATTTCATTGATTCATTTTCCTAGTCTCATAGAACAGAGCAAATCTAACATAAAATAATAAAACTAGAAATTGACTTACCAGTCAATTTGAAAGACCGCCCTTGGAAATTGGGAGCTAAGACAGAGTTGACTGATCGAGAATTATTATCGTGCGGCCAGGGTTGGTGCCAGGTTTTTGAAATAGGGAGAATAAAAGTCTCCCTTTCCTAAAGCAGGGAGACTTTTTTCAAAAGAGGGAGACTTGATTTCTCCCTACTAACTTCAGGAGAAGCTGTAAAGGTCACTACTATTCAGTGATAAACTGAACTGTGTGCTATGTACTGTCAACAGGGTCCAATAACATATCTGGCGGACCAGAAAGGGATTGACTCTTCCCCACATGCATTGAATCATCAATCAACAGTCAGGAATTTTCGCCCGATCGCCAGTTATCGGTCAATCGAACTGCGCAGCTCGAAGGAATGGCGCGCATTTCAATCTACCGATCGCCCGTTTTTTTCTTGGGTGCATCCGGGGAGTACATGCCCACATGGGGCCCCGGGGATGGGGCCCATATCTTCAACTATATGTGGGCCCATATGGGCTTGTTCATTGGGATATGAATACCCTTCACTTCCGATGGATATTGGCGTAGGAAGGCGACTTGTGATCAAATCAGGATTTTTGTGACAGGTATTTTTTATCTTTCTCGCCTCTGCAGTTGTAATTTGAGGATGCGCAAATACGTGATCAAATGCGCAGGACCATTTTTTTGACAGTGTTGAAAGTATCGCCCCTCGATTGGACGACTTTCGGCCAATTGGCCGACGCCATATTTACACCCTGTTGTTCAATTGACCGACGCAGTTCGATTGGATGGCAACTGGCGATCGAGCGATAGTTCCTGACTGATCAAGAGAGGAACCAGTCCAGGGTGATCACAACGCCATCTTCAGCACACATAACGAACTAAAAGCACATGCTATAGAAGTGATAGTAATAGTACTATGAATTGCCTGAAGATGGCATTTCAGTCACTCAGTGAAATGAAATATAGATAAAACGAGAAATTTCACCCAAATTTCCCACTATTTGTACACGGATGACCCCAAGAATCAATAGGGTTCTGTGTAATATGCACATCTACAATTCCTGAAAATTTTACCGCGATACATGGCGTTTTTCGTTAGTTATCGTGCTGAAACCATAGATTGGATGGAGAGATCCAGAGAGAGAGAGAAATTCAGTAAAAACAAGGAAGACCGCCCCATTGATGGGGGCGGTCTTAATGATAAGAGAGGATCTATTTTGATAAAATGGGCGAGTTCGTTGACCATCAACGGATTTGTTTTTTCAGTTTCCCACGATAATATTCATAAACTTCAAAAACAATGTAAGTAGTTCAGACGGGCCAAGGGATTGGGGAAGGATCAGGTATTTTCATCTACCACTCACGTACGCCAGCCTTGTCAGCTCTTGTGTTAAGCAAACTGCCACAAATTGTCCATCTCATAAACAACTAGAGTACTCTAGGGGACGATCTTCTTACACAGCTTTGCACATTTCAGTGAAGGAGAAAGGAGTTATCTGTAAGTTGAAGTTAAAAATTACTATAAGAATCGAAAGATGCACAAAATTTTGTTCTACCGGGAACCCGACACTTCAATATGATCTCAACTTGCGAGTGCAATAACTCAGAATACGTTGGTTTATCCAGTTGTGGTTGAACCACACAATATCCACATGATCTTAGACGTGTCGGTATGATTGTTGTCTTTCCTCTCATTGGGAAGGTAACCATGGTAATAGCTACTATGTGATTCGACACAAATCGCAGAGAACGGCAATGTCTTGTCAAACACTTGATTTTTTCTTTTTTTTACAGTGGACGTCGAAACATCCGTTATGAAGGTATAAAGGTTCTACAAACGACAACACCAACTGGTAGGCCTAACTACTCGCAAAAGTAGCTTGAAGAGCTGAAGGACAGGCCGACTTCATGTATGCTTTTTCATGCAATAAACTTGCTAAAAATAAGACATCGTACATTTCTTCTACACAAATGGAATTCGATCTATGATGGGCATGATGCGAAATGTGTAAAAAAATACAGAGCTGCCCCTAAGAACATTAGGGAAGGAAGGTGATGATAAACATGAGCACATGAGGCAGCCAAGAGATGTGCTAGAGAAACGTTTTGAAGATTTTACCAGTAACAGTGACGACGGCAATCACCAGAGCACCATTCTTTTTCACGTACCACGTTACGGGCACGACGGTCATTCAAAATAGTCAATAATACAGTAACAACAACAACAAAATTGTGCAATCATCAGGTCACATACCCTCAACTTACCCCGATATTCCTTTGAACCAAGACAGCGATAAAAACAAGGGCTGCAAGGAACGGCACGGAGGAGGTATAAGGTGACCACAAATAACATTTTATGAGTAGAGTGGAACATAATTTCTGACGGTGGTATACATAAATTGAAATTTTGAAACCCCAATACTGCACAGAAAGGCACATAATATCACACATGGACTGGAGACTGAATACTGATTAATGCCAAAGTCATACAAAGTCAAATCTGAAAAGAAATGGTTTAATACGTATGAAGAAATGTGTTACTGTTAGTTGGGTGTTTATATATTGGGTTTAGTTATTTTACATACGATATATTGGCTCGCTCAAAGGACTTATCAACACATGAAAAATATGTGGATAAAATGGTGATTTAATTTACGAACTTACATGTATACACAGATACATTCTGTTACAATTTACATGAACATGACTGATGAAGAACTTCTGATGAATCCACACCTTTCCTTTCAAGCCCTCCATGAAATATGTCTTCACTTCATTGCTAACAGATTAGAATGATTGGATTCACTGGTATGACTGACTTTAAGGTAGTCTCCTTAATCACTTCGGGAGGGAGTGGACTTTCCAAGTGTGGTTCATGATATGTGAAGCAACATGCAATATGAAATTCCTTTTTACACAAATGATCAAGGATTATGCAGCATCTTTCTGATATAAATGAAGATATAGCAGGACATGGCCCCATTTTCCAGCACCGAAGTGCATTAAATGACCAACAATATGGACATGACCATCACTTACCAGAGCTTAACTGCACTCCCTATGATGGAATAGGTATAGGGCCTATTGGGTAGTCATATTGGGTTCGATAGGGACCATATCCTTTTTAAACACACCAATATTTATATGAATACGAGATTCCTGTACAAGAGAACACCGTTTGAAGTTTAAACACGTTTTTAAACATCTACAGAAATCTGACTAGTTTTCACTTCGAAGTTTTTGAAGATGAAATAAGCAGACAATCAAAATTAGGACTCAACACACAGTCCTTAAACAGGTGGACTGCCACTGTCCTAATCCACAAAATAAATTACAAATAAACTAAACAGTAATCTTTCATCAACAATACTGCGACTCCCAGCATGAAAGCCATTAGCCCATTCCCAATCTTACATATTTACATTCCCCTCTCCCAATATGATCTGCAGAACAATGTAGCTCAAAAGCAAATGTTTCAAATTAATTCATTCATGAACAGTACAGGTTATGATAGCAGGAACTTTTGCCTCACATCATCTGAACACTGACACACGTTGTGAAGAAATGTGTAATGTGTGACAAAAAGGCCCCTATTCTCAGCCCGTCATGGCCTACCATGTGTCTGTACTACTGCGAGCGTAGTCGGAGCGATGTCACAACCCTTGGTAGTCAAGATGTTCTCAGCCATGATAAGGCAAAGATGGATGTATGCTGTGAAGACTTTCAGCAACAAAGGGCCAATAAAGCATTTACACAATAACAGAGATGCCAACCTCAAATTGACCCTTCCTGTAATTTTTCATCCCAAAAAGCCCAATTTCAAGTAATTTGAGGAAGGCTTCAAGTATCAGTGGATGTAGGCCTATTCAACGTTACACACGGTCACGGTGCAAAAGACATGAAAATCATCCTTCTTTGATTGCTCCAGAACGGGGTATTTTTCCAAGTATTCCCGCCGATACCTCTGCACAGCCTTCAAACTTTTGACAGGCGGCCCAGCAGACATGATGACTGTAACAAAGCCCGAAATCGATCAGAAAATCAGCAGATATTCCAACATTTCCCAGCAAAATCGCGCTTCACATGCGCTTTTATGGGCACCGCCATTCCACATTCATGAACCAGACGATGGGATGCGCAGTGGATAAAATCCAGCGATCTGCGCAGTTTAGTTTGTCAAAAGGCTGATAGACGTCTCTCATGCGCCGCATGAACAATCTCCACACATCGTCAAGCCACACGTTTAAAGTCAAGTAAAAAAATTTTTTTGGATTAAAAAAATTTGTTTTGCCGTAATTTTTCGGATTACGGCCGGAATAGCTGGAAAATCGGCAAAAAACGTAGAAATTACGGCAAAAACGTAATGGTTGGCATCTCTGCAATAATTATACACATCAAAACCCATTCTATTTTCCAACACAGAATCACAGTGTACAGGTATTATTAACACAGTCACATCTTACTGCTGTTTTTTAGTAGCATCATCATACGATGGTGGAGCAGTGGCTGGCATGTAAACATTATGAGGATACTGCGGATTATAGTATGCACTCTGAGCAGCTTCCTGGGCCTTGGCATCATTTCCATTGGGATATCCACTATTCACATTGAATCCTGGTGGTGGTGCTGCTGGAGGATATCCGCCTTGTGCCATAGGTGGTACACCATTTGCATTCATGTTGGGGTTGTATGGTGGTGGATTAGGATCAATTCCTGGGTACGGTGGAGGTGCTTCCATCATGTAAACGCTGTTAGCTGAAATGTCCAGAGAGTTACAGTTACATTTAAGTCTGGTGGGCATGAAGGAATACCCCTAAGACCCGTTGAATATTAGAAATGGGTTATACTCTTCAACCCAACGATGTAGAGACAATTGTGATAATGCCAATATTGATTTAACTCATCTCACCCAGTTCAGCAAAACAGTTCAAAAATACTATGGCATGGCAAATGGGATTTCGGGAGAGTTCATACTTACCAGGAGGTTGATCAGGGAATGTCTGATAGGGCACAAATGAATAGTATGGGTCATTAGCAGCTGGTGCATATGCCGGGGGAGGAGCAGCATAATATGGTCCAGGTGGTGGTGGTACATATGGTGGTGGTTGCCTCCGAGTCCTGTTGCGTGAAGCTGAAAAAAGAATGCGTATTAATCAAGGGTAACAAATGAAATCAAACTGATTTACCCGGTAGCCAAGAAGTCCATATCAATGACATTGGTGAGGCTTACAGTACAGGTCACAATTGACATCCCTAAATTCGCGCAAGTTACACGTAACTTGCGCAACAACTCACGAGCTATGTTACGCGTCACGAGGTGAGTAACGCGAATTTCGCTAGCTATGCAGTGATTTATGAGGCGAGTTACGCGATTTTGGCGAGTTACGCAGTGAGTTAGGCGAAACGAAAGCCGTGAGTTACGCGTAAGTTACGCATAACTTATGAGTAACTTACGCGAAGCTGTAGGGATGTCAATTGTGACCTGTACTGTAGTTCCAACTCAACTAGTGACCAACGATTATAAGCAAGATCATACAGAAATGAAATATCAGTTCACAAACCTCTCTTTCCAGCCTCCAACATGGTCTGGCCGAAGTCAATGCAACCCCCATGGTTGAAATGAATCTCAAATTTTGCTTGGCCTTGCCAGTTTCCTGTAAGTGCAAGATAAAAGTTGCATCAACATGCTTATTCACCTAATTAACAGAGGGATACAGCAAGAAGTTCACTTCATTATGAATGGTACAAAGTGGCTTACATACATGTAATGGCAGGCTATTTGTCATTAATTTGGTATACTATTAATACTAGTGTCATCAATGTTCGTTCGCCCAACATAAGTTTACTTCATCATGGGCCACTGGGGGATGAAAAATGAAGGGACAAGCCAGTAAATACATGGTGGTTCCTTACTGCACTTTCTATAACACACCTCCTTGCTCTGCATTAACAACTCCACTGATGTAGTTAGCCCCAAATACCGGCTGCTCCAGCTTGATGTCCTTCATGCATGTGAATGGAATAGAAAAGGACTGCAAGTGATCAGTCTTCTTGCTGTTGAATACCACCTAAGAGAGAGAAAAGAGTGCATAAAAACACAAAATCAAGGTCTCTTCTTAATCTTAGTTCAATGCCAAGAAAGTAAAATGAAATGTGACACTTATCATTGCATGATGTGGACATGACAAGGCTGATGACACACGTTTCCATTGGTGAATGCTTACCCTGTGGGATGTGAGGTATACTCGTCCATGTTTTTTGCCAGAAAACTCAGGGACATTTGAGTTCTTTATGTTGAAATCAATGCCATCATAAAATATCAGGATCCTGAAAAATTACATTCGAGTCATATTAGTCATTTTAGACAAATCTCATGTCAGAGGTGAAATTGATGCCATCACCATCATCACCCGAAGATCCTGACAGATCTTTAAGACCTAGGCTATGAACAAGAGAGTGCTCTGGCAAAGACCTGTTAGGGTAGGCCTTCTGGCTAGTTACATATAGTCTTAGGCCTCTAACATGCCTCTTAGTCTTTGGCCGGCTTTGAGTTGAGCCTACTGGACCTGTTAGTGTTGTTACCTAGCATTAGCAATGCAGCTGCACTGGGAGATAATCAGTCATTTCGGTCCAATTCTGTAAATGAAATGCACGAACTGCTAAGATGACTAGGCCTCGGCCTATAGGCCCCTAGGCCTGTGCTGACGGAACTGCATTCTGCATTCTACTGGCATGACTGGGCTGCATATAGTGGATGGCATTGGCCTACACCGCATAGGCAAAGGCCTAGTACTCGTAGTCTACTCTTGTGAACTGAGTAACCATGGTAACTGGCCCAGGGCCTAGGCCTACATGTACTACCTTGAACCTTGGAGGAATTATACTGAGTACTCAGTATAATTCCTCCAAGCTTGAACCGATTTCATGTGATTTCGGCCCACGGTGATTTCGGCCCGGTGATTTAGGCCCGACCATATTTCACCATCAGGCATAATTTAGGGGGCCTACTTAACTTATGCCCAGCCCCAGGCCTTTGTCCCCCTTGAAAAAAAAACTATTTTGATTAGGCCTAGGCCCTAGGCCTATCTCATCATAAAAATGTAGTTTATTCTTTTATTCAGACTACGCATCGCTCACTAACTAATTGACAGAGGGCCGAATGGCACCAACTGAACTGGGGCCTAAATCACCGGGCCGAAATCACCGTGGGCCGAAATCACCAGCTACCGCTTGAACCTTCCTAGCCCAGCCCCCACCCAGCATGCCCAGCCTACCGGTAGCCCCAGGCCTAGTCATGGATGCCACAGTGCCTACCCTGCCTAGGCCTGTATCCAGCTAAAATACACTATTTTGGTATGTTGATGTGTTACATCATCTAGCGTGTTCGGAAAGCTTCCTCGGGGAGGCTCGGGGAAGCGGGAGAGCGTTCGGTAAGGTATTTGGCAGGCTGCCAAGGCTTCCTCGAGCCTGGCCGAAGTGAGCGACTCGCCGAGTCGCTCACTTGGGGAAACTCCCGGTATGCATTTCGTTTTCTTTCCAATCCGACATGCTGATTGGCTAAACGTGGAATATTTCAGGGTTCTCATTTTGAAAATTGCCTTAGCACACAAAAAATGCTTCTGTCACTAAACTTAGCATATTTTCTGAGCTTCTCTCAATTCTAGTATAGCATAAAAATGTGCTTTGACTCTTGAACTTAGCACACAAAATGTGCATCCCACGTTAACTAAGGCGTATATTTTGTAGCTTTCCTAAATGTACATAGATGTGCTCCATAGACATTGGGTGAGCTCTTACGATTGTCAGGTCACTGGTGAAGTTTGTAGTAAACACCACTGAGTTAATGCATTGAGCATAAGCTTCTGCCATCTTCAACCATCAAGGGTTAATTCGTCCTACGTAGCCTATCGCACGAAGGCGAAGTGACTCTGGGCCTTTGAAAATATGCCTGTTTCATCCAGCTCTCCACAAGTCAGCAGTAGCACTAGCAGACGACATTCTCATCAAAACTCCCTCAGACATCAAAAGGATGCCGCGTGCCACTTGTGTTTATGACCCGTCAATCATTCAATTCCACGAACTGACTGCGTGGACCGTTGGCACTGACGACCGTCTGATTCATGGAACTTGATAAGACACCAGTAGGTCAACATACAATGAATCACTACCAAGTTGAGGTGAGATGGAGCTCAGCCTGGGAAGTGTGCTGAATGAGAGTTGCGCTCTGTTCTGACTCTGTGGAGTCTGACCCGTGCCATACCCTGACAATCACCTGATGTTACAAGCAAAGATTTTGTGAGAGAGAAAACTGCTACAGTACCTACTGTTATTCCTAATACCATTGGTGTTGTAGAATGGTGAACATGTATGGCTGATACTCTTAAATCAACGCCAACTCCCCCAGGCCAAACATGGCTACTGTTGCTATAAATAAAGGCTAGATGTCAGAATTATAAGGATTTCCCTAAGAAAAGGTTTTCCAACATTCTGAATTCATTCTGAATTTCTTTCACTAACCTTTTCCATAAGGATGACAAGAGAAGCCACCATGTCAGCATCATCTTCATTCTCCGCACTGTAACCAATTATTCTTTGCATGATGTCATAACTTAGACGATCAGACCAGAGTGCAGCAAGGCAGTTTCCATCAGCAAGCTGGGTAAGAAAACGAAGCAATGAGAAGAATGCTGGTCTCACACAATTGATCCACATCGCCCAGTCTCTCCACCAGTCAATCTGCACCAATCACACCAAGGTTACTGGGGCACAATTTCAAAAAAGAAGACTTAGGTTGCAGGTTTCATACTACATACTTGAACAAATGTTTGTTGCCTAAACTATCACACCCTTACCATTTCAAGCAAATGTGGCCAGAGTAATGCAACACCGACTGAGGTGTCTGGCACATCCAGTGCAAGTTCTATCAGGTAGGAGTTCCAGGACTGGTTCTGAATATACACAGCTGAAATAGATGTATATCCGAGTCAGAAGGTCTCTTCAGGTGAGTGGAAGCATTTTGCTAACTCTCAGACATGAATCATAAATTTGTAGCATCATGTGAACAGTGCTCACCAAGTTCTTTCCGACATCGACTTAGGTAGGACATCAAATTCTTCAAGCAATCAAGGGCAAACTGGCAGACAAAACCCTCACTCTGAAAAAGAGCATCAAATCAAGCAGCATGTTTCGTTCTATAATCAACATTCCTTTACTGAATTTTGAATGGAATTATACCAAGATAGTTGTGTTTAGGTACACTGCTGACAAAATGTTCATATGATGACTGGCTGAGGAAAAAATACAATACCAATACTGGCTTCTTACCTGGGCAATGACATGTTGCAGATAGATATGCAGCATCCTTATATGATAGGAGTCAATTTGCCATGGAAGGTCTTTTGGATGTTGCACCTCTTTGCTTGATTTCCTGCCTCTGATATTCAAGACCTTCACATTGCAATCTGTGGCAAAATAAGAGCTGCAGAGACACAGGACAGCTGCCTGGGATGCAATGTTCTTGACTGAGATCAGACCAATAAGGTCAACTATTTCCACAGGGCGTGATGTATGAATGCCCACCTATAATAGAAAATAGAGAAGAGTAGAAACAGCAATTACATAAAACACCTCGTGACCTTAGAATTACAGGGTTCTAACTAACATTTTGGTCAAAATTGAGTTTGATGTTGGGTATTGTTGGTATTACAGAGTTCTATCTGATAGCCGAGTTAGAACCTTAAAGACCTACTGGTGTTGTGTCCAAATCAGAATAACAAGGTTCTATGTCAGCACAGCGTACCATAGGTGGTCAAACTTTGCAAGCGATTTTCTCAAAACAAGCAAAATGTTAGTTAGAACCCTATAATTCTAAGGTCGCGACCTCTCAAGATTATAGGTACTGAATCCAATCTTTTGCAATTCAAAACGTGTTAACAAAGTGATGGTTGATCAGTTGATCTGGAAATTGAAGGAAAGAAAGGCGAAATGAATATAAACGTCACAAGCAAAATGGAAACAAACAAATGGGAAATAAGAGAACTGAAAGGAAACATTAAAATCAACAATGGCAAAATACCGAACTAGAGTTGGTGCTCACGTTTAGTTTGTTGCTATGTTGTTGCAGGAGCAGGACAGATAATATGATACAAGATGAGGATGAGATCTTCCTTGGTGATGAAGTTACTAAGCTTTGTAATTGTTGGAGGAGTTTGCCATCCGCAAGAAGGAGACCAGAAGCTGGTGATCAAAACAGTGAAGGGGATTATGAACTTCTAGACATATCGAATACACTAACTTTAACACTGCTTTGTTGGGCCAGTCACTGAATAAAGCGAAAGATTCAATATGTGAGGCGGTCTAGGAAAACCCGTCGTATGTCGCTTTTGAGGAAAGTGTTAATGGCCTTGCTGAATCCGCACATTTCAATAGCTGAAGTGTACCACATACGATAACAGGTGAACAGTAGCAGATCAATGCACATGCAATCTAACAACCCTTGTTGATAGCTGAGCGACTTCCGACGGGTTTTCCTAGACTGCGACACATATAGAATGAAAGGTTGTCTCATGGCAGCAGTATCTTTCAGTAATACATGCAAACAGTACGTTTGTGGTGCAAAAGCTTGAAATCTTTGAGATCGTATGACATAAGGACAAGGAGACAGGAAACTGATTCAGACAGAAGACATACCTTGAGTGTCATTATGTAACATGGACTGGACAAGAACACAAGATAAGTAGCTCAAGACGGCAGCGCTCACTGGTTCTGTAGCAGCATCCTTCTTCATAATGTTCAGAGCTGAAAAAGTACAGCATCAATCATTCTTGAACAACATTATACCGGTAACAAAGCATGTGCATGTACCGGTATATTCTCTTGGCTGTATTTTCATTCCAGGTTTCTCATCACCTCTTCACTGCCAGCAATAGGGCCTACTAATTCAATACCGCCAAAGATGACTTAAGACTGTGACAAAGAAAGGTGTTGTCTTCTTGCAGTTTTACGTATCATGTCATGAGTGCCTGAGACATTTCAATACATCAATACAGTTTCAATTTAATTTCAATGCTACCATGATAAAGAAGTTTCATATCTCCCGTGCTGGGTTTGACTGTATCACACCGCTTTTTCTTGATTTGTACAATGATGTCAAACATAGCCACCATGTTATGACTGGGCACATTCCAATCTTTCCCCGCCAAGCACATCTGCAGAGTGGTATCAATGACAGTCTCCTCCAGGCTGCCAAGTTCCTTAGCATCAGCATTCTCTGCCAGGCCTTTTTTGAGAGCGTCCTTCAACAGATTCACAGCTGCCTCTGTGGTTTTCTCCTCACCAAGCGTCACTAGCCCCTGGAAAAGTCACACACCAAAGCATGAAAGCAGGCCTTTCCGTTTGACGGGCGCTAAAATGTGCATGCGCCTCGCAAACAATAGAATTTCTATTGTTTGCGAGGCGCATGCACATTTTAGCGCGCCTCAAAAGGAAAGACCTGGAAAGAAACAGCTGAGATTCCACTGTAGGTATATGATGCCAACTCCTCAACCTTTGGTAAATTGCCAGATCTCGTCCTACACACACTTGAAAGGGAACGACCGACCCAAGCAGTTCAAAGCTTGGAAATTGACGACATAAAAACGTCTATCCATTTTATCAAGTAAAGCATCATACCATTGGTAAACATGAGCTTAAATGGAAAGAGCCACAGCTGATCACTGTGTTTTGACTACCGGTATACAATGGCTCTGAAGTAAGTGAATCAGTCTTCGACACTTACCAACAAGGTCTGGAGACATAGGGCATTCTCCATGATGAGTGATACTAGCTGATCATGAAAATTGTCTTCGTTTGTGCTCTCAAAACTCAACCACAGCTGTAACTGGAAAGAAATTGAAGACATGTGTCACTGGACTTTTTCATACTGGAAAATCCACGATGTGAAAATTAAATGGAAACAAATGATAAACATTATTCAACAAGCAGTGCAAATCCTGACCAATTTGGGGTAGACAACATTCTAGATACTGGCACACCAAAAATTTCACTTACAATTCTATTCCCAAATGATTCAGCGAGATCACGACTTGAAAAACTCCACATCAGCACAACAACACTTGTGGTAATAACTGTCTCAGAGATGCTAAGGTCTTTTGCCATCTTCGTCAGGACATATTGAGCTGAAAAGACATACAAGAACTCAGCATCATAAAGGGTATTTTTAAAATTGTGTCATCTCTAAATATTTTCATGAAACACACACATCACTCCATATTTATTTGGCTGATGGGACATTTCTCCTTGAAAGCATACATATATGCACTGCAAAGCATTGCCTTGTGAACTGGTTCAGGCTTTTGTACTGCCAATACCATAGAATATAACTGAGTTATACCTTCAAGTTGATGATGTAAGGAGGGAGTTTGCTGTCTCCAAAACTCCTCAGATGACAGAGCCCACAAGAGGACAACTTGCCAGAGTGTATAGTCAGGTACAGCAGCAAGGCTGCTTCTGCTGAGAATGAAGGGAGTGAGAGCCTCACAGTAACCTGCTGCTGACCGTGCAGGGAGTCTGAAACAACATGAATGCTGGATATTTTGCTACTCAAACAGACTGTCCATCTTTGCACTTCATTAAAGCATGAACTGATTTCGTCTTTGCTCAAGACTACAAGTGAAAGAACAATGACCACTGGACTAGCATTTCTATCTTGAGTTGAATATGAATAACTGGCCGATCTTCATTTGGTCACTTCATATCCGGCTCACGTACCTGACATTGGTTGTGTAAAAGGCCTCAAAGAATAGGATGCTGATGTAAGCGATCTGCACTGATAACACCCAGCTGGAGTCCTCATCACTTTCTGACAATAATACCAGAAGGTCTTCTTTCAAACCTTAAAATTACAAGGAGGGAGTAAGAGAGTGTAGTCCTGAAAATCAGAGAACAGTCAGCCCCAGTTGAAGCTGAAAGGAGTCCTGCAAAAGTACTTGTACGACAGCAAGGTCGCCTAGTTCTGAAAGGTTGGTCGCAATACTTTTTTGACATACTTCAGACCATGTCGATCCATAAAAAATTTTACTACACAATTTTATTACACTTCAATTGCAACTGATAGTTACCTTGAAGATGTGGCAATCCCTGTGTCAACCGCATCCTGTAATCCACAGTATCGCCACAGCGATTATGAGTACTAAACAGGTTGATGCACACATTCATCAGAAACTCATCTATCGCCTCATGTAAGTTTTTCTCCCTGAAAAAAAAGAGGACAGGATAAATTCAGTATCATAACCAACAGCACAGGAAGACACAAGACACCTTGGAAAAATTAGTCGGTGTACAGGGCAGGTTCTTGCAAGATGTTTTTACTGGCAATGGGTTGGGTAGGGAATTGAATCTTGACTGGTGTTGGTCCTACTTAGGGCTACTTAATGGGAAACAACCAAACCATGCAATTTTCAGTGACTAAATATTGTTACTGAGAACACTGAATGACACTTACCTGAATCTAGCTTTCATTTGTAACGTGAAAGAAAGGAATTCAGATTCTGCATACTTTTTGGACAAAGAAGACATTTCGTCCAGATTAAACTTGTATTGGATACACAGAAGCCTGTACACTGACTGCAGAATGGGCAGTTTGGGATTGTCTTCACCGTATATCTGAAAAAGAAAGATATATGGATCGATGCAGCAAGATAGAGCAGTTGGCAATAGGAAAGGATCAATCAATACAGGATATTCCTCTAAAAGAGTGCAGCACCTGACGGGACAGCGTCCAAGACGTCCCGCACGTCATTCATGTTTTGAGGCGAGACGAAAAAAAATCAGATTGTTTCACGACGTCATGATCGCTGAAACAACCGAATTTTTTTTCGAGTCGCGTCGTGCGTTCAGAAATGACGTGCGGGACGTCATGACGCTGTCCCGTCAGGTGCTGCGCTCTTTTAGAGGAATAGAGTCTATTAACAAGACGAGGATCCAGACACTCAGCTGAGAGATCCTGGGATTACGATACTTTGTAAATTTTAGGCTTCACGGAGGACATGACAGGGGTAGATTGTTCTCTCCAGTTACACAAAAAAACATCAGGGCCGGCCGCACAGAAAGTCCGATAGTGCTACCGGCGCCCATCGGCAGTTAGTTATAATGCATTTTTCCCATTAACAAAACAGCCGACAGACACCGAAAGCACTATTGAACTTTCCGTGCGGTCGGCCGAGAACATACCACTGTTAGAGGTACACAGACTTCATCAGTGGAGAGCACCAGGAACTCAGCAAACGTTGCCAGACTCATGGATGGAGATGAACCTTTTGATTTTTGATTACTTTGGGTGGAATCATTCTCCAATTCTTCACTTTCGAGACATTTACAAACATACCTTGATGAAAGTAATAGCAAAATAATCAAGGTTTACAGTCCTTTAAGAAGGGTCAGGGCCATTACGCCCTGATTTTGCAACAGAACATGGGCAATATTGCCACGCGAGTCAACAACTAATGCAAAATCTCATTGAAAAGACAAAGAATTAGTATATTCAGAAACTGCCGAGAAGTGAAATTTCCAAGTGATTACCACCAGCATCTTTCTACCACTGTTCCTTTGGGTCCCTATTGACTTACCAGGAGGCAGCACTGTAGACAGCAACAAACTGAGCCAATGTTTCTTCCAACTTCACATTCAGTCTTTGCCCCAGCCGATCTCTTTTCTTGAGCGCTTTCCTCTTCTTGTCACTGGTAAATTCGTTAAGAACAGCCAATGCATGCTGCCTCATGTGCTCAAGAGGCAGGAGCAACTTATCATTTGAAATTGCACTTTTTGGGCAATATCTGAAGAAGACCACGTTATATATAAATACATACATCATATTTGTCACCTATCCCTCTGTGAGCCAAGGTACAAAAGGCACAAAATTGACACACAAAATGATAATAAACAAGAAGTCAATCTCCAGAATTCACGTATTTTCGACCCCAACCGGGGTCTTTTTCAAGTGGAACTTTACAATCTGAAACTCTAGAAAAGACCCTCTGTGAGAATGGATATCTATGCACAAACTTCGAAGCCCTCACCAGTCACAGGTGATAGTTGCAAAAGTATCAGGGTGGCTCCATAGTTCTGTTGGTTGACTTCTCACATAACACCCACACTGACCAAAACTTGTAGCAATACTAGCAATTCTAAGGATAGTTTAATTGTCAACTCAAGCACATCAAGTCAAATTTCACCCGTCATCATTAACATGACACAGTCCCTTACTTGAATATATGCTGCAAGGCACTGACTGCCTCTGACATAACTGTTGGTTGGCTGAAGTTCACACCGTCCGTAATCAACTGGAGGCACTGTGCCAGCATGGCAAGGTTGCTGAACAAGGAAATACCCTCTTGGTGCCTGAAAGAGAAATTCCCCAGGTCTCAACACATCGTCAACAACAAAATGGAACAGATGCGATTCTTCACAGGGATAGACTGGTGCTGTTCGCAACTGACCTTTCTAAGATGAGGGCCAACAGTTTCATAGCAAGAGATATGGACTGAGGCTTCCGCAGTCGCAAGGCTTGTTCAGTGCCTCGGAGGATGGACTCTAGACCTGAAATGATGGAAACATTCGAAGTCAACACTGAGATGAGAAATAAAAGTGTGGGAAGACAATTAGTTACAACAATAACCTCATGTACCAAAGAAATTTTTTTTAAAATTCAAAAACTCACCATAAACACTGTGATGGTTCTTGAAGAACATCTCGCTGTCCGAAAACTGAAGCAGGCAGCAAAAGATGGAACTAAGGAGAAGCTCATTTGTGGTTGCGAGGGATTCAAACAGGAACTCTAAAAGCAAATACACTGTAATATAATTTACACTTCTGACATGAACTATGATATTGGTAAGTCAAGATTACCACCAGGACGGTGCTGCCATGACCCACATGAGTTTGAAATGAATGAAGCTGGCATACCTATGCACGATTAATGGTGCACCCTACATGTAGTCAACCCAGTCCGTTCGTTGTGAGGCGAGCAAAAAACTGCTCGCCTGAGAACAATAGNATTTTCTATTGTTCTGAGGCGAGCAGTTTTTTGCTCGCCTCACAACAAACGCCCTGTCAACCTCTTCTTCTATATACCCCAGGAAGTGCTGCCCCTTCCCGTGTGTATAACTAATGAATTGCATTAAAGGCTGCCAATCCTGGGAGTACTCCATGCACGATGTTTATGAAACAAGCATATTGCATCAAGCTACGGTACTGAAGAATAAATGCATCCTAACCTGCAACATCATCACGCAAGAAGTTTTCAGCATATACATTTCCCTGATCTAGCGCAAGGACCTGGGAAATGCACTGGACTGTTGCTATCTGTGGCACATCACGGTGACAGATGAGTAACTTCTTCAATCCGGCTGCAAGTGTGCTGCTCTCTTTCTTGGTCACCATCAGTTGTTGGGTCAGTTGAGGTTGACTAATAACAAGCTTCAGGAGACCTAAGCAAACAAGCAAAGTAAATTCTAGACCTCTTCGAAGTACTACCATCAGCTGTATGCAGTACGCTTAACAACACCAACATCAGTCAAAGGTTGAAAATGACTTGGCCTGTCGGTAGAATACTGTATGTGACCCTCCACCACAAAACCAGTTGAAGTCGCTCCAAAGTTGGCAAGTTGGGAATGAATATCTGTCAATTTCAATACTGTGTGTTTATTGTGAAGTCTGAGTGAGTCTATTTCTTTCCTTATCTCCTGGTGTCATCTCAGTATGTTTAGGCTCATTTTCCATGCAACTTCCGACTGGTTTTGTGGTGGAGTGTCACATATATGCAAAGATTGTGGATCGCAGCGAAAAGGGGCTCACTCACTGTCGCTGCCCTTGATCATCACTTTCCAAATATATTTCAATCAATGAATGCATTACTTTATGTACCCGGTACAAGCAAATCTCTTTCTTTTAACAAATGAATTGTTAAAACCAATGCACTGCAGTTGCTGCTTTACCAATTATGTTCATGAGTAAATCTTGCTGGTGTGTTGAGATGATCAATCTAGGTAAATTCTCAACCACGGCCTTATGAATGCATCCTGGCAGGGTCTGTACATATGGCAGCTGGTAGAAATGATTCAGAATGAAGATAAGGGCGGACAAAACAGTTTCATCGTTTTCTGACAGGCCAGAGCAGACATAGGCAAGAAATGCATCTGAAAATATGAAAAAATAAACAAAATGCACTACATCAAAAATAGATAAGCGAGCTTATCTATTTTTGACTACATGTATGTTCACTAAAGTCAGTGAGAACTCTGCTGGCCGATGAACATGTACACAAAAATCAAAAATGTAGAAATATGCACCACATTTGTATCAGTGATGTTTGTCAAGTAAGGCCAGAATTCAAATAAAGTACGGTAACTATCCAGTTTTCAATGTAGTGTCACTTGAAATTATTAGTAAGCTTGCCATTGTATAATTAATTGGGTAAGTCTGTCTATGACATTTAAAGCATCCACCAGGCAACACTGCAGAATACATACATGTATGACAGGAAAGCCAAGGTGCAAAGCCCAGCACCCCACCCTCTTTTAAAACATCGTATGCAACAGAAATACCTTCACTAGGCCTACTACCTTCAAGCAGTCTGTTAGCCTAAACCAGTCAGAAACCTGGCTAGGTCTGGTCTCAAAAGCCTGTAGATAAACCTATCGAATGTCTACAAGGTGCTTATTATAGACTAGAATGTTGCTTCTACAAACAGGTAGCACTGATAATACAGGTAGCTGGCTACACCCTAAGCACAGTGCAGATGGGTACCTGGACTGCAGTCAAGACATTCATACACTGGTCGGAAGCTCTGTACTCTTTTGCCTGCTTACATACATAAAGCAGAATTTCACAGTCAGTGCACCATCAGCTGTACTGAACAGCAAGTCAAAAAGTTTGATTTTTTTCACTACCATTGATTGGCGGATTAATCTGCCTGAGTAATCTGCAGCAAGCAAAATGTTACCGATAGGTTCCAGAGCATTTTTTATCGAACATTAAAAGGGTATGGTCAAGAATCTCACTGAAGTTTCGCACAAACAACTTCTCCAGTTAACACCAGAAGGGACAATCTTGTAAAGCAGAAGATGCAGAATAACTATGTGAATTTCTTGAGCAGTCTTCTTTCTCGCAAAGGTGTAGTATTTCTAACCAATGAAAAACACTGTCTGACTGACATGACTGAAGGTGTCTATGCTGCCTGCATTACAATTACCTGTGAAAGCATACATTTGGAACCTCAATAGTTTGCTGACAGAACCTGACTTTTTCTATAGTCTGCAGACATTCACCTTTACCTGTACGTAATTTCTGACCTACCAGTAGGCTATGTAGAAAGAAGTAGCAACTGATCTATGAATCAAAGGAAGAGAGCATGGCGAGCCGTCTACACAGAAGTTCACATGAACCCTCCATTGACATATCCATCTTTCATCATTGACGAATTCCAGTCTGATTAAGATTTGATATTCTTTTAAAACAACTGATGGTAATTCGTAATCTTAGAGAATTTTTTATTTCAAAGAAACAGAATACTATTTTTGACATGGAAGGGTCGGTGCACCTTCGTCAAAGTCATCTTCTTAAGTAATAAGCTTCAGTGATTAACCCTTTTTTAAAACTGTGGCAGCTTAAAGGCAGACCACATCTAGGTCAATGGGTCAGTAATGCTAAATTGCATTACAGGAGAGTCCTTGGCAGTGGTAAATTCTCAAGTTTGAACCTCTGCCTTTAAGAGACAAATAGAACTACAGACTTGCAACAGAGAACAAACCAAAATTGCCTACCATATTTCTGATGTATCAACTTCACCATCAGTGGGACTTTCTGCAAAATCTTGCCAAGAAAATGGAATGCAGCCAAATTCTTCCTGTAGATGGGCTGATCTATGCACTAGAGGAAAGAAGATTGCTCGAATTAGCAAAGTGTTGCTACTGTCCACTCTGACATTATTTCATTAGTCAAGTTGCTGGGTCACTTCCTGAACAGATATCAGTGAGTTAATATACCTGAGGTTTTGAATGGAATGCATTTATATAGCCCATCAGGCAAGTCTCAGGAAGCTACCTTACTAAAATCTTAAACAACATCTACTGCAGAGCCAACATGAACAACATCCATCAGGTGAGCTTACACAGGCTTTCCTTACAAAACATGAAAACCTTGACCTCTTGTACACCTACCGTACGTACATTTCTGCTCATTCTAACAGAGCAGTAATAAAATGCACATGGATGCAGTCTGCTTACCATTTGAGTGAGATTTTCTATAATTTCACACAACAAATCAGCTGATCCATATGTTCCAAGTTTTGCAAGTGCTGCAATAAAGGGCAAAGGTGAACAAGATATACATGTATGCGACATATACAAATTCTTTCCTGAAAAGTTTGTGTCTTCATGGAGAGATTTTGAAATAAATGAGACGCATTTGACCAGATGGATATAGAAATTAATTGTGAGCATTGTGAGTATAGTCACAGAGTTTATTCGAATGATAACAATGCAATAGACTGTAACAAAACACTTCGATGCAACCCTATGAAATGGAACCCATAGGCCTACCTTCAACTGCAAGACAAGCAAAGGATTCTTCTGCATGCCACAGATACTCTGAAATAATAGAGAAAATTTCATTTTTCCACCAAAATATTAAAGCTAAGAGGCCACTACATGTATAACTTACATACAGGACGAAAAAAGCACACCATCATGTGTTGTTTAACTAGGAACCTGAAGTCCAAACTGCATGAGTTTTTTAATCTAACAGTTTAACAACTAACCCAATAAGATCATGGAAACATGGACATGAACAGGGGGATTCTCTCCAAGCAGTTGCATGACTTCATCTTGTCCAATGACTGATAGTAACTCTGCAAGAACTATCTTGGTTTTTATACCAACTGCGTCTCTGTCCTCCAGCAACTCAGTTAAGCAGGCTAAACAAATGATGCTCCCCTGTCTTGAGCCTGGCTGCAGCCACCTTTGGTCGTGTTGGTCGTGGGACGGAAGGTCAGGAAAGAGAGAGGTAATATCCATTCTATTTCATCTTGTCACAGCCTTTAGAACAGCTTGGATAGGATGCTTTTAATTGTACCGGTATCCTACTGTAACAGATGCAAATCACACTGACTTAATATCATACCGGCCCAGCCGGAAGGTGAACGTACATTGTAAGTGTCTTTTGAAAAGAATCGATCAACATGTTGACAATGACAATGGGGACACAACACTTTAGGCCTAGGCCCCAGGGCAGGCTACATAATACTTTACTAGGCCTAGGCCTGCCTATAAACTAGGCCTAGGCCTACCCTACAATCATCTGAATCTCATGATCTGATACCGGTAAGCTAGGCCTAGGCCTAGGTCATGAGGTAGCCTACCACTTACCAGGCCTAGAAACCTGCTAGAGAATCATCATCATGTGGACAGGTCGAGGAGGTCAGGACGAGGTGGATGATGACATCATGAGATGTGATAGGCCTACTGCTGATAGGTCTCGGCCATGTAGGTCCTACTAGCACTAATGATCGTCGGGCCGAGCCCAGCCCAGGGCAAAGGCCTAGGCCTATAGCCTACTATAGGCTTAGCATGTATAGGCCTAGTTAGTCATGTTAGTAGGCCTAGGTCCGACTCTCTGCTGCGATTAACGAATGAAATGACAGAGAGTCAACAAGCCTACAATACAACAGTACAAGGCCAAGGGCCTACTGTCAAGGCCAACATCACATCACAATCACATGTCGGCAGAGTCAGAGAGAAGTGAGGACCACCAGCACCATCCATGATAGGCCTACCACCATGCCCATGCATGGTAGCCTACACCTGTAACGCATGTCATGCATCATGTCGTCATGATGTGGTGGATGTGCTAGGCCTAGCTAGCTACATAGGCCTGCAGTCATGACAGTGCATGCAGGACATGCAGCAGGAGGAGGAGGACAAAAATAAAAAACATTCAACATGTTCATTCTAATGGTTGGCTTCATTTTATTATTATTATTATTTTTTTTCTCTTTTTTTTTTAATCGTATTCTTATTAATTTTATCATTATCATGATAATTGTAAATAATTGCACTTGCACTCCTTCCACCACTGTGGATTGATGGATACATTCCCGAGACAGATGCCATCAACCCTTCTTCTCCTTCTTATCTGTCCTCTGTCCTGCACGGTTTATTATGTTAACTTCCTCCAAAGTAAATGTACTCTTTTACAAGGAGATAATAAACCTATTTTGAATTTGAATTTGAATTGAATTCTAGGCTAGAGCCTAGAATGCCCGGATTCAATGGGCTTCAGCAGCTTTCAAATGGTTGCTTCGCCTTCGAATAAGGGATGCTAACACATGTAACATAAGATGCTGACAGCCAAACTACAAATTTACGGCGGAAATGATGGTGTTGAACAACAAGATGAACACCTCGTCATCGTGGCAAGGTTGACATGGTTCCACGTGCACATGCATGGTGCATGACATGTGGAAATGGACCAATCAAATTTAGCCGCTATGTTTCAGACTAGTTCTCAACCCAACTCTATCCCATCCCCTGGTGGCAGATGCTGAAACCAATCTACGAATTGTTAGTTGACCAATTCTGTCTCTGCTGTGATCCATCGGAGGAGCCGTTCGTCATGTCCTCACGGCCCATACGGGTCGTTGATGGGTTCCACTATCATGAATGAAAAATAAAGCACAACATATGAGTCATAATCAGGAAGAAATGTGATCCGTGCCCGCTAATAACTGCTGACCTACCCTGTGCAGGATGGGTCTAGCACTGGATATAGCGTTTGTTCATTTTAAATCAAATAAACCTGTTTTTTAAACTGTTTATTTAAAAAGGTTTCTTTTACTCCATTGCAAAGAATCTTGTTTTTTTAAAACTTGATTTTTTAGTCAACATACTGTTCATTTATTCAAAAAAATCCTCGTTTTTTACCCGAGTGGAAAAAATCCTGGTTTTTTATGGCAAGCCGTTGTTCATTTAATCATCTCATCATCATCATCACCAATGGCGTCGTGAGCCTAATCGGCTCTTTGCCGTAGTACTTATACAATATAAACAAGAAATGTTTTTAAAAAAACATAGGGTGGTGGTGTTGAATTTCCTGATTGGTTGCGGGTAAGGACGGACTTATCCAAAAACAGTGCTAGAACGAAACGATCATGGTAACGATCACGGTGCTCAGTCTCCACCTTAATGATATATACAATAAACCTGGTTTTTGAAAAAAACTGCTTTTTTCAAAAAAAACTACATGTAGTTTCTTTTTAAAAAACTTGTTTTTTTTCAGATTCTGTTTTGAAGGAGCAAAAACCAAGATTTTTTTTCAAAAGAAACCTAGTTTATTTTCAAAAAAACATGTTTTAAAAAAACCCAGGTTTATTTGATTAAATGAGCACAAACGGCTTGCCATAGGATCAGCTAGTGTATGCATCTGTTCACCGATATGCTGTCTAGTCTTGATTTCTCGTTCTGGATGGGGGTGGTGGGGTGCTCAGACGGTAGGCCTACATTGCGAATAAAACTAATTTCTTAAATTTTGCGCGGTGACCATTCCTTCCTTATCCAGGAGAGCGCCAAAGAGTAGGAGTGACGACGAATTCCCGCACAAACACTTTTCGGGCAATTACATGTAGTTTCTAACACGCCCACCATGGGAGTACAGCTGGAACCAAATTTTCTCTTGTGAAAGTAGCCTAACCCCGAGCCTAACATTGTACTTATTACATTGATTTCATAAGTCAGGCGTTCTGAGTCCATTCTTGTCGACAAGGCGATTTGGGTTGAAGGTGAGGATAGCAGAATATTAGGGCGTTTTCGCAAAGCCCCCGAAACGCCCCACGCAAACGTCTATCCTTTTGTTCGGTGCTCTCTTCGTGGCATCAAACAACTTTGGGTTTGGCGTTCGGGTTGGCGTTCTGGGGGCTTTGCGAAAACTCCCTATTATCAGTGCATTTCGTCTAAGATCGTGCGAACCCGGCGCCCAAGAACCATAGGTGTGTAGACCTAATATACATTATATATGACTGAATATGTAACAGATCCGAGCCAACACACTAACTTAAAATAGGAACTAAGGAGACATTCCGCAAATGTTTTCTGCAGCTATCTTCCAGCTGATTGGGTGAAGTGTGGAAACTCCGTTGGATTGAACCAATCTCATTATCTGTAGCAGACGAAGGAAGGAAATCTCCAGGTATATCTTCCTCTGCAAGCCATTCGATCGCCAGAACAGCTCTTGATCGTAAGTAACTCACTGGGCGTATGCTTTCATCATCCGATTCTTTCATCCAAGGCACATCCGCTTTTTCCTCCGGATTACATGAATGTCCAGTGGTCAAGCTGACGCACTACACTATTCATTGGATTATACTGCTCATTTCTACTTTCTGGATTCCTTTCTCATCTCGCCCTTTATTCTTCAGTGAAACGTCAAAAATAACCCCATTCATTTTTTCATCNATAGGACTTACATTTTGTGCCATGGATTAGGTCACTTCCGACCAGGGATTCTAAAGTTCAGCCAGACGGTAAATCGATCCTTATACAATACAATTCCACTTTATTTCATCGGCAATCCACCTCAAACGACCAGGCTCGATCGCCTTCTATACATCACTCGGCGAAAACCACGATAAAACGTGTTAAAAAGGTAAAATTTCCCTCGGACTGTTTCGTTCCTTATTCGTTCATCATACGTTTCATGGGCGCAGCCATGTTTTTCGGCCGTTGGCCAATCAGATTCGGATGCTCTGAGCTGGACACTCGCCACCTGGCGGTAACAAGATTTTGTAGTCTGTTCTACCAGACTCTCTCCTGTAAGAGAGAGAGGCTGGTGACGCGAGACTAATCTACGAATTGTTAGTTGACCAATTCTGTCTCTGCTGTGATCCATCGGAGGAGCCGTTCGCCATGTCCTCACGGCCCATACGGGTCGTTGATGGGTTCCACTATCATGAATGAAAAATAAAGCACAACATATGAGTCATAATCAGGAAGAAATGTGATCCGTGCCCGCTAATAACTGCTGACCTACCCTGTGCAGGATGGGTGTAGCACTGGATATAGCGTTTGTTCATTTTAAATCAAATAAACCTGTTTTTTAAACTGTTTTTTTAAAAAGGTTTCTTTTACTCCATTGCAAAGAATCTTGTTTTTTTAAAACTTGATTTTTTAGTCAACTGTTCATTTATTCAAAAAAATCCTCGTTTTTTACCCGAGTGGAAAAAACCCTGGTTTTTTATGGCAAGCCGTTTGTTCATTTAATCATCATCATCATCATCATCATCATCACCAATGGCGTTGTGAGCCTAATCGGCTCTTTGCCGTAGTAGGCATACTTATAATATACAATATAAAAAAACGCATGCGGTGCGGGTAAGGACGGACTTATCCAAAAACAGTGCTAGAACGAAACGATCATGGTAACGATCACGGTGCTCAGTCTCCACCTTAATGATATATACAATAAACCTGGTTTTTGAAAAAAACTGCTTTTTTCAAAAAAAACAAGTTTCTTTTTAAAAAACTTGTTTTTTTTCCAGATTCTGTTTTGAAGGAGCAAAAACCAAGATTTTTTTTCAAAAGAAACCTAGTTTATTTTCAAAAAACAGGTTTTAAAAAAATCCAGGTTTATTTGATTAAATGAACAAACGGCTTGCCATAGGATCAGCTAGTGTATGCATCTGTTCACCGATTTGATCTTGATTTCTCGTTCTGGATGGGGGTGGTGGGGTGCTTAGACGGTACATTGCGAATAAAACTAATTTCTTAAATTTTGCGCGGTGACCATTCCTTCCTTATCCAGGAGAGCGCCAAAGAGAAGGAGTGACGACGAATTCCCGCACAAACACTTTTCGGGCAATTAGTTTCTAACACGCCCACCATGGGAATACAGCTGGAACCAAATTTTCTCTTGTGAAAGTAGCCTAACATTGTACTTATACATTGGTTTCATAAGTCAGGCGTTCTGAGTCCATTCTTGTCGACAAGGCGATTTGGGTTGAAGGTGAGGATAGCAGAATATTAGGGAGTTTTCGCAAAGCCCCGAAACGCCAACGCAAACGTCTATCCTTTTGTTCGGTGCTCTCTTCGTGGCATCAAACAATAACGCCAAACCCATGGGTTTGGCGTTCGGGTTGGCGTTCTGGGGGCTTTGCGAAAACTCCCTATTATCAGTGCATTTCGTCTAAGATCGTGCGAACCCGGCGCCCAAGAACCATAGGTGTGTAGACCTAATATACATTATATATGACTGAATATGTAACAGATCCGAACCAACATACTAACTTAAAATAGGAACTAAGGAGACATTCCGCAAATGTTTTCTGCAGCTATCTTCCAGCTGATTGGGTGAAGTGTGGAAACTCCGTTGGATTGAACCAATCTCATTATCTGTAGCAGACGAAGGAAGGAAATCTCCAGGTATATCTTCCTCTGCAAGCCATTCGATCGCCAGAACAGCTCTTGATCGTAAGTAACTCACTGGGCGTATGCTTTCATCATCCGATTCTTTCATCCAAGGCACATCCGCTTTTTCCTCCGGATTACATGAATGTCCAGTGGTCAAGCCGACGCACTACACTATTCATTGGATTATACTGCTCATTTCTACTTTCTGGATTCCTTTCTCATCTCGCCCTTTATTCTTCAGTGAAACGTCAAAAATAACCCCATTCATTTTTTCATCATCCCATTCATCTTGTGCTATCCTTGGATTTGTCCACCTCTTTTAATTCCGACCGATTTAGAAAATCGGAGTTGCATTATTTGCGTGTTCAGATCCAACAGTGGCAAGACCAGGGTAACACACTGTTGTGACTCAAATTCTTTTTCATTTTTAGGGCCGATCTAGCTTGTTCTCTGGTAGGAGTGCTGTCCCTTGTGCATTGGTTCTCGGCGTCCAGAGTCCTTCTTGATAGTATCCACCTCCACCAAACGGCGCAATGGCCGGATTTATCCAAATCGCGTACGACCCGGAATACCCGTACCTTCTTCTCGACCGGAAGGTAATAACGGGAATGCGAACAAAACAGTTCGATGGTAAGAAGAATTGCTGGGTTGGTGATGAGAAGGATGGCTTCGTTCCCGCAGAAGTGGAGAGTACCAAAGGGGACGACATCACCGTCAGAACAGATAAAGGAGCGGTAAGTTCCAATATTTTTGTCAAATTCATTAGGNAGGCTTCATAATAACTTCTCAACATCAGTACAAGGCAATACAAGGGGGCCCAAATAGCCCCAGTGCTGGGGGCCCGAATAGCCCCACTGGTGAAGATTAGCCTTTTTATGTGTCAGCACCAAACACCTGCATGAATCAAAGAATCTTTTCCAAAATTACTTTCCTAACATCTAACACTACTAAAACAACAAATAACTTGGAATTTCAATGAAAAATATTTTGTCCAACTTGCTTTTTAGAAACCTCAAACCGAAGTTGGGTTTTGTGACCCTGCCACTTGGCAGTACAAATGTGGTCTGAGCTTCTGAGGGTCACACCCTTCATAGCAGAGTTGTTTGTTAGAGCTAAGCCAGAGATGTTTGGAAAATCACACTATTATGATGCAGCAGACCATTTTCTAGGTTGTAGGCCCAAATAGCCCCCAGGCCCAAATAGCCCCGTCTTACCCTATAGACTTCCCGTAGTAGGCCTACATGACTTAGATGATAATTCAAATCAGATACGAACAGTTAGTGGTTGACATTATGATCTTTTCAATATGGTTGTCTTCTTTGCGTATGAAATGTTCTACTGCCAAAAGTCAAAATAATTTCCAGTTAGGCTACACTTTTTACTCTCTGACAGGTTGTCTAGAACCTACGGGGACTTAAGCTGCATTTAGCTGACACGCGGAATGCGGATTGCGGAACGCGGAAGCGAAAAATGCAATGCATTTTCGCATACAACATATCTTTCCGCCAGGGATTCCGCGTCCCTATACCGCATTCCGCGTGTCAGCTAAACGCAGCCTTAGGTGGTGAAATGGTCTTTTATGTAGCCCTATATCTTCAGGAGATTACATGCCTACGGGAACGAAAACGAAAAATAAAACGTAATTAACATGTGGATGTTTGATACTAATCCCTGTTGTTTGATATTGACAAACGAGATTAAAACATTGACCGATTCAGAATACTAGTTGGTCATTGCTAGGTCCGCCATCACCTGAAAGCACTGCACTACATTTTTCTTCTCATGGTGACAATGAAGATCATAAGCACCAGTACAAAGTGACAACTTAACTTCTGATAAGTGTTCATTCCAAGAAACTTCTTGGTATCACTTAAAACGATTTGTAAATTACACAATAGAAGCTTTCGAAATTGATTTAGATGTAATGAAAAATGAAAGAATTTTTATTACATAATCAATGTAGAAAGCTTCTTTTAAAGCGCCCTTCTTGCTCGATAGTTGGAGCCTTCAGTTTGAGATACATGTACATGTATGGTCGTGAATCACGAAGTGGGGACGATTCGCGTTGCGGTGTCAAAAATATCAATTTTTACATGACTAGTCTGTAACCAATTCTGACTGTGACTTTGTGTTATTTTTGTAAAGACCTTTATCTACTTTTGGTATTTTTTCAAAGTTTTGCAGACGGGTTGACACCTATTTTAGACATTACTTAGGGCATCAGTTATTACCCATCAATAGGGGTTTAATTCTGCTCTTTCAGCTGTCACTGTCAGTCTAGATTGCTAAGTTGTGTACATCATTTAATTTCAGAATGTGACAGTGAAGAAGGACGACGTCCTTCAGATGAACCCCCCTAAGTTCGAGATGTGCGAGGATTTGGCTAACCTGACCTACTTGAACGATGCTACTGTATTGCACGGTCTCAGGAGCAGATACTTCCACGGCATCATCTACGTGAGTACATGACATGCATGATGACAAGAACCACAAGTCACCGTATATGGCTTCATTAGGGAGGTTTCGCAAGCGCCCGGTTAGGCCATACGACGACGTTTATCTATTGTTTGGGTATACCCACACAATAGATAAACGTCGTCGTAGGGCCTAACCGGGCCCTTGCGAAACCTCCCTATTGTCATGAAGGGACCCTCGAGGCGAAGCCAACAACTGCTTTTCTAGCACCAAAGCGTGCATATTAATCGAGAGGTTAGGAAACCGCTCCGTTGACGATAACACTAACGCTAACGCTATTTCTGACGTACATTTGCAATGTAAAAAATAATGTTAGCGTTAGTGTTACTGTTAACGGAGCGATTGTTTTGGCAGTGGATATTCGGAGACGAAAAACTATCGTCCATGTCGTCCCTTAACTCGTTTACATTGTAGGATAGCTAATGTGGGTTTAAGACATAAGCATGTAATGCAGTTCGACTTTCAGTAGTGGTAAATATACGGAAAACATGTGGGATTAAAGGATTTTACATGATTTTAAACAAGATTGTAGTAACGATGGTTGTGACTATGTTGAATGATATTGTCGTTGTCCCACAGTCAAATATTGGAATTCATCTAATTTGCCTGCCATAAAACGATCCTTTAGATAAGGAACTCCATTATGAACGAGAAATCATATATAGTACCGGGCTACAATGTAATACGTATCATATGATAATGCAGTGAACATGTACACCCAGAATTTGTTCGATATGGTCATCAGATTATGCACCGTACATTTTGTATTTTGTGATATCAGAGTACGGTCATCAGAAATAATGACGAAGTGACCGCAGCGTATGTCAGAATCAAAGAAACAAGATCGTGCATGTAGGCCTACAGTTTGAAATATGACGCCTGATATGATTTATAAGGCAGAAGTCCATTTCAAGATGGCTGCCTGGCGGCCATATTTGAATCCCAGGACCGTAACGTTTTTAAAGCAGTGACACTCTAACTGAACCAATCTATCGGTAGAAATGAAATACAATAAATTGAAAATACGTGTACACTTCTTCGTTTACAGACATACTCTGGTCTTTTCTGCATTGTGATCAACCCTTACAAGAGACTGCCCATCTACACAGAGGAGGTTGTACTGAAGTACAGAGGCAAGAGGAAGAACGAAATGCCTCCCCACGCCTTTGCCATTTCTGACAACGCATATTCCAACATGTTGCAGGGTAAGCAATACTTTAAATTCTTACATCGTAAATTGTAGGCCTGTTCCCCCATATTAAAAAAGGAAGTGCCCTTACAATACCAATATATATCCGCCGCCATTTGTTACGTCAAAAAGACTATCGTTATACTCCTTTCAATCCCAGACTGTTTTACCAATACGATAAATATATCAAAGAACCTTGATGTATTTATCGTTAGTCGAAATGCCAAAAAAACATTGAATAGGAATCTCACACATATTTTAAAAACAAAAGAAGATTAATGAATTCCAACTCAGAGCTTTTCAAATATCTACGATAAAATTCCTGTTCATTACCTTTACCAATAATATACATGTACAAGGTCCCTCCTATATTCTTGCCTTTAGTTAGAAGAATTAACTGATTCGCTAAACATGTCTTTCAATTAAGACATTTAGGTACCCTATATTCTTTGCCATTGGGCAGGTCTGTTTGTTGCAGTTTTAAAGCAGAAGTAGGCCTAGATTGGCATCAAGGTTCAGCCGTTGCTTTCCTTTGCTTCTTCTTTCACAAGCAAGGATTAAGCTTCCGTTGCCAATCCCAAGCCTTTGGCATCGAGTTACTTTTACCACAAGTATTTACGTTAGGTTGCCGTTAGGTACGTTTAATGTACAGGTAAATCAACGTACCTGGCTGTCTCTAGTAGTCAGGAAGGAATGCAAAGTATCTGCTGAGCTTCAATGTACGGACCAAATATGGCTACCTGACTGCGACTATTAATAGTTCCCAGGTGCCTGAACATTCACCCTTTCCTTTGATATCGTTGACTTTGAGAAGGAATGCTAGGTATAGGGCGGTGGTGGGCTATACACAGGGATGCTGGTGTAATCAGTCAGTACATGAACTGACAATGGAAATACACTGTATGCAATACTGCAAAGCATATTTTGAAATTGAATGGGAAAATAGCCATTTGATTCAAAGCAAACATGACTTGTTCTTTCAGAACGCGAGAACCAGTCCATCCTTATCACGTAAGTACACAAGACCCTGCCGAAATAGTCCAGCGAACTTGCCCCCCCCCCCACCCCATTCATGCGTATAGTATGACAATCGCTGAATTCGACAATAAGAATCCCATATGATCTTTGATTGGATCATCAGTGCTGATATTTGATGAGGAAGACTGGTGAGAAAATATCACCATCCCAGATTCATCTACAGCTATCCACACCATTTTTCATCTACCGGGAAGCTGAATTCAGAAGTTGTTTATTGTGCAGTGTTAAATATTGCCCCAAACTACTCTTCGTTCCTCCGGCAATGTAGCAAAAGAATTTCCTCCAAATTCTATTTTTGCCTTGGACACGAGGATCAAAACGAGATAATTGACCGCCTGTGGAGCTGGGGGTCTTAGACAATGGAACCTCACTATGCAGGCACCATAAAAGAAGCTTTAAAAAGAACCACTTCCAGAGGACAGGACGCAAAGAAATGTAACGCAGTTATGTAAGAGTCTGCAATCTGCCTTTGAGTTAAATTCAGCGTTGGAGTCTGAAATGTCTCTTCGGTGGTATCATCAATCTTTGTTGCCATGAGAACGACGAGATAAAAATGCTGCTTTTGGCAGATATTTTCGCATCGCCCTGTACGTGTACGTGTACATGTACATGTATGTACATCAGAAAGTATAGAGTAGCAGAAATAATGAAAGTTTAAAAAGTTGTCGTCGATCAAAATATCATCAAATTAACAATGTATCTTGATAACTCTTGTATTTTGCACGTTGAGTGACCTAGAACTAAGTGATTTGATGAGAAACTGAAAAGCACGAATTGTCTCTTCTTCAACTCAGAGAATGCCTAGGCCTACACACACACATGTAGGAAATTATATAGCTAAGGAAGGTGGTATGCGGTCAACGAAATCATCCAGGAAGTCCTTGCATTTTGCATACTTTGATTTCTCTTTACCATTCTCTTCATCTGCCAGTGGCGAGTCAGGTGCAGGCAAAACGGAAAACACAAAGAAGGTTATACAATATTACGCAAATATCGCAGCGCCAAAGATACCGTTTGCTGCGTTACAAACTGGAAAAACTACACCAGTAAGTGTCGGAATGATTTGAAGGTATCACAGAAGCTTGCTTGGGTCAAAAGTGTCTGAAACCGGTTGTTGATAAAAATTTCGACAAAGTTATCTTCAGCTGTAATCAAGCAGTACGCTTACACATGAGTACATCCTCCGACCATGTGTCGACTGAAGACGACTTCGAGAAAATTTTCCAGCCGCAAACGCTTTTGAAACAAAGAAGCTGTTATTTTGACAAACACTGACGACAAAAGCTTGTGCTGAATGTCAGTGCAGCTGGACGTTAAGGCGGTGACAGACTGGCGCGTAAGCAACACGTCGGGAAAGCGTTCAAGCAATCTGGGAGGCCGAAACACCTACCGAAGAATCTGATTGGCGGAACGCCTGCAGGACGCGCCGCGTACGCGCCAGGCTGTCACCGGCTTTATTCTTCCCTGCAAGCGAAGCATTTGTCGTCGGTGTGGTATTGTACAGGCACCAAAGTAAACTGCCCAAAAATTTACTTTGGTGGAACGTGTCCTGACGCACTCAACAAACGTCAATGCGCCAACATTTGTCCGTATTACCTCAAAACAATTGATGAGACAAATTTGTCCGGTGGGCCTTCGTTGGTTTTTTGGGGTCTGCACACGCATGAGCACACAATGTTTGCGGCCGACTTTTGAAGAGTGCACGACGGATACGCTTGTTGGTGATTTTGAAGCATATTAGTCATTTGTATGTTCTCTTTTATTTACTATTGCCCTCCAGTGGCGAATCTGGTGCTGGTAAGACCGAGAACACGAAGAAGGTAATCCAGTATTTCGCACAGGTCGCAGCGGCTACAGGAAAGAAGGAGGAGAAGAAACCTGGTGATGAAAAGAAAGTGGGTGGAGTGACCTGAAGCATGATGAGTGTTCCCCTCGACCACACCAAATCCCTTTCTAGCCATACCTTTCTCCATTCATAGCCATGCGGCTAACGATAGTGTTTTAACAAATATCTATAGAAATAGATTCTATGAAAGTTACCCCCGTTCGTTTTCATCCCTAGCTCTGTTTGGACCAGCCCTTTCCAGGGGGAACGGTTGTTCAGACATCATTGTGTATATTTACGGCTGACGTCTCATCCGTTTTCACATAAGCGGTAGAATATCACTTCAACAAAAGCAAACGATGTATGAACAACCTGCTGATATGCTTTTTTTATTGTTGCTATCCCCAAAATTGATAAGATAATCCGAGGGATACACATACTTTATCGAGAGAGGGATTGCAAGAGACCTGCTTGCAAATCTTATCAACTATCGTTGAAATCATACCTATTTCAACCTGCATGGTGTTGAGTGTGCATGGATGATGTTCATCGAGAGAAAATATTTCAGTGAAAAAGATTTTTTAAGATACTGAGATGCCCCTACCTGGTAAACAGCTCTGATGAGATCGGTTCATTAAATTACCATCAGTATCTTCTTCAATAGCAGTTGGACGAAGTTAACCTAGTCTACAACTAGCTTACCTTCGTCCAACTGCTATTCGCACTAAAGCTAAAAAGGACTGACCTCTTCCACCATAAAAATGCAACTCTTCCCACTTATCCCATATTAACCGAAACTTCCCTTCTAATCGTACGTCCAACCAATGGATTCCCGATAACGGACAGGTCATCCGTATTCAGCAGCAATACTGTACTAAATTCAACAACTACTCTGTACCATCTCTGAGATCGAACATGCACCATCTTTCAATCTACGATATTTGAGGCACAAAAAATACCGGCAAAGGCTTTGGAAATACGTTTGTTTGTGAATGAGCAGGTCGTTGTAGACGACATAGCGAGTGAAGAAGATGATTTCTGTCGTAGAATTATTGTGTTGTAGTAGCTCTAAGGCGATTCCTTTTCAACGTAGATTAATCACTAATTTAGTCCAAAATTCATTACCAAACTGAACAGGACTTTTTAAGCAGTAAATGCCGCTAAACTCCCGCGTATGAATTCCATATGGCTACGAATCCTGACGTTCTAACATCCCCCTCCCGAGGCTTCACATGTTGCCAAACCCGAACCCCTTTATCTAACATTACCAGTGTTTTTTCTTGCAGAGTTTTGGACCTTAACTAACAACATCCCTTCCTTCTTCGTCTTCTAGTGTGATATTGTTGTCAATTGCATTTATTGATTTGTGTACGTTGAAGAGTGTGTTGATGTGAAGTCTGTCTCACTAGGGAGGTTTAGAAATCAAACGACAAACGTATAAACTTTACGACAACGTTATTTTTCATACTACACATTAACCAGATTTTATATTGCATTTTCGGTACAAAAATAACGTTGTCGTTAACGTTTACGTTTATCGTTTGATTTCTAAACCTCCCTACCGTTTAAACGTCGACAGAAACGATTGGGAGTTGATGAGTGTCCGAGGTATCCTCGCGGACCTCGGTCGAGACGTTGAAACAGTCTGGGAGAGTAAACTTTTCATGGCCAAATCTTGGCCGATGAATACTCAGTACATGTACTTCAATACATCTGGAGTTTTCAGTAACCTGCATGGGGCCTAGTCGAGATCGAACCGACGTTTAAGTGAGACACACTTTATATTACCACGTCTATGAATATCTCATTCTTCATGGGCATTTTATCGCATCTTTTGCAAAAATATAGATAGATTGTGATTACTTGTTGGCGACATTGAAAATTTAAGTTTATACAGATTCAAACTCAGCAATAACTGATCGATGTATCATAGCGTCTCAGATAATTAAAATACATAGTCATACAGGAATCAATTCATGGTAATTGGAATTACTCTGAATGATAATGTACATAGATTTCGTTTATTCACAATAGGAGCTGTCAGTGAGTTTGACCAATAGGTGTCACTACGGCCAAATTCAATGCATATAACGGACCCATTCATTCTTGGAACGCAATCACGTGGATTTTCCTGTGTATTCATAAGACATAGACATAAGTTTATTTCTCTCAAAAACCTTATACAAGGTACATGTATATGAGGATACATGAATATAGTATTATTGGTCCGCTAGAACTTTGCTGCCATCTTTTGGCAATGCGCGCTGACTGCTCCTATTGGAATGTCAAAACTTTCTAAGGACATAGGCTACTATTATCGATGTTATTTTTTGACTCGCCAAATTACATGTATGAATGCACTCTAATATTGCAAATCATTCTCTTTGCCCCTCCCCTTGCCCATCCCATTGCCCGTACCTAATTTCCAATATATAGGGTACCCTTGAGGATCAGATTGTAATGGCAAACCCTGTACTCGAGGCATACGGTAATGCCAAGACTACTAGGAACAACAACTCCTCCCGATTCGTAAGTAATATAGGCGTGGTTTATCCTAGTGTGGAGTGACCTCAGCACCCGTACCCAGTGGACTGACCGAGTGAACCTACCTCGATCTTGACACCTTCCGTTCCTGAACCTGGTAAAACCCTCTTCGACCCTTTCTGTTGTTGTAATCCTTGCTGTTATCACCTATTTACCCGTGTTTATTGAACTAGTGCAATTCCGTACAAACCCAGTGTGCTGCACAAAACGATGTTCCAATAAGCGATAAGGGTGAAATAGGCGATAGTTTCTCTTACAACAACAGTCTTATACCTTCTCCGTACCATCATCACCGCATCACCAGCCCAGTCTATAAATGTCCAGCCAAATCGTGCTTTGGCAAGGACTACGAAAAAATCAACACAAGTTGATGAAACCATTTTCGTTGTCGTTGTTATCATTACTTGATCTAAAATACTGAGATCGGGTAATGGAATGGTCTGCGTTGATGATCGGAATGGCCCTGTAACTCTCACCCTCTCCTTTTCAGAGTCACCATTTTCTAACATCCAAATGAAATTCATCAGCATAAAATACTTTCAGTTTTCGGCAGGAAATTTGGGTATTCCACCTTTATCTTGAAAACTGACACGGCAATCATGTAATTTAAGTGCTACTTTTAGCATCAAGATGCAGGTGACATCAGGTAGTGCATCTTCCTAACATGATTGCCATCTACCATTGAAATTTCATGCCGGGGCCGCACGTTCTGCTGATGAGTTTCACCCTGCTCTTTTCTAACCTTACCCCTTTTTGATGACCAATACACTGCACGGTAAACGACAATGTCGGTGATCCAACCCTTCCCGAACGCTAACCTATCCTATCCAATCCTCATTGATAGGCCAAGCCGAAAAACCTCGAAGATCAAATTATCCAGGCTAATCCTGTACTGGAGGCCTTTGGCAATGCCAAGACCGTCAGGAACAATAACTCCTCCAGATTCGTAAGTGACATGTCTTTGACGACAATCATTTCATTTTTTTCAAATGAAAAAAAAATGTTTAGTCTGTTCTTGTTGATTGTCTATAGTATATTTGTGTAACACCCGTTGGCACTCAATGATGAGGTCAGTGTGAATTGCATGGAGTTACAAGAAAGGTAAGACGTAAGTCCTCCTCCCTACCATCCTTTCCGTGTGGTGTGACCCAGACCCCCACCTTATTACATGTATCTAGCAACCGTTGCCTCTCCTTAAGCCTGCCGCACACTGGAGCTATCTGCTGAGCAAAAAGTCATTCGAGACCGTTTGCTCAGCAGATAGCTCGCGTGTGCGCGTAATTTCAGTGAGTTTTTTGCCTCGCGAGGCAGAAAGCTCGCGTGTGCGCGTATTTTTCGGTGAGCTATCTGCTGAGCAAACGGTCTCGAATGACTTTTTGCTCAGCAGATAGGCTCCAGTGTGCGGCAGGCTTTCGAGGTCGTCACGGCATGTGGCGTGCAAACCACTGCATGCCCCCTCCGGATCCGTCCCCAGACGGAGAACAATCCCCTTCAATACTTCAGCACTGCAATTCATACGGTGGCTGGAAAGGACATCAATTAATTTTTTCGCAGAATTATCGCACAAATGTGATAACCATGATACATGTATGTCGATAGTCAGAGATTCATGTCAATGTAACAAAGGAATACGAAAATATGGGCTGTAACTGTGTACATTCCGTTACCAGTAGGTACCGCCCTAAATGATAACGTAAATGTCACTCCATCGTCAAATCATGAGCAAACTTATCGCAGAAATAATTCTGTTTCTTTTTCTCCCCAAACAGGGTAAATTCATCCGTATTCATTTCGGTAGCAGTGGCAAAATCGCTGGAGCTGACATTGAACAATGTAAGTTTTATTGGTAAAAGTCACAGAATGATCAAGGAAAGGATGCCTTCTCGAACTTTTGAATAGCATTTTTATCATCTGTGATGTTGTATCTTGCAACATTAATGCTACATGTATCATCGTGTGCATATGTGGTCAGGTTGTTGTAATCGGCACATCATTAAACACAGGTTTCTGATAGTTGTTGTACATTTGCATTTTCAGATCTACTGGAAAAATCTCGTGTGATCTTCCAACAGCCAGCTGAGAGAAACTACCACATCTTCTACCAGCTGCTGTCGCCCAAGCTCCCTGAATTGTACGGTACGTTGTTTCCCTTGCAATATGATAATCTCAGAATCACAAATCATTCTTAGGAAAGGTTGGTTGGGCAGCAAGAGCTGTTTTGTGTTGTTGGCCATGCAGTATCACCCGTCCCGTGTTCAAATATTAAGTGCATGGAGGCGTCCCTCATCGCTGAGGGACGAACTTTTCATTTGCTATTCGTAACGATGATTCTAAGGTCTACATTTTTAAATGCAGAGAAATGCCTTGTCCAACCCGACGCTGGATTGTACTCCTTCATCAACCAGGGAGCTTTGACCGTCGACAACATTGACGACGAAGAGGAGATGGGTATCACTGATGTAAGTAGAAAACGACTTATTTTCAGAAGGGTTTAAAAACCCTTCTGAAATTAAACTCGAAACGATGTATCGAAATCTGTTTTTCAATTCTAGGAGGCGATCTGCTCGCTTGGTCGACATGTTTTTTTACCAATCTCTTATCTGTCCTCCTTGCTATTTCAGGAGTCCTTCGACACACTTGGCTTCTCCGCAGAGGAGAAGATAAGTCTATACAAACTGACCGCTTCAATCATGCACATGGGTGAAATGAAGTTCAAACAGAGGGGCAGAGAAGAGCAGGCCGAGGCTGACGGCACCGCTGGTAAGTAACCTGAGTTGGATTTCTTTTTCCGTTACGAAACCGACCAAAGTGGTCGATACATTTGTCTCCAACAACACGTTTGTGAATTACGTATTCACTAACCGATGAATGGTTGGCATGCTACCAGATACGCCGTTCTGTTATGGAAATCGTTGGCCTGTATCTCATTGCTGCTTTTCATTTCATTTCGCAGAGGCCGAGAAGGTCGCCTTCCTGGTCGGAGTCAACTCCAACGATCTAACGAAAGCTATCCTGAAGCCAAAGATCAAGGTCGGCACCGAGTTCGTCAACAAGGCCCAGAACCTGGTGCAGGTGACCAACACAGTTGGTGCCCTCGCCAAGTCACTGTACGACAGAATGTTCAAGTGGCTGGTCACACGTGTCAACAAGACCCTCGACACCAAGCAGATGAGACAGTGGTTCATTGGTGTGCTGGATATCGCCGGATTCGAAATCTTCGATGTAAGTTAACTTATATTTCATTAAACGTTTGCCGACGAGCATTCACGTGGGATATGTAACTCGACATTTGTTTGACAGAAACTCGCACTGTCTTAATATGCCAACACTTTATGTTTTCAGTTCAATGGCTTTGAGCAGCTTTGCATCAACTACACCAATGAGCGTCTGCAACAGTTCTTCAACCATCACATGTTCGTGCTTGAGCAAGAAGAGTACAAGAAGGAAGGCATCAAGTGGGATTTCATTGACTTCGGTATGGACTTGCAAGCTTGCATTGACCTGATTGAGAAAGTGAGTAAAATATCTTTCTTCCTCTTGCCGAATCGTAGGCCCTTGGCCGACATTCTCTATGTTACTGTAACACACCCTCAGCGCCTTCTAGCGACGAGCGCCCCTATAAATACCGGTGCGGGCAGGCGGGTTGCTCATTCGGTATTTCGCTCCCTGGATGGGGCTGCGAGGGTGAAACCTCGGCACCCCAATTATGGGCCTCTGCAAGCCATGCACCGAATTTAGGGCCAAAGTAAGACGCGGCGTGTCTGCAAACCCACCAGAAAGCGAGTTGGGATTGCTTGCCCCCCTCCCGCCCGTAGACACGTTCTTCTATTTCCCGCTTCTCAAGCTGGAAACATCCGGCTTTCCCAATAGTCCCAAGCGAGGAGATAGAAGACGCTGAGGATGTGTTCACACCATTAGCAGTGTTAGAACGCCCCACCCCCAAACCATTATGCCACCAGATTTGGTAATGTCGTACATGTATTTGACAATCACCAATACTTTGGAGTGCATATTTCTGACCCTTTCTTCCACAGCCTATGGGCATCTTGTCAATCCTTGAGGAGGAGTGCATGTTCCCCAAAGCCACTGACGTAACCTTCAAGAATAAGCTGTACGACAACCATCTCGGAAAATCGGCCAACTTCACCAAGCCAAGACCACCAAAACCAGGCCAGGCCGAGGCTCACTTCGGTCTGAATCACTACGCCGGTGCTGTAAGTAGAATTTTTCATTTCCTATCACCCTTCACTCTTAGCCAAAAAGGTTCTTTAGCGGTTCTTTGTGCCTCACCAAAGGAACCCCAAGGTTCTATATAGAACCTTCTGTAAAGAACCCGAGAGGGTTCCATATAGAACCTTTCTGTCGCCAAAGAACCCATAAAGGTTCCAGATAGGACCCTTTTCTGGGGGAAAGGTTCTATCTGGAACCTCTAGGGGTTCTTAAACAACCCGAGGGTTCTTAAATCAGAGGGTTCTCCTGGTGTGGCACCAAAGAACCTTTTCGGCTAAGAGTATTGGTTTACAAGGTCCCCGCTAGTCACCGTAATTTAAGCATCTGACATAGGCGTGGGACCCAGGCGTGGGACCCATTTCGGGTTTCAACAAGACAACTATTCCATGCCCACGGCATTCATCTGTTATGTCGTTGCGACTTTCAGGTGAACTACAATATCACTGGCTGGTTGGACAAGAACAAGGATCCCCTGAACGAGAACGTCATCACGGTCATGGCCTCATCCAAAGAAGCTCTGACAGCTCTGCTGTTCGCTGAGCCTCCAGACGGTAGGGAAGAATAGCATTTCTAAGCATGGCGGAACAATGCTGAACCAAAATCGCAGTTGCCAGGTCAAAGAGGCCTGGCATTGCCGAGGTCCAGCTTCTCCTGTTGGTGATGGCCGGCATTGCTGACCACACAGCAGACTGTTGATATCTTCGAATCAAAGTCATTTGATATGACAATGTTGGAGGAGCTAGATCCCAGTGGCAAAGTAAGGTCTCTCTGTGACTTCTGCGAGTTTGGTGTATATCCCCCAACGTCCATACCAAACCATTCGATCCTTGAACATCCGAAAGGGTGTGCCGGTATCCCTCACTGATGCCTTCAGCCCTTCTCCCAAATAGCAGCACACCTTCTAGCTATAGGCCTAATTACCACAGCCTCCCAGAAGAAAAAGTCATCCAACAATTACCACTGACAGAAAGTTGATTAATCAGAAACGTTGTAAATATCATAACGATAACATTAGTTTCGATATCCTGAACAACAATTTGTTATGATTCTGAACAACAGTTTGTTATGATTCTGAACAGCAGTTTTGATCCTGAACAACAACAGTTTGTTATGATCCTGAACAACGACAGTTTGTTATGATCCTGAACAATGGCAGTTCGTTATGATTCTGAACAACAGTTTGTTATGATTCTGAACAACAGTTTTGATCCTGAACAACGACAGCCTGTTATGATCCTGAACAATGGCAGTTTGTTATGATCCTGAACAACAACAGTTTGTTATGACCCTGAACAACAGTTTGTTATGATCCTGAACAACAGTTTGTTATGATCCTGAACCACAGCTTGTTGTGATCAACGTCTCCGTTCCCCTCCGGTCATCACACCCTCGAATCCCAGTAACTGTCATCCTTTTCTATGAGCTACCCTCTTTCCGAGTTTGACCCTGCCTATTTCCTACAGAAATCCAATGTATACATGTAGTATCTTTCTGAGAAGGCTTAATTCCCCCCTCAGTATAGGTGCCCAAACGTGGCAGACTGCCCACCACCAGATATCTGAATACGCAGTTACAATCTGGCCAGTCTGGACTCATGTACTGAGGGGATTTGTCTCTGTATTTGTTTGAAAAATATACATGATTAGAAGTAGACAATGAATCTGTGCACCCAAAAATGAACAGGAATTCCGATTTAGATGTTTCAAAAAGTGTACATCGTGATACTTCAGAAATTCGGCTTACTTAATAGAATTGCCAATGATGATGGCCCCATGGGTTTGTCCACCTACATGCACTTACTTTTATAATTCCTGTATATTTTTGGGGTCACCCAGTAGCTATGCTAGCCGTGATAGACATGGAGTAGGCGTAAGTGAATGATGCTCAAACCCGAGACGAGAGCGTAATGCTTTCTCGACGCTTAATCGTTTTCGCCCATGCATAAGTCTCTGATGAAGTCTAGAGTAGCAACCGGAGATATCTAAACAAAAACAGCCGAGATATCTAAACAGAAAGGAAGAAAATGCGTCAGTCTTACTGATCGGCGACAAGGTGATTTTGACCATGTGACAGAGCGACATTCACGATGACCATTGTATTTCACCTGCACAGATGGCGCAGCTACAGGCAAGAAGAAGAGGAAAGGTTCCAGCTTCATGACGGTGTCCTATGTACACAGGGTAGGGCTTGTTTGATCCTAGCTCATGCTGCACACAAATCAGTGAGCACCATTCTGTCTGAGGGATTAATCATCATTTTGCTGTGAACTGAAGTGATATACCTGCGGCAAACATTTTCTGGATCATCGCTCATTTTCTTGCATTTCTGACTGCTTTCGGACTGTATCTGTGCTTGGCACAAAACTGAATGTACATTTTTTGCAGTCCACAGACAGACCGGTGTTCCCTGCGTTGTGTATGCACGCAAATTTTATTTCATTGTATGATCTTGTTGATGAACAAGAGACCAAACCATTTTCGTTCGCCAGTGGGTGAAAAGCCTGAACCACCAATCGCTTTTGTGGAGATTTTCATCAGATTGAATGGACTTGGAATCAAAAATCGTTTTGTGTGAGGTGGTTGGGTTCCACTTTCGGTTTTGTCTGGTCGTTACTGAAATGGTTTCGGTCACTGAACGTTCATCGTGGTGCATGGAAACTTTTTGATATCTACTCATCACGGCTGTTCTGCGTTCATTATTTTCAGATGGATCAAAACCCAAGAAGAAGAAGAAGGGAGGCTCCATGGCCACGATCTCTGCTACCCACAGGGTACAAAACATTATGAAATCCCCACAACCTCCCCCCACCGTTACACCAAGCATGAACGAGTCCAAGAGTCCAATTCTTTCCTTCTGTTTTGAGTGCAACCGCCCTTCCCTTAGACAGTCCTAATGAAAGGACTCATCTTAGGTGGTGTGTCGATTACCATTTCTCTCCATGGTGTTATTTACTGTCCAATTTTCTTTTATAGCAAATTCTAGATAACGTGTGGAAGCCTTCTAGTTTGTTTAGAATACCGGCCATAATCAGCTATATTTCATTGAAATTCATCTCACTGGTGGTTTTCAACTAGGCCGGGTTTATTTGGCAAGCATGCTTGCCAAGCAGTTCACGTTTTCGTCCTTATTTGGCAAGCATATGCTTGCCATCTAATGCTGAAAACAGTCCTTGTTTGGCAAGCAATACATATTGATTAGGATACCATTTGCTTGTCATGTGCTTCTATGTACAACACGATGGAAAAGCAACTTGCTTTTAATTGTTAAGCAGTTTTTATTCGTTCTTAAATGACAAACATCCTGAAAATAGTCCGTGTTATACAATTAATAGGCTATGTGTCGTCCGCTAATTTTTTTCCTGACCCGTTCGGGAATTTTGTTCGGTCGATTTAGAGCATTTTCAGTAAAAAGAAAAGGCAAAAAGAAAAACACGAGACAGGAAAAAAACGGTGAAATTAAAGTTGCGATGACTTGTATTTACTCTGGATCGGGAATAACAGGAGTTTTGACTTGAAAAATAGACATTGACATTGTATATAGATTTGGAAGTGAGCACCATCACGTGCAACTCGCGGAGTACCGCTGTTGTAAAAAGTCCGTCCTTACCCGCATTGCATGCGTTTGTGTAATATATTGTACATACGTAACTGTTTCTATGGCAAAGAGCCAACGAGGCTCACGACGCCTATTTGATGATGATGATGCTAGCCCCGACCGGGTGTCAACACGGGCCTGCGGTTAAATAGGCAAACGCTAGCCAATGAGCTACCGAGACAGATGGCAGCTTTGAAGGTTTCATTGGCCAATGATGACCGGTGGTCTATTGTTTGCTTGCCATCTTNGTTGTGTATGCACGCAAATTTTATTTCATTGTATGATCTTGTTGATGAACAAGAGGCCAAACCATTTTCGTTCGCCAGTGGGTGAAAAGCCTGAACCACCAATCGCTTTTGTGGAGATTTTCATCAGATTGAATGGACTTGGAATCAAAAATCGTTTTGTGTGAGGTGGTTGGGTTCCACTTTCGGTTTTGTCTGGTCGTTACTGAAATGGTTTCGGTCACTGAACGTTCATCGTGGTGCATGGAAACTTTTTGATATCTACTCATCACGGCTGTTCTGCGTTCATTATTTTCAGATGGATCAAAACCCAAGAAGAAGAAGAAGGGAGGCTCCATGGCCACGATCTCTGCTACCCACAGGGTACAAAACATTATGAAATCCCCACAACCTCCCCCCACCGTTACACCAAGCATGAACGAGTCCAAGAGTCCAATTCTTTCCTTCTGTTTTGAGTGCAACCGCCCTTCCCTTAGACAGTCCTAATGAAAGGACTCATCTTAGGTGGTGTGTCGATTACCATTTCTCTCCATGGTGTTATTTACTGTCCAATTTTCTTTTATAGCAAATTCTAGATAACGTGTGGAAGCCTTCTAGTTTGTTTAGAATACCGGCCATAATCAGCTATATTTCATTGAAATTCATCTCACTGGTGGTTTTCAACTAGGCCGGGTTTATTTGGCAAGCATGCTTGTCAAGCAGTTCACGTTTTCGTCCTTATTTGGCAAGCATAATGCTTGGCAAGCATAATGCTTGCCATCTAATGCTGAAAACAGTCCTTGTTTGGCAAGCAATGCATATTGATTAGGATACCGTGTGCTTGTCATGTGCTTATGTACAACACGATGGAAAAGCAACTTGCTTTTAATTGTTAAGCAGTTTTTATTCGTTCTTAAATGACAAACATCCTGAAAATAGTCCTTGTTATACAATTACTAGGCTATGTGTCGTCCGCTAATTTTTTTCCTGACCCGTTCGGGAATTTTGTTCGGTCGATTTAGAGCATTTTCAGTAAAAAGAAAAGGCAAAAAGAAAAACACGAGACAGGAAAAAAACGGTGAAATAAAAGTTGCGATGACCTGTATTTACTCTGGATCGGGAATAACAGGAGTTTTGACTTGAAAAATAGACATTGACATTGTATATAGATTTGGAAGTGAGCACCATCACGTGCAACTCGCGGAGTACCGCTGTTGTATAAAGTCCGTCCTTACCCGCATTGCATGCGTTTGTCTGATATATTGTAAATACGTAACTGTTTCTATGGCAAAGAGCCAACGAGGCTCACGACGCCTATTTGATGATGATGATGCTAGCCCCGACCGGGTGTCAACACGGGCCTGCAGTTTAATAGGCAAACGCTAGCCAATGAGCTACCGAGACAGATGGCAACTTTGAGGGTTTCATTGGCCAATGATGACCGGTGGTCTATTGTTTGCTTGCCATCTTAGACCAATTTCTGTATTCGGCAAGCATTTTGCTTGCCAAATAACCACTTCCATTTCAACTATGTATTACATTTTCAGTCTCATTCAATATGACATGATTCATTAAACACATGAAAGCATGTTCGTCCAGACGTGCAGCATCTCTGTATGTTCATTTGATGTCGGTAAATGGCACGAAAGACATGACGAAACTGCAATATCTCAAGTGCCAAATTTTTCAGAACACACCTTATAAATTCAGGCGAGAAAGTACCTCATCATTTTCGTTATTTTCTTGCGGTTCTAAAAGCCTCCTGGATATTTACGCTGAGAAATGTAATGCATCCCCGAGTGTCAACCCAAACCCAAATGAGTGCTCCCTGGTACACAACTAATAGTTAAAGTCATTTCAGGACTCTGTTCAGAGCGCTGTTTGACTTTTACATATTCGATTGTGACCGAATGTGAACCCCCTCCTTGTCCTTATTTCGAACTTGAGTGACAAAACTACATGTACTCTGTCACTGTAACACTGACAATTCTCTCCACAAAATCGTAATACTGGCCTGGTTTGCCGCGCCCCGGCAGACTGTGAGATATGGTCCCTCCTTGTCCTCGCCCTAGCACAGCGTGCGCCCTAATGCAAAGTATGAAAGTCTACCTACATGGCTTGCATGGGCAGAACACAGCAAACCTCAGTATTACATGTATGCGTGTGACAATATCACCTATTTGTCCCCGTCTCCGTCCCGTCAACTTAGAATCACCATCTCTTCCATTTCCGGTTGTTAGAAAATATCTGAAGCATGTCCCAGAATTCAGAGGAGATTTGGCGAACATAAATCTGAGTCAAAATGAGATGTTACATCATCTCACTTTATTTTGTTGAAAAAACGTTTTCAATCTTAATCCTGGGGCATGCTTCGTATTTGTAGATATCATTTGTTGAAGCATGCGTGTGTCATTTTAGAAAAATTCTGGTGTCATCTCTGAGAGAAAATTGATCCAGGTAGAAAAACGTGTACGAAGCCGTTTCTGAAGCTGACAAAACAAAAAGCAGAGAATGCCTCATGAAAATGTCACTTGCAGTTGACGCTTTGCTGGATTTTACTTTTGTGAACGATACCTCCTCAAACTGGATGACTTTTCTTTGAGAACATAGTTAACGAAGTCTTGTGAACATGAGGGACCCTCCCGAAACTCGATTACTTCAACAATCATATCGATAAAAGTATAATAGATAAGCTACAGTCTGCAAACGTACCTTTTATGAAGAAACTGCACGGCTGTAATCGTATAATAATCGTACAATAATTGCTAATATTGTTCTTCTATGCTGCTCAGATTTCGCTTTTGGTAATTTTATATTTGTCGATGCAGTCAAAAGTATGATTTTTACACATCACATCAATTCATTTTGTGTAATACTTTGATTCAACTTCATTATTCTCCATAGACAATTCATCTTTCGACTCGTACTTCCGATAAATATTGCTTTCAATCTTAATACCTAATGATATATCTTTTGCAGCGTCCCTGATAGTGTATATTCTGTGCTCTTACTTCTCTCTTATTGAACTCATAGTTACAATAGTATCTTATTGTTCTTCCCCATCATAGGAGTCCCTGAATAAACTTATCAAGAACTTGTACACCACCCAACCAAACTTCATCCGTTGTTTGGTGCCAAACGAGTTCAAACAATGTGGTAAGAAACCCCTTAGGACCATACCGAAGCATGGCCAGCAACAGGAGCATTCTCCGAAAAACGCTGGTTTACCCGTTTGGCCCTGAGTGAATCGAGTGTCCCAAGTGACCTTTCAAAACTTCTATCCAAATATTTTACCCCAAGGTGCAGTCTCATGAAAATCTTGTAGAGCTTGCACCAAGAATCCTTAAACCTTAATGACCTCAGAGTGCTTCCGACGTCAGAGTGCCCCACGTTTTTGCCCCTTTTGATCCGCCCCGACTGCATCGATCTGAAATAGATGTAGTGTGCTCTTCCACCTTGTCGTACATTCAAATTGTCTTCTAAAATCTGAGTGCCACCCTCCCTTTGAAGAACGTACGACAACCCATACTCCGTTCTCCAGTGGACCCCACGACCCACCGTCCTGATACGGCGTCAGCCTATACTCTTGTGTGGCCCCAACCGACTTGATCCGGTTTTTTTCCCCATGACATTCCGGTGAAGCCGAAAAGGCTGCTTTATCCCTATTGCAAATTTAGACCATCCTTAACCTAAAACAAAGTATTCATGCGAAGTAACTAGAAGATTCTCGAGCAAGGTTAGTGTAGGATGACATGAGTGACCCCATACTATACAAGAGTGTCCCTGCCCTGTACCCAACCTGATATGGACCGTTCTTGCGTTCAGTGATCCTAGAACCGCCCAGCCACACTCTAATACATGTACGTCTGCAGTATTGGCGATCCGAACCCACCTCGCAGACGAAGTTCACCCTTCTTCTTCACAGTGCGACATGCCTGTTCGACAATCCTATTACACCATTCCGCCAAACTACATTCAATCCGACTTCACCTCTCTTAATACTTTCACACGTTGCTGTCTTACAAACACGTTTCTATTTCCACTGTTTCGTCCTCTTCTCATGTCCACATTCTCCAGTCTTAATCTATCAAAATTCTTTCTTTTACTTCTTACCGCCAAACACCCCTATATTCTCTACCTCTACATCGCCATCACCCCAAACGTCAGATGCCTACAGTGTAGGAAAGCTATCAATGGCCCGCATGATCTAATCCTTTTTTATCACTTTTACCCATCAGGAGTCACTGAACAAACTTATCAAGAACCTGTATACCACCTCACCTCACTTTATCCGTTGCATTGTGCCAAATGAGACAAAATCAGTCGGTAAGGTTTCAACAGTACTAGCATGATCTCCGATGTGCCCCGCCCATACCACAGAAATGCTGCAGTTCTGCAGGAAACCCATCTCTGGTTATGTACTCCAATGTGTGACCCCTACCTGACGATGCAAAACGTCCGAGTGAATCCCCTCGTATACGGTGTCCTGAATGAATAAAACTCTGCTCATGTGTGAGTGAGCTATACCCACCACTGTCTACCCTTCTCCGAGTGAAAAGCACAGCACTGTACCCCAAACCAATCCAATGTGGTACCGAAAACCTTAACTGAATGCCACTGAGTGATACGCCTACACCCCAAACCATAAACCCTCTCACTATACAAGTGAACCGACCAGAGCGCTGTAGGTAGGTGATACCGTAAGTTTTGAGTGAAAATGCCCCTTCTGTGTGATACCCTTCGGGATATCAAATCCCGTGAAGGATGATGCCCTCCGTGTGACCCCACCTTATACCCTACTCTAAAGACCCCGATACAGCCAGAAACCTTCCGCCTTCCAGCCGATCTCTGAGTGGAAACCGACATCTTTGCTTTTTCGCTGCACCACACCACACCATACCGTAACATGTTCCACACCTTACCTGAGGCGACTACAAACCTCACCTCTCCATCCAAGCCCTGTAAAAATCTCCTTCTTTTCAGCACTGGCCGACTTCTAATTCCTGTGAGGGAATTACATTCCTATGCCCTACCTATCAATCTACTCCATTCCATGATTCCTGAAACCACTCACAGAAACACCTCAAAGCACAAACCGCAATTCCATAAGGTGCCTTCTTCCCAAAGAGGAGAAACAATCAGGTTAACTTGGACAATCGTTTCTGACATCAATCTGTTGCATTTGGAATGAGTCACCTATTACCAAAATTTCATTGGTGTAGCTTGACCATGGAGTAATATATTTCTGGTAAAATGCATTTGGAATAGGCACTATATACTGCCTCCGTATGGCTTACAACATCATTGTCTCAATCTCAACATTTGACATGTTACCCGATTCTCCTGTCGGTGAAGATGGCATCTTATACCTACCACTGTCCGAATCCAAGCATTTAACGAGTGCAATCACTCTGTGTATGATAATATCCAGTGTTCCTGGAAATGTACCTCACCTATAATAATACCTTATGATATATTCTCTTCCAGCTTGCCCCCTCCCAAATTGCACGTTGACCCGAGTGAATTACCGTACCCCCCAAGTCCAAAAAGACTGAAATATTGCACCCTAGTTGCAGTATTTTAGGCTTGGTCTTAAGTCTTTATGCTTGCATCTTATCCCGAGTTTGTATCCCCAGGAATCTCTTAATAAACTGATGAAGAATCTCTACCAGACCCACCCCCATTTCATCCGCTGTATTATTCCTAATGAGGCAAAACTAGCAGGTAATCCTTCGAAATATGTGAATGCTTATACCTTATCCAAAAACTATTGAACTTTTTTCTCCAACCTCAAGTGTGCTCCCGTTCCATTTACCGTGTGATCCTATAAACCTCAAAATACACCAGTATAACATCGAGTGTCCCCTGTCCCTTACCTGTCCTAGGCCCCATGAGTGACACCTTTACCTGCACAAGTACATCTCGATGTACATTGCCCTTCCAGGTCCTTACACACCTATCCCTTTTTACCTCTACAATCCATTGGCAAATCGGACTCAAGGAAAGACTGAGCATGCAAGGCCAATATCACTTTTCTAATATCATCTATACCTTTCCTCTGTATTGATATTAATATCTACAGGAATCCTTGAATAAATTGATGCACAACCTGCAATGTACCCATCCCCACTTTATCCGCTGCATCATCCCAAATGAGCAAAAGGCAGCAGGTAAAATGCCCATTTCTGATGTTTGTTTGCAAACATACATCGACCAGATGCTCTCCCTCACTTACTGACAACATCTCTCGTTCAACATACAATCCAGTCATACCAAAAATAAAATAAAATAAATAAATAAATACCAGTCGTGATTAACGACCAAAATTCGGCTGTCACAAACGAAGATATACCTTACCTCATAAGGTCTTTCATATTTTTGGCAAAATTCACCATTTTCTGAAGAAGCTTGACAAAATTGATTTGGCATGGCTTGTATGTCGAACTTGCCGCTCTGATGAGTCAGAAGGCAGAGATGACACTTCATACCTATGAGATTGCATCTTCAACTCATAGAACCCAGCAACTACTGGAGAAACCTAACTCTTGTTAAGCTTTTGTTCGTTTCTAACCTTCCCATTGTTTGCATTAGGTCGTTCTAGAGACTTCTACAAGATGTTCCATCGACACCAAGCAGCAATCAAATCATTTTCAATTGTTTCCATCATATTTAAAAAAAAGAAAACTTTGGTATAAAGCAGAGGGCGAATTTATCGCGGAAAAACCTTGATGGTTGAAAAATATCTTTGAAATCGACAACGAAACGCTACTGAAGCATACATAATTGGCACCCACCCGCTTCCCTTACCCCGACAAACGAAACCCATCTGCAAGCCGCTGCTTTCCCTGCCGTCAACGGCAACCTTTATAGCATGGACACCTCTGACCGCCTTTTCCCTTTCAGCATCGTTCTTCTCTCCTCCTGTACACAGTGTCCTTGTCCTCGACGGACGGCTGGCTACTTCAAGACTGCCGAAAATAAATACCCTACCCTACCCGCTATCGCACTGGGCTAATACAACAAAGTGTAAGGCAAAGAAAGAAAGGTTGCTACAGTTAACCTGTCTTTCATACGGCCTTCTCATGATCACTAACAGAAACGAATTCAACGATTTCAACGTTTGCACATCCTCATAAACGCTTTTCCCAAAGTTCCAAGCCCTAACTCTTTCCTTTAATTTTAACTGAACAGGAGTCTCTGAATAAGTTGATGATGACGCTACAGAGCACTCATCCTCACTTCATTCGATGCATTATCCCCAACGAGATGAAAGGCGTAGGTAATGCCGAGTGATGAGATGCAGTGATTGTCTGCTTTTGAACTTGTGAGCTAACCATTTCGTGTGGTTTGGAACTGGTTGATATGATGTAGATAATGATTGAAGTGAACAAAAGTATATTTTTTGTGTGATTCAATTAAAAGAGCATTTATGAAATGAGGATCTGGTGTCTTGAAGTGAATATTCTGTCCAAAAAGACAAACCAGTGTAAAATTGGAGCAACTTGGAGATCTTATTCAATGTGATTTTTTGACCATGCATTGAGAAAAAAATTGTACGAAAAATTCCTGTTTAATGCTTGAGGTGAACCTGACCTAGGGGCCGTCTCAAAATTGTTTTGATGCCAAAAAAGACGAAGTGACTTCGTCTAGGGGGGAGGGGGTTCTCGATTTGGGGAAGCCCAATCTTTTTTGAAAAAAATTGGCATCACTCTTTTTTTACAGGAAAATGAACCTTTTTATGTGCGGTCTTCAGAAAGGAACAAGGTTTTGGCTACATGGGCCTACTATGGACTGTATGAGTCAGAGCTATAAACTTCCCACTTGAGATGAAGTCAATGTCAAGTGCCCACTTCAGCTTTTCAAGGGGGGGGGGAGGAAAAGATGAAGTCACTTCGTCTTTTTTGGCATCAATGTAATTTTGAGATGGCCCCTTAAGTGATCCTTTTTCATAACTGTGACACGCTGCCTTCTCGCTCTCAAAGTCATTTATAGGTAAAATTTTAATGGTAAAACAGGCTTCCTTATCGATAGCAAGTTAAAGTGGGTGAAAATAAATGCTGATTAGCATCGGAGAAATTCTCTGACTGGTTTCTCCGGCGATTGAAACCTCAAACGAGGCAAGAAGGCAGTGGTATCTCACCTGTGTGTTCGTTTTCCACGTGTGCACCCTTCCCTTCCTTCCCAAGCTGATCTCCTGCATACGCATGACTTCTTCACGCTCTGTATGCTTTTGTAGGAGTCTCTGAACAAATTGATGAAAAACCTCCGATGTACCCATCCTCACTTTATCAGATGCATTATCCCTAATGAACGAAAAGAACCAGGTAGGTTTCACATTTAGGTATGTTATATTGCCAGCAGAACCTTTCCAACATCAATTACCTGACTCAAAATTCCAATACTTCTGCATCGTCTAACGTCGCTGCCGGTGCACATCATCTTGTCCAAACAAGGCTATCGACTCCGTATGAACTCCGTCTTTAGCCTTGTCCGAATCGTGTCATCTTTTCCGTTAATGCATAAATTATTAATGAACCTAACCCCTACTTGACCCCGCCTCCGAGCAATCAGAACCTGCGAAACAAATCACCGTTGGACACTTTCTTTGCTCTTCACGCTCGAATTTGTAACACGGATTTTGATTGGCGCGTCGATTTTCCTTCGCGCCCCGATGATTGGCTGAGGCTGTCACCACCTCAGACACGGGAAATGTGGTGGATTCGAACCAGGCTAGATGACCGTCAGGACAGAATGATAGACTGGTGAGAACCAGATGGTGCACATGCGCACCTGATTGAAACATTGTTTCCTATGTCACTAAGTTGTTCTCGGTTACTACGTACTTGTCATCCAATGCGGTCATATCTTTGGTCGCACAATTTGGACAAGAAGACAGCTCTGCTGGCAGTAAGTAATGTACACCATGTGATTTCGAATACACCGTCTTAAAAATTTGGATCTCCTGATTGTTCCATCAGACTGCATGTCTTTTCCTTGTAATCCTATAACAACCACATCGCACCAACAATGCATTCATTACTTGTATTCTTTGTGCGAGTCCATCGTCCTAGTACTCGTCTATGATCTGCGGTTTTCAGCTAAAAACAGAAAGGTACAGACTTTTCCAACTGCAATTCCATTGCACTCACTGTGCCATTGAATTCCGGTTAAAAATCTAATCTCAGACCACAGACAATGGGTGGGTGGTATTCATAAAAGTTAGCAAATGCTTTTACTTGAACAGCGAAGTCCAATGTAAATTTACAGCAAAACTTGATGTAAAAGCATTAATTTTGCTACCTTTAATGAATATCAGCCAATGTTGATGAGAAAAAATACAGCGAAAAAAGCGGAGAGACAATGTTGCAATAAGAGTTGTTCCCAAAAACCGAAGCCTGTCTTCATTCTCGTACAGTCAAAAATATTCGCAGAGGAGCTGGTCGAACGACCGTCATATTTCTAAAGGGCTCCGCACACTGGCGACTAAAATAGGGGCGACTACCGATGCGACTAGTACCAGTGATGTTATCCACGACATCACTGATCTTCCAAAGAAGCATTTGTCGCAAACGAGTCAACAAAAACCATAAAAACTAAAAATATGTTCAGTCGCCTCTGTGGTCGCAAGGGCGGTCGCCTAGAAAATCGCTCGAAAAATCGCCAGTCTCAGTGCGGTGCCCTTAAGATGGCCAGAAGACCAAGAATGGTCAAGAAAATGTAGTGCTTGAAAAACCGTGGACTCGTATGGGTGGACTCGTATGGGTTTGTTGTCATCAACGTGTGTAATTTTCGTGTGGTGAAATAAGGTTAAGGTTGTTTGAAGGGTAGATTAATAATTGATGCCTCAATCTCTGGTGCAGTTTTCGCCTTTGAGTAATGATTTGACATTTTTTACAACTTAGACACGTAATGCTGAAACTTGTAGGGGCAACCACTGTACATTTTATCGGATTAAGGCTCCGTATCGTCGATCCGTGTCACGTATGACGTATCGAGCTAATGCATTTTCTATTAAAGTTATACGTCATGCATGTACGTGATACGGATCGGCGATACGGAGCCTTGCCAAAAGTCCCTAAATCACGATACATGTACTTTATTTTCTCACTGTAATACCTCTTCCTATTCCGTCTTCAGGTGTCATCGATCCCGCACTCGTGCTTCACCAGCTCCACTGTAATGGTGTACTCGAGGGTATCCGTATTTGCCGAAAGGGCTTCCCCAACAGGATGATCTACTCTGAGTTCAAGCAGAGGTAAACATACAAAGAAAGAAATTTCCCAACTGTGTACGAAATATGAAATCAGTAAGCGCTGCATGAAGTGTCTTTTCATGTCTTGCCAAATAAGTAGTAGACACAGAACATGAGTCCTTCAAATCGACTTCGCTTATTCCAACATGGTGATGGTGTTAGCCATCCAACTCATTCATCTCTTCGGAGTGTTTCACCGGGAGTCGTCATCAATTCATTTTCTGATATATCTAGATACTCCATCCTGGCCCCCAACGCCGTTCCCCAGGGTTTCGTCGACGGCAAGATCGTGACAGGCAAGATCCTTGAAGCTCTCCAACTGGGCGAAAATGAGTACAGGCTTGGTAACACAAAGGTGTTCTTCCGTGCTGGTGTGCTCGGTACCCTTGAAGATTTGCGTGACGAGCGTCTGTCGAGGATCATCTCGCTCTTCCAGGCTCACATCCGTGGTTACTTGATGAGGAAGCAATATAAGAAACTCCAGGACCAACGGTAAGCTCAGAATAGATCAGTATTAATTCGAAATTCTTATGAAGAATTTTTCGACAACATACTGTTGGAAATTTTTTCACCACTATATATCAACTATATATCATATCATGCCAAAGCCATGATTTTTATCCGAGGTGGTGTTCCTTTTTTGAACACGGTGAGGAAAATATATATATATTTTAAAATGCCTTATGATAAATATGATGGTATTTGCAGTGTTGGCCTGTCTGTCATCCAGCGTAACATCAGAAAGTGGCTTGGACTGAGGAACTGGGTATGGTGGAAGCTGTATGTTAGGGTGAAGCCACTCCTGAAGGCCGCTGCCGCTGAGGATGAGATGAAGCAGAAACTCGAGGAGCTTGAAAAAATAAAGGAAGAATTGGAGAGAATCACCAAGCTCCAGAAGGAACTCGAAGAACAGAATGTTACTCTTCTTCAACAGAAGAATGACCTCTTCCTCCAAGTGCAAGCCGAACAGGATAACCTGGCTGACGCCGAGGAAAAGATTGCCAAATTCATCACCCAGAGAGCGGATATGGAGACCCAGATTAAGGAGCTCGAAGACCGCTTGTCTGATGAGGAAAATGCTGCCGATGACTTAGAAAGCACCAAGAAGAAACTCGAAGGTGCCATGGATGGGCTGAGGAAGGATATTGAGGACCTCGAGGGCAACCTACACAAGGCCGAACAAGACAAGGCTGCCAAGGACAACCAGATCAAGACCCTGAACGAGGAGATGGCCCAGCAGGATGAGTCTATCTCTAAGCTGAACAAAGAAAAGAAGAACCTCGAGGAAACTAACAAGAAAACCGGCGAAGAACTCCAGGCTGCCCAGGACAAGTGCAATCACTTGAACAAGGTTAAGGCCAAGCTTGAACAGACCCTCGACGAGGTAAGTTGTTAATGGTCTCGCAACTCTCAACTTTTGGTAACATCAACTGAAAATGCTGACACTGGCTTCCTTCTATTCAGATTCTCGGAGCACCGGTTGCAGTCCCCGCACTTGAAATTGCTCCAATAATTCTGACTCGTTACTGCTTTTTCTCATCCTACAGCTTGAGGATAACCTTGAGCGTGAGAAGAAACACCGTGGTGATGTTGAGAAGGTGAAGAGGAAGCTCGAGGGAGACCTGAAGATGACCCAGGAGACCGTCGAAGAGCTTGAACGTGCCAAGAGAGACCTTGAAGAGAATGTGAGGAGGAAGGACATGGAGATCGCCAGCTTGAATGCCAAGAACGAGGACGAACAGTCCCTTGTTGGTCAGCTCCAGAAGAAGATCAAGGAACTCCAGGTAGAGTAGCCTATCAAAAACCTTCCTTCTTACTAACGCGGTAGTGAATGAATGAATGTTTGACTTTTGTGTGTATCTGTGATGTGTTGACAAGGTGGTGAATGGACAATCGTCGAAGGGGAGTTTCATCAACAATTCTGAGGTGTACCTCTTTATCAACGCTGACAAACATCAACTGTTCTTCAAAGCAGAAGGCATAGAAACTTGGGTATCATTGCTCATACAGTTGGGAGCACGTAACAGATAACGTGATTGATAACTAGTTGGGTTGCATGCATGAGTTAAAACTCCATTAATAGCCAAGAAGCAATTTGAATTATAGCGAATGGAGGAGTAAAGGACGAACAACTGTTCTGCTGCTCTCGTTTCCACAATTAGTCTTCTGACTGATATCTATCAAGAATTTTTCTAGATATTTCAACACATTCCTATCAGTCGGTATTCCGTCTTAATATAACCCGTGAAAACTGCCAGCACAATTCCTTCCACATGCGTATCGTATTTAAAAGTCAATCGAAGATCAAGCATTTACTTTGATTACGGTGCTTATACTAGGAGATCTTTAACTTCCCTTACCTATCCTGAACGTAAATACCGCTGTGACTAAGTGGGCCAGGCAATTCGTGATTACAGTTAGAGCAGCTCTTTACATCAACATGCAGATTGCGTGGGTAGGCCTATATGTTTCTCTCTGACAAACGTTCACCACTCCCTCATCGGCGCAAGTAGTCTTCGACAGGTAGGCTAGACATGCACATTTTTTTATGAGATAGCACCATGTGTTCCCAGACGATAGAGAAATTCGTTGGTTTTTAAATTCAGTAGTACATGTACATGTGCATGAGCAACTTTCTGGTATCCACCTCTCACCAACATCAGCGAAGCCACTAAGAGGTGGCAAAAACCTGCTGAAATTGAATTTGCCGACGCAGGTATACACAGCCTATTTAATAGATGAGGATGGTATTTTCATGCAGACTGGTTGCCTCCATTGCGCTGCTCTTCTTCTGATAACTTATCCAAGTTAGTGTGGGAGACTTAATAGTGTGGGAGACTTAATAGGGAGTTTAAGAAATCAAACGATAAACGTTTACTTTACGACAACGTTATTTTTCATACGGCGAATTCGCCAGATTAGGGAGGTTTCGAAATCAAACGATAAACGTAAACGTTAACGACAACTTTATTTTTGTACCGAAAATGCAATACAAAATCTGGTTAATGTGTAGTATGAAAAATAACGTTGTCGTAAAAGTTTGGTTTATCGTTTGATTTCGAAACCTCCCCATTATATATTGCATTTTCGGTACAAAAAATAACGTTGTCGTAAAGTTAACGTTTATCGTTTGGTTTCTTAAACTCCCTAAATANGAGGAGGAAGGACATGGAGATCGCCAGCTTGAATGCCAAGAACGAGGACGAACAGTCCCTTGTTGGTCAGCTCCAGAAGAAGATCAAGGAACTCCAGGTAGAGTAGCCTATCAAAAACCTTCCTTCTTACTAACGCGGTAGTGAATGAATGAATGTTTGACTTTTGTGTGTATCTGTGATGTGTTGACAAGGTGGTGAATGGACAATCGTCGAAGGGGAGTTTCATCAACAATTCTGAGGTGTACCTCTTTATCAACGCTGACAAACATCAACTGTTCTTCAAAGCAGAAGGCATAGAAACTTGGGTATCATTGCTCATACAGTTGGGAGCACGTAACAGATAACGTGATTGATAACTAGTTGGGTTGCATGCATGAGTTAAAACTCCATTAATAGCCAAGAAGCAATTTGAATTATAGCGAATGGAGGAGTAAAGGACGAACAACTGTTCTGCTGCTCTCGTTTCCACAATTAGTCTTCTGACTGATATCTATCAAGAATTTTTCTAGATATTTCAACACATTCCTATCAGTCGGTATCCGTCTTAATATAACCGTGAAAACTGCCAGCACAATTCCTTCCACATGCGTATCGTATTTAAAAGCCAATCGAAGATCAAGCATTTACTTTGATTACGGTGCTTATACTAGGAGATCTTTAACTTCCCTTACCTATCCTGAACGTAAATACCGCTGTGACTAAGTGGGCCAGGCAATTCGTGATTACAGTTAGAGCAGCTCTTTACATAAACATGCAGATTGCGTGGGTAGGCCTATATGTTTCTCTCTGACAAACGTTCACCACTCCCTCATCGGCGCAAGTAGTCTTCGACAGGTAGGCTAGACATGCACATTTTTTTTATGAGATAGCACCATGTGTTCCCAGACGATAGAGAAATTCGTTGGTTTTTAAATTCAGTAGTACATGAGCAACTTTCTGGTATCCACCTCTCACCATCATCAGCGAAGCCACTAAGAGGTGGCCAAAACCTGCTGAAATTGAATTTGCCGACGCAGGTATACATAGCCTACTTGATAGATGAGGATGGTATTTTCATGCAGACTGGTTGCCTCCATTGCGCTGCTCTTCTTCTGATAACTTATCCAAGTTAGTGTGGGAGACTTAATAGGGGTTTAAGAAATCAAACGATAAACGTTAACTTTACGACAACGTTATTTTTCATACTGCGAATTCACCAGATTATATATTGCATTTTCGGTACAAAAAGTAACGTTGTCGTAAAGTTAACGTTTATCGTTTGGTTTCTTAAACTCCCTATTAACTAGTCATCCCATGAAATCAGGTCTATACAAATTCTGAACGGTGCTAAATTTAAACAACCATTGATATTCTCGGATTGTGGCTACACAGCCAGTAATTGTCGTATACGTAGACAACTCTGAGTCAGAAAACTTCCTTCGTGTGTGCAAGTTACGGCTAACTTCACAAAGCATTAACCAACCTGAAGTATGATCTGCAGACTAAACATTTCCTCCGCACTGAACGTCAATGATGCATCCACCTACAATTATCCCCATCCTTCAAGCGTCTCTGGACCGAAAAACAAATGTTCCACGTCATAAACGAATGCCTGAGCAATCTGTGTAGTACATCATATACTACAGTTAGTTTAGAAGCCTTTAAATCATCTCACCGAGCTGTTATCCAAGTTTGTAGTTGCAATGAGTCAACTGATAAAACTTGATTGGTTGATTGGCCCCAGGTTTCTTTTTAACATGTTTAAGATGCCAGGCTTGAAAAATCTCCAGAAACACCGCACCAGGTGGTGGGCGAGGCGTTCTGGAATCTCCCGATATCCATTGCGCATCTCATCTCTGCTTCGCCGGGTGGTTGCAGTGCTGGTGGGATCGTGATCATTCGATGGGAGTGCCTGGTCCTAAGAGTACTCCAAAGAATCCGACGACATGAACAGCAACCACAATCTGCCATTACCCTCTACTCTCGAGTTCCTCGTTTAACTTTCGGGCATTTGGATGCACACTTCGGATCATATTCGAGTTCGCTTTCGGAAACTGTGTAACGCTCTCGGATACTGTGCACGTGTTTCTCAATTTAGATTTACTATAATTTTACTGGATTGATCCGATATCTCAAGAGCTTCTTAACCTCAACTGACCCACTCTTTCGAAATTTCGATAGTGAATTAACTTCGATAAATATGGCTGGAGAAGTGAACGGAATGGCTCCGCCTACTGTAACCATTGAGGAATATCCAGAAAAGGGGTACACGATGGTAGAAGAACCCCCTCTGCCTCAAACATCCGTGGTGACTGAAATAGACGCTGGGGATAACCGCCCTCGGGTAGTTGAGATGGATGATTTCAATGGGTACGATGTCCGCGACTCTCCGCCGCGGAGTTATGATGACGATTATGGAATGCCAACTGTCAGTGTCAAAGTAAAGGATTCTGGGGTCCATAGACCGGATACCTACAGTAGGCCTACCTCCTATGGAAGTGAATACCGCCAGACGTATCGAACGCGAGATGATGACAGGCATTACAATAGCTACTCCAGAGATCATGACGACAGTTATTACGCTCTTATGAAACTAACTGGAGGTCTAACCACAATAAACCCACGATTAAGTGCCAAGAGTAAAAGAGTGTTCCGTGAGGTGGGCGAATGGGGTGGTTGCAGTGACCGGCATGCGAGACAAATGTACGAAGTAGGTAGACACGATCAAGATTCTTTCTTTTGGGGTAACAGCAGTTACGTATTTCAAGCCCTGCAAATGTAATTCGCCAGTCAGTTGAACGACTGTCCTGCAAAAGGTAAATGAACAGAGTCACAGAAGATGAACCTCTTAAGAAACAGGGAGGGGCAAGATGGGTTTCAACAAATATTTTGATTCTTGGTATGTTTGTTGCTGTTGTTTGTGGATTTATGAGTGTTTGTTCTCTTAGCATAAAAGTTTTTTTAATAATAGCGGTATAAAATTTAGCGACAATTACATGTACATTGAGGATTTGTGTTGAACACATTTAAAAATTCAAGACTGTGAAACCGATGGATGTCACTATACATGAGCGGTTCTCGCCTGTGAATAAATAAGACGAGGAAAAGTCATTTTTACGGACAATAGTATTTTACTTCCGTCGTATTTGACACTTGATATCGCTAATATGAATCTGAAAGCCATGAGAAAATGGGTTGGAGGCAACCGAATTTACTCAAAATCCACTCATCTTCCAGGCCCGTATCGAAGAGCTCGAAGAGGAACTCGAAGCTGAGAGGCAGTCAAGATCTAAGGTAAGTGACGCATTAATCATTTCCTAGGTGAAAACAAACAGGTCAAAGGAAAGAACTGAAAGTAAAGCTTTCAGTGGAGATATATCGATGACTGGAAGCATCGCGATTGACCATTTCAAACGCATCATTCAGGTGAAATTATTGGTTGAAATCTTCGCTACTCGCAGCGAAGGCAGTGATAATGGGAGCATTGGTTCAACTGTCTTTCCGTGCCGTCTTATCTTAGAACAGGTGAACAAATTAAGGAAGCACCAAATGTCATTGGCAAAAGAATTTTCAGTCGAACCTTGATTAAACATCTGGAATCACGGAATGCGGTAGAAATGATAAAACGACGTATCTACATATTACAGGTCGAAAAACAACGTGCTGAACTCTCCCGCGAGCTGGAAGAACTTGGTGAGAGGCTCGATGAGGCTGGTGGTGCAACCGCTGCTCAGCTCGAGCTCAACAAGAAGCGCGAGATGGAACTCGGAAAACTCCGTCGCGATATCGAAGAACTAAGCGTCCAGAGCGAAGCTCAAATCGCTCAGACAAGGAAGAAGTCACAGGATGCTCAGAACGAGCTTTCTGACCAGAATGACCAGCTCCAGAAAGCCAAGAGCAGGTAGGCCATTTTACGAGTGCGTTACTGGCAGGTTGCCAGGCGTTTTACCAACTAATGATGTAAACCTTTGATGGTAGATCTAAATGGTAGACTTAAATTTTAAAAAATTAACATGGGCAGACTGAACCAAACACAATACATGTAGAGTGAAATCCTCAGATAACCCAGACTTCAAAAGGCAAAACAATTTGCTTCAGGATTGAGAAGGAAAAGAACCAGTTCAAATCTGAACTCGATGATATCCAGTCGCAGCTTGAGTACGTCCAGAAGGGCAAGGTACGAGCATGCATGGGTTTTTCAAATGCATGAACAAACGAAATGTTGCATCTTAAATCTCATGGACTGGATTCACGAAAGCATCAAAACCTTTATTCATGATGAAAGTCTATGTTTGAAAATGTTGTGTTTCTTGTTTTACCATTTCCCCTCGTTATTTATTTTTAGTGGCTGATTGATTGTTCTGACGATGTTCGGAATGTTCTTTTTTACCTGTCAGTGTGTTATTTTTTTACCTCAGCGTGTTCTTTTTTACCTCACTGTGTTACTGCATGACGTTTTCCATGCCCTACCTTCTCTGGCCAAATACAGGTTCTTCCTTGCTTTAATTTACCACGAGCCCCCTTTAAGGTTGTTTACTCTATGTTTTCTCCTCGTTTTATTATTTGCATTATGCCTGATTACACTCGTCCCCAGTGGCCTCGAGCTTAATACTAGTTATACGCTCTCAACCACTGGCACATATGGGGCCTAATCATGTTTCTGAACACTAGATGGTGCAAACTGTCATCAACCAATCAGCGACCAGTATTTCACGCAACAAGGGGAAAACATGAAACATTTTCTTATTGGCTGATCGCTCATTGGCTGGTTGATCGAGCGCGTTCGTCAACAACTGGTAGTGACAAAGTTCAGAAACGAACTTTGGCACCAAGTGTTTCAGTGGTTGAGGGTGACAGCTTCGAGCGGAGGCCGATACCACTGAATTATTGAGTGTAATGCCTGATGAGCACCCCTCAATGATTGTTATCTTCAGCTGAACAGCACGTGAGCTTATTTTTGAGAGAAAAAAAAACGTGTTCATGGTGATACGTTTTTCTCCTGTGTGAATGTCATTGCATGATGATATCACCCCGAATTCTTTCTTTTGTGTGTTTAACAGATTAGAAAAGGAAAGAATAGAACTGGACATGGAGTGTGAAGACCTTTTAAATAGTTTAGAAATATCAGAAAAGCAAAGGGTACAGTACCAACCTCTTGGTGTTCATGTGTTTCCTTTTTCTTGAATGATTAAGTTGAATTGCAATGTATCTGGAACTGAAGCTCACGCATCGCTCTAATAGCGCTTCGTACAGTAATTGATTAAGTGAATGTCATGTTTGTCTTTAGAACGCGATGCCTATTATGAAGGGAGTAAGAAATAAAAGTGGAAAATAAGAAGTGGGAAATTTTGGCACTTTGAGGCGAATTTTCAATTTCTCAAAATTGGGATAGACTTTGTTCCCATTTTGAGAAATTTTCTTAAAATGACATGACATTTTGTCTGATTTTTCCGGTGATATATTTCAAAATGGGACAGAGAAATTGAATAATTCGCGCAAAACTGCAAAATTTCCCACTTCTTATTTTCCACTTTTATTTCTTACTCCCTTTATGATTAACTGTAGTATCAATGATTACTGTAACATCTTTCGGTTGATGGTGTTACTTCAAGGTAACTGTGATGCTACAATAGGTTGACATTACTTCTTTCAAACAGACATGTACATGTACCCTGAATATAACGTACATTACTTTCTTTAGGGTGCTGCTGAGAAACTCGCCAAGAATCTCGAGAGCCAGCTGTCGGACCTCAACAGCAAGCTTGACGAATCCAACCGTCAGATCCAAGACCTGAGCTCACAAAAGACCAAGCTCCAGGCTGAGAACTCAGACCTCTCCAAGCAGCTTGAGGAAGCCGAGCACCAGATCAGTGCACTCACCAAGGCCAAATCAACACTCTCTGCACAGCTGGAGGAGGCCAAGCGTTCCTCTGAGGATGAGAGCAGGGCCAAGGCCAAGCTGATGGGTGAGGTCCGCAACCTCAATGCTGATATGGACGGCCTTAGAGACCAATTGGAGGAGGAGCAGGAGGGCAAATCTGACCTTCAGCGCCAACTTGCCAAGGCACATAACGAAATCCAGCAATGGCGTGCCAAATTCGAGGGTGAGGGTGTCAACAGGTCAGAAGAGCTCGAGGAGGCCAAGTAAGTAATCTACTGCATGAAGTCACCATAACCTCTCCAGAAATAGAACTAAAATTTCTTTATTGACGTCAGTACTACGTGATGAATTCTGTTGTATTCCTTCATACTATTACGATGTCCAGTGTCTCTCCTGGGGCAGAAACGTTAATTCTGCATCCGTTTTGTGTTTTTTCAGGCGTAGACTGCAACAGAAATTGCAGGAAGCTGAATCCAACGTTGAAGGTGCCCAGGCCAAGTGTGCCAATCTTGAGAAAACTAAGACCAGACTCCAGGGTGAACTCGAGGATCTTATGATCGACGTAGAGAGGGCCAACGCCACTGCTGCCAATCTTGAAAAGAAACAGCGCAACTTCGACAAGACTGTTGCCGAGTGGCAACACAAGTGCAACGATTTGAACGCTGAGCTCGAGAACACCCACAGGGAATCTCGCGGTTACTCCACCGAGATCTTCAAACTGAAATCTGTCATTGAGGAGAACCAAGATGTTGTCAACGCACTCAGAAGGGAGAACAAGAATCTCTCAGGTAGGTGAAAGTTATCTATGATGACAGGTGTCAAATATGCACGCATTTGGAAATCAGGGCCCAAATCCATAAAACCTTGCTAGGCTTAGTTGCCTGCTGAAGTGCCCAGTTTGTACAGGCCGATGTACACAACTAGCAACCAACTAAGCTACATGTAGCAAGGTTTTATGGATTTGGGCCCTGGTGTAGAAGAACGACTTCAATGATTTATATCTACCACGCTGAACTTCTTTTACAATACAATCACACACGGAGTTTGACAAACTGCATTTTGGAACATTTCAGACGAGATCCACGATCTTACCGAACAACTTGGCGAAGGTGGCCGCAACACACACGAGCTTGACAAGGCCCGCAAGAGGTTGCAGATGGAGAAGGAAGAACTTCAGCAGGCTCTTGAGGAGGCTGAGGCCGCCCTTGAACAAGAAGAGGCCAAGGTCATGCGCGGACAGCTCGAACTCTCCCAAATCCGCCAGGACATTGACAGGAGACTACAGGAGAAAGAGGAGGAATTTGAGAACACTCGGTATGTCAAGCAGACACGTAACTCAGCGCATGGCAGATTAGGTTTTAGAGCAGTTCACAGTCACTTTCTTTTCCACAAATCTTTTCTATTCCTTTCTTCGCCACCCACGGGTTGGCTTTCTCAATTCGCCATAAAATTTCTCTCCTACTTTTATTCTCTAAATGTTCTTTTTCCTTTAATTCTCTTACTCTGCACGTCATGTTAGTTAAAATTAGTTTGAATTCAAGTTCAATTGCTTTTCAATCGTTAGCTGCTATCCACCAACGGTAAATCGTTTTCAAAGAGCTGTCAAGAACGTCAATCAATCAATTAGTTAGCCGATAAATGCTTGCCATTGCTAAGCATGTAAAAATCATTCAGCAATTTATGTTGGCAACAGATGCGAGTTAAGCATGCCAATTGGTAATTCATACACCTATCGTCTGCTGCAGCGACAGATGTTTACATATTACTGTAGCATGCGGCTTATGTTCTTTTTAGCGTTTAGCGAATGATGTAGAATGTTTCAATTTTTGTACGTCATTGTCTGTATCTTTGAGAATTCACCGTCCGCGTATTTGATGATCACAAATCGTAAACCGACAGCGGAATACATTTTGTACCAGCGAATGATGCAGAATGTTTGATTTTTTTTTGTACGTCCGTTGTCTGTATCTTTGAGAATTCACCGGTACGGTATTTGATGATCACAAATCATAAGCCGACAGGCGGAATACATTTTGTACTTCACCTCACACATCAAAACATGACAAATACAACACGAAATACAGATCCAACTTGAGTGCAAATATCGGTGATCAATATACTTAAACCAACAATAAACAAATCTCGGACGTGTCAACAAAAGAGCTTGGCCGGTGCTTTCAAACTTCGGTATCAAGCGAGAACTCTCTCTTCTGATTAAACCCTACTTCCAACTTAAACTATACAACTCCACCTGCCCCAAGATTCCCCAAATTCAAGCTACAAACGAACTCAAATCCGTACTCTGAAACCTTGCCCTGGAACAAGAAAGTGGCTGCCGCAATCTGCCATTGAACTCAGTTTGTGATCTGTTTTGTGGCTGATGTTCTATTCCTCCTCTGTTCCCCCGAGTCATGATCAATGATTTATTTCCTTACAAAGGTCCCAAACAGGTCAACACGTTTGGTACTTTCGGACAGGACGATGCTGTGTTCAGAAAACACGGCGTTTGGTAATACTGGTATATTTCTTTAGCTCATCCAAAGAAGTGCTCGGATGAGGACCAGCGTCATTTCATCCGAGCAATGAAGGAGATGATAGATCCCTATCTCGTTGGTCACTGTCACATACCCGTACCGTTGACCAAGATGGTGAACAAGTAGAGTCATCAGAGCCTCTCACCCTAACCCAAAACCCAAAACACCCTTCGCAATCCTGTTTCACAAACACCCAGTGCCATCGTCATCCCAAAAAATTCCTACCTACAACAATATCCGGACAAATTCGTCATGCCTCAGCAGAAATCTTCCCCATCTATCCTATCCATACATCACGTTTCACACAACCTATCCTACCCACGTCTACTCGACAAGAAAACACCAATATTCCTTCACCGTCACACAATCTTGCCTGTAGCCTTGCCTATTCATTCCATCCTTATGACTCGATGTTACATTTGAAGCAAGAAAGAAAATCATCGGTGATATTTTATGATTTTAACTGAAGCACACTTTTGGTAGAATCGAGATATTTTGTCATTCCTTCGTACGACCCCTTTCCTTTTTATGCTAAATCTGCTGCAAATTTACAGCAAGAACCACCAGCGCGCGATGGAATCAATGCAGGCTAGCTTGGAAGCTGAGACCAAGGGCAAGGCCGACGCCGTGAAAGCAAAGAAGAAACTCGAGAGTGACATCAATGAACTTGAGGTTGCCCTTGACGCATCCAACAGAGTTCGCGCCGACGCTGAGAAGAACATCAAGAAATACCAACAGCAAATCAGGGTAAAGAGTTCGTAGACTCTCTCTTCGTTGCAATGCACGGGGTGTCTTTTTCTCCTTTTCTCCAGAGTAACACTGCATTAGGTACATGTACATGTACTCTTCTAGAGAAAAGTGGAGAGGTAACATTGCAGACAAATTTTCTTTCGTATATAAAGCAAACCTTCTCTCATGTCACACTGGCTTAAGTCGGTTTTGTTTTTAAAATTGTATTGCTTCTGACCGAATGGTGATGTCCACATTGCAGGAACTCCAGACTGCTGTCGAAGATGAGCAGCGCCAGCGCGATGAGGCGCGCGAACAATTGGGCATCGCTGAGCGCCGTGCCAACTCTCTCCACGCTGACGTTGAGGAACTGAGAACCACCGTCGAATCTGCCGAGAGGGCCCGCAAGGCTGCCGAAAGTGAACTCCATGAGGCCAGCGACCGTGTCAATGAGCTCTCTGTCCAGAACACATCTCTGACTGGCCACAAGAGGAAGCTTGAAGCCGACATCGCTGCCATGCAGGTGAGTCGATGTTAACAAAGATGAGTCAAAGTCGGCATCAGCATACTAGAAAATAGATGGTTGGCAAAGGTCGCAATCGAACTTGCATCACAGCTTCACCAAATCACCGTGGCCTCTGATTAGAATTCAACTTCCGAGATTTTTACTTCCCACCCGAATTCCGATGCGATACATCATTCATACGTTTTCATTTACTTTGCAGGCTGACCTCGACGAGCAGAGCAATGAGATCAGGAACGCCGATGAGAGAGCCAAGAAGGCCTTGGCTGATGCCACCCGCATTGCCGAAGAGCTCCGCAGTGAACAGGATCACAGCATGCAGATTGAAAAGATGAGGAAGAACTCCGAGTCTCAGCTCAAGGAGATGCAGGTCCGCCTGGATGAAGCTGAGGCCTCTGCCATGAAGGGTGGCAAGAGACTGCTCCAGAAACTCGAGACCAGGGTACGTTGATTGAAGCGTCCTGAGAATATCAGGCGTTCTTACTGCTCGCTCCCTTCGTCACCGCACCGTTTGTGTGCGGTGACGAAGGGAGCGAGCACTGGGAACCCCTGATGTTCTCAGGATGTGGTCGAAGCGGTGTCGAGTAATTTCGGTCCCGAGTCTTAGCCCAAAATAAAAAGAAAAAAGGAATCTCCCAGTTTGCTGGCCGATTAGTCGTCGAGTGTTGTAACTATATCCTCAAATTTGAACATACATGTACATTGCAGGTCCATGAACTCGAAGCTGAACTCGATGCCGAACAGCGCCGCCACGTTGATACCCAGAAGAACATGCGCAAGTCTGACCGCCGCCTGAAGGAACTTGCCTTCCAATCCGACGAGGACCGCAAGAACCAGGAACGCGTCCAGGAATTGGTTGACAAGCTCCAGAACAAGATCAAGACATACAAGAGACAAGTTGAAGAAGCTGTAAGTTAAATCTTCGAACAATTTGCGATTGAAATGATTCTTGAACCTGTCTGTGAAGGTTTGACGACAGAATTCCACGTTGTGGTTGTTGTTCAGTACTCATGAATTTCCGCATGTCCTATACTTTCAGGAGGAAATTGCAGCCATCAATCTGGCCAAATACCGCAAGGTGCAGCACGAACTGGAAGAAGCTGAGGAACGAGCCGATTCTGCAGAGAACTCCCTCGGAAAACTCCGAGCCAAGAACAGGAGCTCCGTTTCTATTGGACGTGGTTCTGCGGTAGGCGGCGCTGGCGGATCTACCGTCGAGATCTCTTACGAGCACAAATCATCCAAGAAATCAACTCACAGCCATTAAGCGGGGAACTCAGAAATTAAAAAGTAGAAGAAAACCGGTAGAGTTATTGGCCTTCTACGCCTGCAGCCATTTTCTGCAGTCGCAGATATCAGCACTTGCTTGCGAAAGTTTTCAGGCTCCTTTCTATCAATGCTTTCATTTGCGCTGCGCTTAAAGTTCCTTTATAACTAAGTCACTTTCCAGTTAAATGCTCTATTGCCTCTTTCACATTTCGTCAAGCAGCTATATTTCATACACGAATTTGCAAAGTTACAATCAGGAGAACGATGACTGAGGAAAATTTTCGAGAACTTTCTTCAGCTGCTTCACTCATGTCACTTGCATTGTTGGAATGCACGATTCTAAAATCTCTACTCACTACCCTCTGCTAGGCATCTCCTTTTCAAGTTAACATTGCTTGACTTTTCATCGCTATTGAATCAGTTGAGACCCTCAAATTCAACTCATATATGTAAGTTGGAATAAAGTCACACTGATCTACGATATGAGTTCCCCGTCGACGATGCTGTAAGTTAATCCGTGTCTTGTGCTCATCCACCGAACAACTGACATGATTGCTTTACAAAAGGCTACACCAGTATAGACACCACTTGGTGATCCAAGATCAAAATGCCAAGGGAGACACAAAATTAGTATAATTGTAGTACTTTGCAATACGGCCACCTTTTCTGTTGTTTTGGAAGGTATCATTTCGCTGTTCGGTGGTCTGTCGTAGACTAGATTTGGTAACTTTGGTTACGAATATCTACTTGATATCACTCTGGCAATCATTGTCCGTCATTGGAAAAATGATTTTCACATCCTTCCATATGAGAAGTGAACTTCAAAATGCACACAATATTATCATGCTGTTACGTAGTCTAGGGTTAATGGCCTTCAGAACTCTCTCACATGGGATACTCTCCCATTCAGCCGGGATTTTCTGAGTAAGACTCAAACCTTGGTTCGAATCAACGAATTCCCCTATACACAACGAAGTGGCTAAAGATGATATATTGCATATTGAGATGGAGCCGCTCATTTCAACGCTTTGATCTTTCAGCAATCAAAGTAAAACAGCAACAATTCTTAACTTTATTTTTTGATATATAAGGTAAATGTCAAAGAGAATGACTATGCATGGAGATGACGGCCTGTACCCTAGGAATGCATTGACCAGTTGATGGTCGAGTGTTATAGTCATCGTCGTAGTCATTGTATTTTTTGCCAAACCTCCCATTCTCCTTTTTTGTGTTGGTTGGATGTTTAACTACAGTGGTCACCACCGTTACCTATTCAGAAGCGTTACTGGGACTAACCAGTATAATGCTTTCGGAATATCACAGATACCGCAATGTATTTTACATCACTTTCTAAATACATGATATAACACAAAAGTCGTCTCTGAATTTCGCAAATTTTCAACCCCAATCGGGGTCTTCCTCAGGCACTTTCTAGAAGATCAAGGATTCATTTTATGTGTCGATCTTTGTGACTTTCTAAATACAATGATATTAGGCAAAAAGGTAGCACAGGTCAAAGAAGGTACATTGTAATAAAGTAGTACAAATTTGGTTGCAGCAACGTTTTAATGAGATATTGCTTTGTATTTGGTGGTAGCGAAAGGCAGTGCAGACAAATTATACATACCACTGCTTTTTACAAGGCCACGCTTCCTTTCCCCGGCGTATGAATATTGACTACTCAATGTTGCGTGGCTTCCCCGGTGTTTCGAGCAACCAATGAGTCGAGCTCCCCAACCCCTGGCCATGCACATCCCTGTCACAGTACGGCTGTCTCTCTGTTTGTGTTCCTCCGTCGTTACACCAATCATGCCAATCACCCTCTGTCTTCGTTCTAACAGCCAGCACCTTCGCACCCATCTGGCGTCACCGGCGGAAGGAGAAGGCGCGAACCCTCACTGGAGTAATTTAGTAGGTCGGTGGAAGACTTGGACTTTGTCGAGCGAACTGTTGAAATACAGGCACGGTCACTTTGGGGTGCTCCAAAGTCAATGGTCAACCCCTCGTGTGGAAGATCTTTTGGTCCATCACGCACTGGCGGCGGCGCATAGCGAAGATAGGAGCCAAACCAATTCTACATTAGACTATGGATTATTTGTATGGGAATATACATGTAATATCAAGACACCCGAAGATTTGACAGTGACCTGTATTTCCAGTTCGCCTGATTCCCAACCACTGGACAGCGCGTTTCCTGCATGTTTGACTCAGTTTTCTTTGATCAGTATGTCTTCTTGCATGCACATAATGGTTTCCTTTTTAGCTCAGCTGACCAAAGGTCAGCGGAGCTAGTCATATGTATACTGAGTGGCGTCCGTCTGTGTGTCTGTGTGTCGTCCGTTAAACTGGCACGTTTCGCAACCGCAAGGCCCAGGGTCATGAAAGTTGGTGGAGAGGTAGGCCCTAGGGAGGACTCGAAACAGAACCAAAAATTTTTGCGATTTGACCTACATTCTGCTCTGCAGGGGGCATTTTCCGTAAAATAAAAAATCCAAATAACTCAGTCTAGAGAAAATACATCAAACTGTAATTGATAGGTTGCATAGCTTAATTATTTCTTCACATTCTGTGGGGGTAAATTTTTCAATGTTTGTCCACCAGGGGGCACAATCTGCAGAAATATGAAACAAGGGTATTTGAATTTCCCGCTTGATGATGTCNAAGCGCTGTACAGAGCTTAGAAAACGGGCTTTTGGGGAAAAAATTTAGTTGTAAATTTTTCGCTCGCTTATCTATTTTTGGTGGAACCAATGGTTAGCTTAGCAAACGTCTATTAAATCGGCCCTTAGTCAGTGGGTTTGCATGATAGATTTTAGCAAGTTCAGATCACAGTCAGCAAGAATACTCTGTCTCAATGGAAAGTAATCAAAACTGCTCAATGGAGTCTGGCTTGCGTTTAGCCAACAATTTTCGTTTCTAAAATCACTAGGAATATCAATCTCACTTGGTTTCATTTCCTTTCAGTACACGTCAGCATATGTGAGAACCCCAGCTTCATTTATGTCCTACCGATCCAATGGGGGAGAAACAAAAGAGGGCGAAGAGGAGTAACAACATCATAGACATTTAGAAATTACCATCTTTCATCATTCATTTCTAGGGAAAAAAGAGTGCACTTCGATACAATTTGTGTGATAAACGTCACTAGTGACGTCAGTGTGGATGCAACCAACGATCTTCTACAAATGATTTGAAAAACGTATGAGTGTAAATAGTTTATAGTTAATTTTATGCAAGGTTTGATAAGAGCCAGCAATGCGCATGCAGAATGTACTTGAAGGAAGGACTTGCCGAATCAGTCACACTGGACGCTGATAGAACTTAATGTCATAGGATCACAGCATTCACCTTGCCACTAGTTGAAGAATTACGGAAGACAGATAGATTAGTTTTTGTTAAGTTTACGTTAGTAATATTCCGATGTTTTTGTCGGCGACTGTAGGCAGCGCAATGTTTGATAGTTGTACTGTATGAAAGGTTTTCGTAGTGTATAGGCCTAGACCTACTTCAATTAAACGATACTTCATTCCAATGTCTGGATTAGCACTTCGTATTACAGTCGTTGTTACACTTGGTACTAGTGGCCGATTGTCTCCCTCATTGGAAAGACAGATTATACCTAAAACGTATAGAGATTGTCAACTCAAATCTGACCACATTTATTTCTGTTTTTAAAGTCTGGATTGTTTAGTCACTAAAATGACTTAACACTAGTAGTGATTTCGAGCAGTGTGTACTGATATTTCAGTGTCATGAATTTTTCTTTGTGTTTGCTGTATACTTTCCCTTGCAATAAATTACGATATTATAGAAGAAAGAAAGAATTACTCCGTTTAACTTATTGCCTGCATGTTCAGTATGGGAGGACAGGAAAAGAAGGTCCAGGATGCTGGATCGGTTGCACTGTCCTCAAGACTGACCAAGTCACCTTTGATAGGCCTATACGTCGTCATAACTGCCCCTCGCTACGCCCATGGTGTCACACACGAGGCGTCGTGCAACTGGACAAATAGCGGCGACGGCTGACTTTGGGTTTTTAGATTTATTCTGGTAAACGTATCGTTCGTAGACAGTAGGGTTCACAAGCAGTTTGAACAGTAGGATCAGTATGGAAACACCCGTGTCCTGCAAAATACATAAGACCAAAGAATTTGCCCTAACATCGTAGCCTACCACCGAACTCGGGAAAGAGCGAGGAAATTCGAAATAGACACTACGGTATACTTACATTCGTTTCGGAAATTATGAAGCCTAGTGACTCTACGTTTACTCATTACTGTGCGTATACGCCATCCCGGCGGAGAACCCACGCTGGTGGATGACACAGAGCGGCCACGTGTAGAGTAACGACGCGGTCTTGCACAGGGAATTTATACCCCAAAGATGACATAATCGATCTGAATGTGTTACACCCTTGGTAGGCCTAACCAACGGGCCATAGAGAAAGTGACCTGTCTTGGGTCGTTGCAAACACAACAGCAGGAGGATATCAAAGCCATAACAGGAATAAAATTGGTTTAGACATAATTCTTTAACTGAAATTCATGATTCATCCATGTTGATATCAGGTTTGAAGACAAACCAGACTATCCAGCCACTCGCCCGTCCCGGGTCGTTGCAATGCAACCGTTTGGGGATCAGACCGACCATGAACGCCCAGCAACCTGCATCCTGAGACTCAGGTCATTTCACTCGGCCATCGCCTCCCTCAGAAGAGGTGCGACGTAGGAGATGCGTCTGAATGACCCTGTTTCGAGAGGATGAGCAACCTGCATCTCACCTGCGGTTGTCAGTTGAATGACCATGGATGGTGAATGTTGTTGGGTTTGGCTTGGGTCGTAGCTAACGCAAGGGACGGAAATCAAAGCCAATAACATCATTCTCAACCGAAATTCGTGATTCATCCATGTTGATATCAGGTTTGAAGACAAGTACCAGACTATCCAGCCATACCCCGCGTCCCAGGCGCGAATTTTTTTCCTAACCGATATATCCATTACGACCATTTTTTTCCTAATCTATATTGCAAAAGCTAATCCTAATGCTAATCTTAATCCTAATCCTACTCCCAAAACTAACCCTAACCCTTACACTTACCCAATCATTAACCCGCCATTCACTTCGTTGATTTCATTTCGTAATGGATACTGGTAGGAATCTAGGCCTATACCGCCGGTTAGGAAAAAAAATTCGCGTTCCGGGCACAGGGACTTGACACGTACGGGTATGATGCCAGTGAAGGGAGTTTTCGCAAAGCCCCCGAAACGCCAACGGGAACGCCTATCCTTTTGTTCGTGGTCTCTTCGTAGCATCGAACAAATGGGTTTGGCGTTCGCGTTGGCGTTTCGGGGGCTTTGCGAAAACTCCCTAGTATTGGTGGATACGTGTAGCACCCCCACGAACAATGCCCCCGGCCCTAGTATAAACATGAGTACAGAGAAATTTCTCTATACATGTATAATTGAATTTACAACTTTGTATACTAGGGACGGTATCAGTCTGTCACACAAAACCTGCCGTTGCTACTGTGCAGGAGAAGACAGATCAGGGTTATGTGACTGTGCACGAAACCAACAACGCCGCAGATGTTGCTACAACGGCTCACCATATGTGTCAACCCCAAATGTCATGGCAGGTACGCGGATACAGGATTTTTGGCAGAGGGGGATCAGGGCCGCCGAGGGCGGTCGTTGCAGGCGGGCGTCGCGAAGATGCCCGCGCCGACGCGATTTCCTGGCATCTCAGTATCAAAACAGAAGCTTTATTTTTGCGTTGTTTTTTGCCTACTGTCGCAAATTATTGAGAGAAAAAAACAAACTGGCGAGCAGGGGTGGGGTCACGACCCCAACCCCCCTCTGGATCCACCGCCTGCATCCTTAATATAGGCCTACATGTGTGACCGTGTTAGTGGCAGGCAGTTGTGGCCATTCCACGTTTTGGCGGACGCCACGCCTCGTAGACATGGTAGAAGGCCCGTTTCCTCTAGGCCTACAGCTGAGTGGTTTCCCGGGGAGCAGTGCCAACGCGGCTTACCGGGGACGAGATATTTCAGGACAAATCATGCAATAAAAAAGAACCTTTCCTTTGGATAGGCCTAGGCCTCATAGAACTTACCATGCGCGGGAAAATTTTACACTCCTTTCGCAGTGTCTTCTCACTCATACCTATCGTTCATAGCCACTGCTTACAATCGCCCGATTCCCGCCGATTTACCACTAGAGGGCGTTTGGTAACTAACGAAATACATGAAACATTTTCTGATTGGTTCACTGTCAGCGTCCTTGACAACCACAGCAGACTGGTCACTGGTCGTNCTCCACAACCACATGCAATATCATGTGCATGCATGCAATGATGCATGCAGATGCACAAATGATGCACTGTGACTGACACACTGCCACCCTGGGTGACTGACTGTCACTGAGACACTGCCAATGCCATGGGATGACTGCCACTGCTGACCTGACCATGTGACCATGCTGACTGTCATGCAGATGGATGCATGACTAGGCCCTATATAGAGAGTGACTGCACTTTAGCTGCATACATCCCCCATACATGGTCTATAGGCCTATGTGTGCACGATACGATCATGACTTGTGTTGTGTAATAATAGGCTAGGCCTAGTCAGTAGGCCTACTGTGTCAGTGTGTAGTGTATTGTATTGTTTAAGGCTAGAAGTACGTGTAGGCCTTCTTGGCTATCTTAGTTGTAGGCCAAGACCTCGACGTCCGGCCGACGATCCCCTCCAGCAAAAATTGAACTCTCCCTAGCCCTTGTTTTGTCTCCATTCGTGACTTCCCAAATCCCACTTGCTGAGTTTAGCTACTGGTACCGGTTGGCCGTGGCTTAGGCAGATTGACTACCAACCAAGTGAAGTAGGCCTAGTCAAGTAGGCCTATGTCAGCGTAGAGAATGAACTCGTTTAGGCCTAATCCCGCTCTTTCTTTTTCAGGAGAATAGGTGTAAGATTGTCAGATCTCGCTGCCTACAGAAAATCTAATCGTGGTAAGACATGTAAAAAGTGATGTGGTGAATATAAAAACAGGCTGGTATTTCAGAAAAAAATTCTAAATATTTTTAATCCTCTGGACAAGTCTGGACAGTCATTGGCTTGTGATACTCAGTCTCAGGAGGTTAACCCTATAATGTCCAAACTTTGTAGGACTGGGATATGGTAGGCCTACCAAAATACCAAGTGTGTGGGCCTATTTCTTCGCATATAAAAGTACCACATGGAAATAAACAAAGGTTGTAAATGATGTACTATTCTGTACTCAAATCCTTTCCAGAAACTACGGTAGAAATAGGGGAGTCAGTGAGAGGCAAGGATGTCTATATCATACAGACAGGAACAAAGTAAGTAGGCCTGGTGTGCTCTTTACCTCAGTGTTCATACTTGATACCCAGGTTGTGACACCGAAATTTTGATCTTGACTCTCCTTTACACTTGAAAAATTTGCTCTGTTGTCTTGTCTTGATTGAAATTCTAAGAAAAATATGAATGAATGTACAGTCACTTGCAATATACTGCATGTTTCAGAGATGTGAACAATGATGTCATGGAACTCCTAGTGCTAGCATACGCTTGTAAAACATCCAGTGCCCGGCGGATTATTGGTGTTCTTCCCTATCTTCCATACTGTAAGCAGAGCAAGATGAGAAAACGTGGTTGTATTGTCTCCAAGCTGCTTGCTAAAATGTTGGTCAAGTCTGGTAAGTTTGCCCTTTTCTGCTTGTCAGATCTGATACAGTGGTCTTCTTGAGTAAATGGTTGAGTAAATGGGATGGTTCGGGATACCCTCTTGTTACCTTTCGCTTGTCTTGTTATTTTGGTGTTTCTTTCGCTAGTCTCGTTATTTTTGTGTTTCTAATGTCAGTGAAACTTGTCATTAATACCTGACAGTTAAACCAAGTTGAATCACTCCTATATCCTCTGTCCGTCAGCAGCATTTCCTGCTTTATTTTCTCCCCAGGTATTGACCACATCATCACAATGGATCTCCACCAGAAGGAAATACAAGGCTTCTTTGATATATCAGTTGACAACCTCCGTGCTTCACCCTTTCTGCTACAGTACATTCAAGAACAGGTACATCAGTTGTTCAAGTGACCATTCCATGATTCTCAAGTAGATTCATGATCAGCCTTCTCAATAACTTTTTGAGTAGGAGGCTATTGCCTCAGAGTAGGAGGCTGAGGTTTTTTTCGAAGATAGCATAACCAGTGTTTCAATGCTTGATTATTTTGGTGGACAATCTGATATGGGCCAGGACATAGCTGAAGCAGTGATCAAAATGCACAAAAAATGATAAAATGCAGAACAAAGTATCGTAGCTAAATAGTAAAATCGTATTTTATTTAATTCTTATCTGAAATACTTTTCTATGGTACACAAAATCTGTCAAAAATGATATCTAGCCAAATAGAAAAGTTCATTTCCTCAAGACAACCCCAGCGAAGGATCAAACTCTTCAGGGGAATCTCAGGATTCTGCCCAGGATTCATTGAGTGCGTGTGTGTCGATTTTGGCAGGAAACGAACAGCATATTTTGGCGGGAAAGACCTGATTGATTGACGGATGGCATTTGAGCATTGGAACATGGTGTCGCCGTGCAGCTGTGAGTGAAAGAATGCATGCAGTGGGAAACACCAGCGAGGGGGTTATATTTGCGTTTCCCTCATGAATTCCGTGTTCCCAATGTCACACCTGCCGAGGGCCTATTTGCTAAGATTGCACGGCGGTTTGCATCGCTGAACGATGTTATGAGCCACATTTAATTCAATAGACACGGCAATGATGGGTCTTTCTTTGAGTGCCGGACGCTCTTTCCAGTTTTTTGGAATATTTTTGACACCTTTTTTGTAGGCGGCGGCAGATACTGTTGTAGGCGGCGAAATCGCCGCCCGCCGCCTGTTATTGAGAAGGCTGCATGATTAGCTTCTTGTAGTCTACACAGTGAAGTGAACTTCAGTATCTGTGAGGTCAGTTTCCCCAACTTAATCCTGATGTAGAGTATCTTTCAATATCTGGACGAGCTTGATTTTCTAGTCGGTGCTTCACAAACCTAATCTGTTCCTATCATCATTACAGATTTCAGACTTCAGAAATGCTGTGATAGTTGCCCGAAATCCCAATTCTGTGAAGAGAGCCACGTCTTATGCTGAGAGGTTACGCCTGGGCATTGCAGTTATTCATGGAGAGGAGAAGTCTGAGTCGGAGAGAGATGATGGCAGGAATTCTCCACCACCTCAAGAACACCACCCTCCACAGCGGGCTCTTGGGGGAGAGATGTTACCAGGCGTCATTCCAGGTATGATAATGCAGATCGACAGCTCTGATACATGTACAAATCATGGATTGCAACTTCCCCTGGCTGGTTTCAATCACACTGAATCACCAATCATTACTGGGTCTCTGGTCAGCTGGGCACATTATACTTGCTTTGGCCACACATGATCTCATAGACAAGACAATTGATTACCAGGCAATTGTTGACACATGGTTTATACTTCTACTTTCAGTCATGCAGGCGAAAGAGAAACCACCAATCAACATTGTCGGTGACGTTGGTGGCAGGATTGCCATCATCGTTGATGATATGATTGATGATGTAGAGGCCTTTGTCACAGCTTCGGAGGTCTTGAAGGAAAGAGGGGCCTATAAGATATATGTGATGGCCACCCATGGCCTGTTGTCTTCAGATGCCCCTAGGTTGATAGAAGATTCACCCATTGATGAGGTAGGTGATGGGTTGATAAGTATGCATATATGGCATTTGAACAGCGTCTTACATGTTCGCTAAACGTGGACTTGTAACAGTCAGCATGGATCAGGCATACCAGTGGTTACACCTGTGTGTACATTGCTTTGTGAAACAATTTGTTTGCTCAGGTATAAATTTGGGTGTGTGGTACATATAACCATTATATCACTTGTGCTGGCGATTGATGCCTAATGCGAGGGTCCGTGGGTTCGAATCCGGTAGAAAGCTATGTCTTTCACCTTAGAAACCCATTTCTATTTCATGTTCTTATTCCATTTCAGGTTGTGGTTACCAACACTGTGCCACATGATGTACAGAAAATGCAGTGTCACAAAATCAAAACAGTTGATGTCAGCGTGATGTTGTCTGAGGCAATCCGAAGGATTCACTACAATGAATCGATGTCTCATCTCTTCAAAAATATCTCAACAGAGGATTAGAGTTGCGTGTACAAAGGTGAAGAATTCAGTCAGCCTTGTGTACTGAACGGATATGAGTGACTGACTGACTGTTCTGTTTTTTGGCATTTGAAGATAATCATAGTTCATTTCACTTTATATTGTTGTAACAATAGGATGGGGGACACTCTACAAAAGTGGGATTTTTGTTGTTCCGTTTATTGAGGATTCAATTAAAGCATCCTTGCCAACAAAGTTGGGGATGTCTTAGTTCTCTAAACTCTGTCGCCACTCTCATACATGTACATTGTACTTTACATGCATATGGTACATGTACTGGTATGTACATATTCACGTTGTCACACTATAAATGAGTGAAAAACATGCTGATTTGGATACTAGTATGTGCATGGAAAGCATGTCTCAAAATAACGTCGTTGCATTTTTCCTTGTGACCTTCGACTGACCTTGATATTCCTTAATACTCTGTTTGTTGGCCTACATGGATCCGGATGGAGATTTTGGATTGACACATGTACTAATTGTGAAATTGTCGAGGTAGATTTGTAAAGAATCTTTGTCTGTGTATTGGTCTCTGATGCAGTACAATCAATAAAATACTTAGACTTGCAAGACTGTTTCGGATGTCATTTTTCATGCTACCTACATGGATTCGCTCCCATTTAGCCATTACAAGAATTGTTAATACATCATGTTAATACCATCATTTTTATCAAAAATAGAAGCGAGTGATGTTTTTATGCATATAGCCAGTTGGCAGCCAAACCAATGATGACCCCCCAAAAATACGCACAAATTTGGAGTGACACTGCCACATTATACATGCAGGTGGCTGCACTAAAGGAAACTGGGTCACTCTCCCAACATACTACAGCACNGCAGACTTCTTCCCTTTCATTGCACACCGCAGTCAGAAACATGCTCAGGTCAGGTTCTGCTACACTTGTAAACTGGATATGTCCTCCATACAGAGTTGCACTTGTTTCTCCAGAACAAAGATCCCAGACCGTGACATCTCCACAAGCATGAAGGCCAATCAGATACTTCTTGAAGACAGCCAGTGATGCAATTCTGTAAGACAATTGACCATTGAGTGATTAAGGAGCAATAGCCCTTTTGCATTTTCGGAGTGTTGACCTCTGTGATCTTGACCTTTGACCTTATGACCCCAAGAGCTAGGCCTTAGTGCCAGTCAAGGTAACATGCCAGGTTTGATGGCCATGAAGCCCCACCGTCAAGTTATCAATCATGTGGACAACCAAAAGTTTAGACAGACAAACTGACAGAGTACCGGTACGCCATCGCATTAGATGCTCAGCTTTTCACAAAGCAGGCACACAATATAACTTCCTCACCTTTTACTCATACCAGCTTCATATGATATTGCAAGTTTGGAAAGTCTGGATGATGGATTTAACACAATCATAGAAATATTGTCCTCAACTTCAGAACAGGAAAGCACTGGCAGGAACACAAGACCCTGCAAAAAAGTCATTGTAGAACTCATGATACACATTTGTTATATACAATGACGTCAAAATGAAAGTTTTTAAATAATCATCACTTGGGAGGATTTCAATTTTTGCAGATATATCAGAATTATGACAATTCAATGACCCATGAATTGCCCTCAGACATTGTCTACAGCAGCTGCATTTGAATGTGGGGCAAAACTTGACTTTTGAAGAAGTACTCGCTCGCTTTTGAATTTTTGGTTATCTGTACTTGCTTGGACAGGTTCAAATGTACATACAAGAATGGGAAAACATCAAACATCAGTTATTTATTATACCTTTTCTGAATACGCTGCTACACAAGTACGGAGAGGATGGGCCAGTGGTAAAGTCACACGACTCAACAGAATTCCACTATTACTGTTCCTGAAATAAAGCAAAGCACAAAACATATAAATTGACATATTTGTAAGCAGTTTCAACAAGATGTGAAGGGCAAATACAATGCAAGGCAAATTCGCAGACAACTGAAGACCAAGACCAAGGTGTTCTGCCCAGTGCGGGGTCATGATACTTTGCCAACTTACCATAAATAAGCAGTGTCTTTGCTTGCACCGAGAACAACAGCTGTGACTGCCTGGACAGCAACTAAGGAATTGATATGATCGGAGACTGCAGAAAATATCACATGATCTTTAATCTGAGTGTATTCATCAGCGAAGACAAACTTTCGGAGCACTGTAGTCCCTCTGGCACTGGAACTCAAAAGCACTTCTTGTTCTCCCTGGATGAGGCACTGTATGGATGGACTGGAAAACGCAAACAAATTTCTTTTAAAAAAAAGGTCCAACTCCGATGTACTTTCTGTATGTCTGATGTTCCGACATTTTACAATGTATGACCAGCTGAAACTATCAAAACTGTCAGTTCATGGACGCCTAGGCCTACTGCTAAAACATGTTGATGTACATGTACATTTAGAACAAGGACAAGATGATCAAGCAGCTAGTTGGATTGATACTGGATATCATTCATCAAATATATCCACCTTTCTTCATCGCTTTTTACTGACATATCACAGAGGCTACCAAGTGTTCTTGACTTGTTTCCTTTAGTATCACAGGCTAGTATTCTGGCAGAGGATGATTGGTTAGACTCGCAGACTAAAGTGAAGGCAATCATGTGACTTCTTGGAAAAGGATGCACACTCGTGGCCGGCAATTGCTGGAATTAGAATGGCGATGTTTTGAGAATGAGATTCACGACAAGGCCATATGATGACATGGAGAATCCAGTGAACTTTCACACATAATATACCAGGCAATGGTCAATGAATGACAATGTCACGACTTGAACAAATGAGAAACTTACCACATCTAACTCCCAATGACACAAGGACATCCATTCCTCATTCTGGAAAAGAATGATTTCAACCCACTTGTGGCATACAACCAGAAAGGGAAACACTTCAGTTCCTTTGGTGACAACACCAGCAGTCATGGCACACGCAAATCCTGGTTTTCCCGCGTGGTGAAGTGGAATGCAGTCAACCAAATTTAACATGTCATGGCTCTCATTGGAATGAGCAGAAACTGCCTCCCTTGAGAATACAGCAGCTGAATTTTGGACACACATGGACGTTTGCCCTTCAGGTGGAAATATATGTCTAGTTTCTATTTCATTTGACATGTTTGATGACAAATTCACAAGTTCCCCTTCACTTGGATGACTAGCAGTGAACTCAATTTTTATGTCAGGCTCTTCAGGATTTACTTTGTAATTCATGATTACATCAGACAGCTCCCCACCCCTTGTAATGTCCAGATTACAAGTGACTGGGTTAACTGGGTCCAGACTCTGACAAACATCGACTTCAAGCATGACAGATTCAGTTCCCCTGGCTTCATTCGTTGCGCTTATGTTGAGTTTGCTGTTGAGTTTTTGAAGTTTCCAGTTGCCATATTCGTCATCTGGAAGACTAAAGTCCATTAACCTGTTTAACTTTGAATCACTAGGAAATGCAGGAAAGTGGAATTGACCATCTTGATTTGTAGACTGAGATTCAAGCAACACCGAGTTCCTGTGTTCGAATAAATCAGACTGAGAATCCACAACAGCAGAACACTCACTGGCATGACTGGGCAACGTTCTAGTCATGTAAGTGTTGATGAGATCATTTTGTCCATTCGCTTCTTCACACTCCAAAGTCACATCACCTGAGGAAAGCCTTCCATCAGTTTCACAACAAATTGAACTTGAATCATTAGAAACAGAATCCGAAGCATTCACAGCTAAATTGTGCTTACGTTTTCTTTTCCTGCCCAATCCACAGCGCTTGATAACTGAACAGCTCTGTACGTTCTTCTCTGACAATTCACTAGAGTCAGCAGAATCAACTTCTTCGAAGCTAACTGAAACATTGCTGTGACTTGGCGTAAACACTGCACATCCATTGACATCAGATGTACCATCCAATTTCTCAGGTTCTGCTGTACTTGGAAACTTTGCACAACCCCCCTTTCCACTTGATGTATCAGGACAATTCATTGACACCTCCAATTCTGGCACACAACATTGATCTTCAGTACAAGTATTTTTAGAGTCATCAGTTGGAACCAATGTACCACAAGTGGTACAATTTGGCTGAAATTCTGACTGCTCACTGTCATTGTAAGGGTCATTTTGATTCTCCTCTGAAGTGTCTGTATATGAAGAATTTTGCAAGCTAAGGCTAAGAAGATCTAGATTGACACCATGTTTTTTTCTTTGCTTGTATATCAGAGGTTCAGCAAAGGTTAGCCTTTGTGTCTTCTTCTTTGGTTGACTAATACCATCTTGGGACAATTCAGAACCACCATCTGTGTCTGCAGCAGCAATTTCTTGTAACTTGTGTTGCACATGGCTCCTCCTCTCAGTAGCTTTCTTATGCCGCTGGAAAAGATATATAAACCTGTGAGAGTGTGTTGTTGATGCAGTCAGTATTTTAGTACATCCATCCATGAGGTAACGGCCGGCACAATTCATGACATGTACATATAACAAGTCAATTGTCATCTTGAAGGATGGCATGGGTTGAATTCAATGAAACGAAATTGTCTGCCATCTCACAACAGCTGTATCGTAATAGTGTTTGAAAACCTGGGCCCAGTTTCACAAAGAATCTTAAGTCTAAAGTTTGACTTAAGTCATCATGTGACCAGGTTTCAGCAAATCACATGACTCCATTTCAGACTTAAGTTTTTTCTTAGACTTAAGAATTCTTTGTGCAACCGGCCCCTGCATATCTCAA
>NMRB01000022.1:143438-210445 GCA_002633025.1 Notospermus geniculatus | reverse complement strand
ACTCGAGTTACGAGTTGACTTGGTTACGAGTTGACCCAGGTACGAGTTGACCTGGTTACGAGTTGACCTGTAATCGTGTTGTGTCCCTACTACATGTCCTTCATTTCCACAAGACACTGTCACTGACTAGGCCTAGGCCTATGTCAATGGCTTTTTTTGTAGAAATATCCTTGACCATGTTGACCCTTGTTTTCTTTACAGGTATTGACTACAAAACCACGACGATACTTCTGGATGGCAAAAGAGTCAAGCTTCAGCTTTGGTGAGCTGGCCTATGTATTGTAGGCCCCGATACATTTCATAGTTTTCAATGGTTAGAATGCGCTGTGTATTCTTTGTCTATTAGTATTATGTTTATATATAAATGAAATGCTCCTTGGACATCATGCTTTATCTGTTCGACTTCTGACCAAAAGTAAGAAAAAGGCTGTTGTCATTAGCCTGTATTTAACAACAACACAAGGGCATTTAAGCCCTCTCTGCAATGAGATGGAGATGGCACCCATGGTCCGTGTAGTGGGAAGTCTATGACAGTCTGTTCATTGTTTTTCTTATCCTTCTAGGGATACGTCTGGTCAGGGGAGATTCTGCACAATTTTTCGCTCATATTCAAGAGGGGCACAGGGTATCTTACTAGTGTATGACATTACAAATAAGTGGTCCTTTGATGGAATTGACCGGTGGATTAAAGAGATCGATGAGGTCAGTCGGGGTCAGATTGTTTTCTAAAGAGAACAAGGAGAAAGCTTACAACATGATGCTGCTCTGTTAATTCATTTCAAAATTTTTGATGTACACTACTATGTAAATGTACAACTTCATGGATAAATGAAATCGTGATAAGAATTTTGTATGCAGTTCCCTGAGAAAGGATTTGAGTTTTGTTGAAATCTCTTCAGCTATATAAATGTACCATTTCTGATTTCAATTCCCAGTCTTGTCTTTGGCTGCTCCATTCTTTCAGTTGTCAGCCAAGATAAATCAAATAGATGGTTTTTCCAAATATTTTTTCAGCATGCACCAGGGGTACCTAAGATTCTAGTGGGCAATCGGCTCCACTTGGCATTCAAGAGACAAGTTAGTGAGATGTTGGCAGAGACATACGCCAACAAGAATGATATGGCGTTCTTTGAGGTCAGCCCATTGTGTGACTTCAATGTCATTGAGTCATTTGCTGAGTTGTCCAGATTAGCATTAAAAAGGAATGGGCTCAGTCGAACCTGGGGTCCGAATAAAGGTAATTTAACTTTGATCAGAGTTCCCCTGTTTTACCCCTCATCATTGAATCATAACAGCCATTGAAGCCATTAAAATGGTTAGTATTGGTGTAACTTGTTTACCCTTGTTGGACAATATGAAGTTGGGTTATTTCCCTACACCGGTATATGAAATTCATGTACATGTATGTTAATCATTGTTCCTTCTCACTTTCAGTTCTTTCACTGCAAGAGATCTGTTGTCACACCATTGTCAGTCACACCACCATCTATGGAATTGAGCAACTGCCGTTACCAACATCAGTCAAATCGTATCTGAAATCGTACTCAATGACGAATAAAACGCGAGCCAGGATGCAGAGTTTCATGCATCGGGACAAACACAAAAAGACTAAAATCATAAACCCACATGACTCTCCTCCAATGAACTGTCGAAAAAGCTGCTTACTGAGCTAGCAGTCGGATTTTCAAAGAATTGGAGTGGAAGTGGTTTGTTATGTGTTCCCATCTCAAGTGTTATAGAATTCTTGTGTCTAATGAGTCATTAGGATTGAAGGAAAGCTGTGGGTGGCATAGGAGATCAACTCTGAATTCTCAAGCTGGATTTTTGCATACACTTACCGGTATGTTCAGCTGGGGGTGGGGGATAGTCCTGATAACTGCACTGAGTATGTCCTTCCATGTTCTATAGCAAATGTTGTATATTGTGTTATGTTTGATGCACTTGCATTCCTCAGCTGATGAGCTAGGACTTACTCTGTAATCACTGCCAGTAATGGAAGGATGTACTAGTCTGATAGTGGATTTTGTGAATCTCATACTGTAGTTAGACATCATCATGTAGACCTGAGAGACAGTTGCCACGGTTCAACAATTCTGAACGGGGTCAGGAAAAATTTTCATAGTGGCTTTAGAGCATTTTGGCAAATTGTCATTGTATGTGAGCAATGAATCTAAATTTTATGATTTAATTTAATATGATTATTTTAACACTTTGTTTAGTGAGGAAGATGACTGTACTTCCAAAAAGTGTGATATGGTCAGTCATGGACTTGGCATTCATACAGTATATTGGTGATGCTAATGCTTCCCTTCTGAGTGGGTACCATATTACCTGCATGTTCCTGTGTCCTACCATTACAATTCAGACTGTGTAGCAGTAAGTGTACTATGGGAACCGATTGCGTACCATACCACAGAATTTTAGACACAACAATTGATGAATCGGAACTTAAAGATCAAGGGGACATATTTAATCCAAATTATTTTCAATTGTAATAATCGAAAATTTTAGGCATGGCTTCTGCTAAAAATATTGTCTTTTGCTATGCATCTGCTTTTCTGTGTTGAAACTGGTTGTATTTGGGATAAAAAATTAAAGTTGACAGGAGTGGGCATCTCCATGAAAAGGGCATAGGTTAGCGAAGAATGAGCTTTAGTCATTGGAATCATGGAAGTAATCATATCTAGTCAGTGGGAAGAAATCATGTGATATGTAGTGTCATCAACATGTTCATGTTCAAATGCAGTCAACTTCAATAAGTAGGCCAGTCCCAATTTTTCTCAGTTTTGGACCTTTTTTTTTCTAGATAAGTCAAGTGGTCAATTTCTTATGTAGGAACCATGTTTCGCCAGTATGTAACAGGGCTCTCACTGGAGTTAAAGGGTCGGAGACTTCTGTGTCTTTTTTTCTGGGGTCAGCCCTCAGAAGTCAGGGGTCAGCCATGGTCAGTTCACAACATTGGGTGAATCTTCGTGCGTCGCACTGACTCCTGCTGGTTTTTATTGTGCTTCAGACTATGCACCTTGTGCGTATTTGACCCGAGACCTCGGGTCATTGAGAGCCCTGATGTAACATGTCGCAAGGAGTTTTGATACCCTACATGTACTATATTTTGACACGTATCAAATTTTGTATGTTTTTGTATAAAGTGGAGAATGTAAGAAATTTATTATAATCAAAAAGTGGAGATCAAATGACCCTGTCTCAAATAACATTTACTTCAAGGTGCCTTCAGATGTATCAAAACAGAATATTCTTATAACACATTACATGTCCCTTCCAGAAATGCTGTGTTCTAATGAGGAACGTGCAGAACTACTGCTGCTGGGAGGCGCTGTGAGTGGTTGTACCTTTTTTCCGACGTCTCGTCCGTGTTGCGCCCCATCAAGGACATCGCAACATGACGTCATTGCATTTCTTTGCTCTGTTTTTGGCGTCTTCGGTAAACCGCTCACATTGCCGACCGGGATAAACAGTTGTGCGCGTTCCCGATTGATTTGTACATCACACTTGCATGACTTCGCGTAGCTGATGTAGCTTTGATGAATTAAGACTACCCGGTAGATATCATGTGGAGTGATGAGATCAATTCACCACTTCCTGCAGAGAGTATTCATTCCTCACTTTTTAATGGGGAAGCTTGGTTTTTGAGGCATAGAACTGGGGAAAATGAGGTTGCTGTTGAGAGTTGGTGCATGATCTCGGGAAATCTAGGTCATAAAAAAGGTGTAATCATATATTCATCCAGTTTATTGCATCAATTGAGGCTACGCTTTTCATAACATTTCATCCCTGAACTCAGTTTTTTACCATAAATTGAATCAAAAGTCGATAAACTATGCTGCCTCAGTTTGTAAGGTAATGCTGTAATCTGCTGCTTTTCAACTAACTCATTTTAAATTCTCACGAATGACAGCTCTACACCACTGATCAGTGCAGGAGAGGAATGGATGGGACACAAACAGAAGAATATATTTCCATAATGTTCCTAGCAATACTCACTGTGTATATGTTCTTGGCAACAGTATTTCTCCCAGAATGAGATGTTGAGCCATTATTGGAATCAAAAGTGTAAGACAAGGTATAACTTGTATAGCAGTTTTATAATGCTGATGAGGATCTTAATTTATTTTCGATATACCTTTTATAAAGTTTAAACGAGTATGGTCACAATTAGGTTAGGGTGGTATGAATGTGTCTATTGAATGACACAGCATGGGTCTTGTGTATTTATCTTGACTAAGGTCTCTGAGGTCTGAGTGCTGTTCACTGGCATCAGTCAGTCCAACAGATGAAGGTACTACTACCTTGAACAGCGTTATGTTCATGTAATCAAAACCTCATGGTCGAAGAAAGGTGGTTGTTGATGCAGTTACTATTAGAAACATTTGATTTTGTCACATGGAGTTTATTTAGTAAATACTAAAATGAATGGAACACTTGTAACTACATAAGAATAAATGGTACACTTGTAAAGTGGATTATATTACATGTACAGGTGATGCCTGTTAGTCTTTGGTGCAGCTGGTTTTGAGGGACTAACTTTATTTCAAATATAATGATGTATGTTGTTTTTGTATCGCTGTGAGGAATTGATTATTGATGAAAGATTTAACGGCACCACCTTCTGATTACCCAACTATTGTATACAGCAGTATTGCTGAAAAATGATCCTTGAGAAGGCTATTAATCTTGGGCAGCTGAACATATGTACAAAGTATGCTGATATATAAATGGTTGATGTGTGTTCTATTGTATCATCAACTTTGAAGACCCACACTCTGTATGATGATGGGTTATACATCTAGATTACTTGATGTGGATGGACAGTAAATAAAGGAATTTGTATTATTTTCAGTCTGGTAATGACAAGTAGCCAAATTTCTGTCATTAATCTCATGTAAAACAAGTGTCACTTCTGAACCAATGGAGAAAAATTTTCACCCTGACATAATAAAACAGTACGGTGTTAGTTTACTTTGTGATATTTTCCAACAGTTTGTCACTTCACAAAACAAAAATATCTAATGCTAAGCTTTAATTAATGGACCATCCTTAAAACTTGAAAAAGTAAACTCTCTTGTTCATGTAGTATATTGGTGCTAAAAATGAGATTCAATTCCGAAGAATAGTGTACAGTGTATGATAATGTAATTGTAAATAAGTTTATGTTGTGCATGTATTTTACATTTTGAGGTTGTCTCTATGGTGTATTCGTGTTCGCTTGTTTTGTTGTGGTGGTTGTTGTTCCCATTCAATCAGTGCCTCTTAGTCGTTAGCTCAGGAGTTAACCTTGAGTTCAACTGCCTCCAATCATGTCATTAAATGGTGCCTGTACATGGAATTTTGAGTTATGTACAGTTTGTGACCAACATGGCGCCTCGAGTGCCAATATTTTAGTGAAGATCAAGGAGGATAATGGTACCGTATTGGATTTGTCTCTTGGCAGAATTTTCAAGTTTCTTTCCCACCAACTTATAATGTTGTATTATGAATGTGGCAGCTCCGGGCAAAGATCCATCGACCTGCTGGTATTGATTAAAGTATGGTACAATATAGACTGTCTGCTCATTGCAGTATAGACCTACATGTATACAAATAATGGACCATTTGGCTTTGGTTATGGATGCCGTGGCACCTTTGGCCCACTCTAGAATGACATCATTTCTATGATTGGAAATACAGTTGAAAGTGACATTTTCATTTAGTTTGCAGCTCAGTGATTACCCTTCTTCCTCTATGCTCAAAGGTATCAATTTTGTCCAAGCTCAGTCTTCACTTTATGTGCAGTGCAGGACTTGCCTTGACTTCGATCTTGTATATATAGTTCCAACTTGTAAATACTATCAGTAAAGCTAAAGTATCTAGTGCTAGTACATGTTTTCATGTTTATTAATATTTAAAGCTTGAAGTGAAATAAAGCGTGCAGTATCGCGATTTAAATTATCTTGCTTCTTCATTCAATGAATAAATTGTGGTAATGGACTAGGCCTAGATGTACATGTATTATGTGTATGATAGAGGATACTTTTCTTTTAGTCAGCTAAGAATTCTTATGCCACCCCAATCCAATGGATTAATTGGAGGAATTCCTCCAAGATAGGCCTATTCATGCAAACGGAAAATAAATTGGGGAGTCTTCGTGATGAGATACTTGCACCAGCCACAGGGACTTGACGCGTACGGGGTATGATGTTGTCAGCCCCCACAAACAATGCCCCGGCCCGAGAATTCTCGGGCCGGGGCATTGTTTGTGGGGGCTGACAACATCATACCCCGTACGCGTCAAGTCCCTGTGGCACCAGCCTCCATACTAAGCTCCAAATTTACCCCCGCCCCCCCCCCCCACATGCACATTTTTCTCGACAATATCGTCCAAAAAGAAAAGAAATGGAACTTAGAGAACATTTTATTGGACCACCCTGTAACTGGCCTACTGGATGGATGATGGAGTCAGAGGAATAGTTGGAATCAAAAGTGCGCTCTTCTACTCGAAGCGACAACAACAACAAGCCAAGGTGTAAACAAATTTTTAGAAATTTCATGAATTTTTGTCTCTGGAGCTTTGCCTGAAATATTGTTGTTTTCTTATTGTTGCCGTCAAAGGATCTGAGTAAACTGATTCATTAGTATTCATTTTGTTACTAGGCCATTTCTAGTTCTGCCTGGAGGCATTGCCTAAAGAGTAAAGAAGCTTTGGAATGTGCTGGCTGGCTCACTCACTGAACTGAACTGCACTGCCACTGCATGCACTGCACCTGTGCACTGTCAACTGTGCATGCTACAATAGATACCGGTATAGTCAATACATTCAAGGCCTCCCCATTCACTGGGACTGTGTGTGTGTGGATCATGTGGATCACTATAGAGGCGTAGCCTTGAACTACTGAGTCTGTGAATTGACGACTTATTTTTAGCGCCTTTTGCTCTAGCCTGCCTGCCTCTCTCTGGGCACGACTGTTACAGCCACGCATTCTAGCAAATTGCTACATTGTGATACATTCACACTCATTTGCATAACGACGTGATCTAGGTCACGGCGTCGTGGCTGTGAGAAAACACCGATCGCATTGTTCGAACTCGGACCCGGCATAAAACAGAGCGATATTAGGTGCAAGATGCGCTTACACATACCTTTTGATACCATTTGTATGATTTCACACAACATTTTAATCATTTTAACACCATCCACGGCAACATTTTAAGGTGAACTAGACGGGATAGAGTCATCGATCTGGCCGTACGATCCGTTCCACATTTCATGTGCCGCCATCTTGGCTTGCGCTAATTTATGCAAATTAGTGCAAACAGTGCAATTTGCGACTCGGGCGCCAAGTTTTCAACACCTTATCTATGTTTTTCAAAATATATAAACTGACTATTATCGAATATTTACTTTGATCTAAATACCTTGACTCCGATTTTGTTGATCAAACACACATAAACTGAGTATTTTGGTCACGTTGGTCGCCACGGCGCACTAATTTTGGCGGGAAAATGACACCCTCACTTCTAGGCCCATCGGTGTTAAAACCATCGCCGTTCACGAAAAATCATGAATGTAGGCTGCGGGATCTGATCATAATGAATCATCTTGTGCTCTGATTGGTTCAAACTGTGCACAAATGAATTAGTAATCAGTGTTCCCAGGTCAGCAAGTATCGGCGCCCGATGATTGGTCAGCTGGCTACTTCCACAAGCTGTCCACGTGAACAGATGCGTGATCGTGGTGAACTGGCGAATGACGTTGCGCCGTTGGGATCACCGTAAGATGGCACGTCAAGTTGACCCAGTTAAATCATTGCGTTGAAATGCATTACTCGTAACAGTCGTGTGGGCTTACTAACCGTGATGATGGGCGTATAGGCCACGACCATTTGAAGTGGAAATTATTCTCAATTTTAATGAGCTGTGAGGTCCTCCTGTGCGCTGCTGACACCAAGCGGTAACAACTGGTAACAACCATTCGTCAAATGCTAGGCCCTTCCTCTTTATACCTATTTAGAATGAACTAACATAAGCTGTAAATCCATGTGTACGCCCATATCAAAGTTTCATGCCATTGTTTTTGATAGTGAAAAAATAATTCGCTCATATCACACATTCACAAGCTAATAACATTTTACGTGACACAGGCCCATGCTGAAATTCTGCGGAGAAATAACGACTATTCCTCATCTTTCTAGGCCTCTGAAATCTGGCATTGTCTCCCTAATTAGTAAAGAGCGATGCAGTTGTTTTTGTGTCATTCAGTACAAAGCATCATCTTTGCAAGTGTCAAGCAAATTGAAACAGTAGATTCAGAGTTATGCCGAACTTGTAACAACCCTTTATTTTTGCCAGCCCTTTCACAAAAAAAATATTTTTAGAGATAAGTGCCCAATTGTACCATTTTTGACAAAAATAAAACCACACAAAACACATTGACAAAATATTTGCCAATAAACTTCACTTATATCATAAAATCAAATGCCATTTCATCATTGTCATTGATCTCAGTTCCAGAATTGGCCACTAGGTCCTCCAGAACAATAGAAAACTCTATTGTTCTCAGTCAAGCAGTTTTTTGCTTGCCTCAGAAGACAAGGCCTCACTTTGGACATTATGGATCACAGAATTACATTCCTCAGCCTGATAATACCTCACAACTCTACCTTTTATTTCAGACTTAGGCCTAGGTTTATCTGAGCTACGTCACGATGGTAAGGCATGGCAGGGCAAGACATCACCACCGCCACCATCGTGCCATCGGCATGCACCACCACCACCATCGTGGTGGCATGCACCACCATCACAGAACATACCACCATGGATGGACTGTTGGCGCTGTTCGTGTCGGGAATTACCGCAGTGGTAATCGCATAGCAGGAGCTGGTGGAGGATGCATATGTGGAGTGATTATGATTATAATCGGGGTATTCCATTTTTTCCCTGGTGCAGTGTTGACTGGGATTGGTAGTTCTGGTCCTTTTTCAGGAGGGTAAGTACATACATCATCTATCGCAGTCAGCAGTTAGTGGCAGCATGGACAAGGGTTGCCCATGGTACTCATTGCTTATCATCCAAACCCACATCTATGCATAATGTACATTCATAATTTTAGCCAAAATAAACATTAAATTGATGACAGTCTAATTGCAGTATGGCTAAGTAAAATGTATGACGTTGGTGTCTGTTTGTATTCAGAAAACGTATCTGGAAAACATTATTTTTGAAATTGCTGTATATTTCAGGGTGGAGATGATCATTGGACCGATCCTTCTGTGCATTGGTGCGGTTCTTGTACTAATTGGCATAATTTTGATTGTGATCATGTGTAAGAAAATGAAAACACAGCAGGCAGCCGATGCAGAAGTGAGTATTTCACGTGTCAGTTCACCTGATTCATCAACAACACTCCAGCAGTTTGTAGCAGAGAGGAACTAAATCATGATTCTGTCTGTTATCATGACTTTGTCATTCTGGTGCAGGGGAACATAGTGCCAATGACATGTACCAAGGACAAAGCCTTGCCTTGTGGCATGCTAGATGTTACTTACATTTATGTAGGCCTACTCTGCTATTCTCCATCATCTAACATCTTTTTATTCACATTACATGTAGCTTTAAAGACTGAGAACTACATGTACTGTTGGGACACATTTTATTGCATGTATAGGTTACAATTAAACCTGCTCTGTAAGATTTTCGAATTCTTTTTTATAGGCACCTCCTGGTGGGACTGTTGTGACAGGTCCTGCAGGAACAGCTGTCGTTGCTGGTGCAGTACCAACAGGTGCTCAGCCAGCTCCTTATGGTACTCAGCCTGCTCCATATGGTCAACCAGTACCTTATGCCGTTGCCCAGCCTGTACCGTACGGTCAGCCACCTGCGGGTGGTGCACCTCCTCAAGGATATAATGCAAACTTCAGTGTACAGTATCCACAACCTGGAGTGGGTGGCTTTGATACTGCACCACCCACGGCATATCCACAGCCTACTGCACCAACACAAGAGGGTCAAACAGAGTAAGTTACATGATCAATACAATGATATACAGTGGAACCTCTCTATTAAGGACACCTCTGGGACTGACAAATGCTGTCCTTAATTGAGAGGTGTCCTGATTATAGAGGTCAAAATGAATAGAAATGAGCAGTTTGGGACTGAACTTTGGTGTCCTTAATAGAGAGGTGTCCTCCTGGCAGAGGTGTCCGTTAAGGGAGGTTCCACTGTAATAAAAAGGGGTCGTCCACCAGAAATTTCGCAAATTTTTGAGCCCAACTGGGGTTTTCTTCAGGCTAGCACTTTCAAGTCGAGCTACCAGAAGTGTCTGCTCAATTCAAAAGCCCCAGAAGTTGGAGAAGTTGTTTAAAAGAACACACTCAGTATATGTATGGCTTGAGATAGTTCTGTGCAGCACCTTCAGCAACATGGACGGCTGGTGTTTGAGAAACTACACTGACAAAATGAATAGCAACACTCGTCTCTCACTATAAAGTGTGATGAATATTAGAATGGCGTTCTTCTCTTTTTACAGGAATTCTAGTGCGCCACCTCCAACATATGACGAAGCAACGGCAGAAAAGTACTAATTGTGCCGGTTGAAAATTTTATGTTTCATTGTCTCCTTCCATAAATTCTGTGATCAAGTCATTATATTGACCCGTCCTCAAACTGCTAACAATATGTCCATTGTGTTAGTTCCTAATCCCTGCCTTTAGTGTGCTGTGTGTTTCACACTTCAGTACACATTATTCAACCATATACATACTTGTAATACGTCCAGCAAGTGGTATACAGCTGAACCATGTGGTGGAATTCTTCCTTAAGGGGGCGGTAGCCATAAGGAAGCGCACTGCAAATGGCGACTGAAAACAATTCATATTTTCATCAAGCAAAAAGGTAGCATCGATTTCATGTATTTCTATGAAATTGCTACTCTTGTTCTACACATCTGAATTGAAAACTATGTGCTTTCATCTTTCATTAATCAGCTAATTAACCAAACAATGAAACCCCCATTTGACTTTTTCGTCATAGATTTCTCGGCAACAAGGCGACTGGGACCTGGCGTTTTATCACCAAATGTTGGGGAATTCATGTGTGCAGGTGCCGACGTTGAGTTATTTAGCAAATTCTAGTTCTTAGTAATGATAATTATGTAATTTGTGCCAAAAATTGGTCAAAAATGAACTTTTTGAATATCTCCCGAATCCTCTTGAATAGTGAAAAAATCTCAACGTTGCGCCCTGCGCACGAATATACTGCTGCCAAGTGAAAAGAAACCACTGAAGTGCGATGCCTGATGGACGAGAAAAGTCTTCCCAAAATTGTCACATTTTGGCCTAAACACGCCTACGCTTTTCGAAATACGCGGGCTATTCCTTATTGTCATTCAAATGAAGAGACCGCTGGGCGCATTCTGGACGAACCATGATCAGCTTGTCATTGACACCTAATTTTATTAACAATACATGGTTATTCATAAATAAAACGGTTCGACCTTCCACCGCCGCACTATTGCCGGCGCTGTAGGTTTCCACTACCGCCCCCTTAAGCCCACTGTCCACTTAGGATTTTTCTAGTACTAAAAATTATAAATGAGGCTCAAGGGTGATTCTGGTCATAGGCCACCGATTGCCTAGCTGAAATGCATTATGAACACCCATTTAAACCTTATGAATTTTAGTACTGGAAAAATCCTAGTTAGGGTGCAGTTTGTTTTCAAATCGCGCTATTGTCAGGGAATACTCAGGCAGAATGAAGCCAGTTTCTTGAATTGGTCATTATATCAGGTATACATGATGTATGTATGCATGACACATCACTGACATTACTGGTAATATTTGGTGATGGGTTGCACGTTACACATATTTTATTGCAGTATATTAGAAAATATCCTTCCTTGGGGCACAGTACTATTCTTTAGACCATGTAGAGGAATTTTTTTTAAGGAAACATCTCATAATGTATCCGTTATTGAACTATATTTTAATGAAGAGAGTGGGTATGAGTCAGGAGTCTAAGGTATGAATTTTATTCAGATTGACTTGTTTCAGACAAATTTTGGTGATTTCATCCAAGTTTTTATCCAACATGTACATAAAAAGTTTCTTTTATCATGTTTTATGCAACTTTTTGTTGATGAATCTTTTTCATTCAGTGCGATAGCAAATGTGATCAAAGTTGTTCCATTGTTGCTGTTGTTTGCATTTCTATGAGCAAATTTCTTTTTTAGATCCATATCAGCCCAAAACATTTTAATCCAAAAATCTACCAAAAACTTCCAAACGTACTTGCTGTTGCACTCCTTGTCTCAAATGGATGCACTCTATGTAGATGCAACATGTATATTTTAGACAAAACTTGTATTTTGTATGGCCTATTATACATGTACATAGGTATATACTTATATTATTAAAATCTGCATCAACAATTTGATATAAATAAAGTATTTCATGTAAAATACTGTGTTTTTCATACTGGGAAGAAATTGCACACAACCCAGTTTGAAGAAATGTACACACATTCCCAACATGGTCAGCTCTGGAGCTGTCAAGAGCTACACTTTATTAACATGGAAATCAGCAAAAAATCACAAAAATCATTCATCGCAATGTTCATAAGATAAACTGCTTACATTAGCCTTAAAACAAGGGATAATGTGTCCTTTCATCTTGAAGGGATGTAATACAATACGGACAGCGATTGCACAGGTTCCCTTGTTTTAGTACAGACGGCACTGCAAAACGCAGTTGCGGTGTGTGCGCTAAAGTAGGGAGTGAGCGCTATTAAAGAGATCCTGATATCCTCAGGATATGTCCTCATTTTGTGCGGAGAACATTGGGACTTGATGAAAGTGAAAGGGAGCAATTCCTGACTGAAAGTACGTTGGTCGTTAGGAAAAGAGCGAAACCACACGTTCCCGTCGTTAATATTCTTTAATAGTGAGGTTTCGCAAATCTGACGAAATACGAAGTACGAAATACGAAATTGGACTTCAGTTCCATGACGTAATGTATTTCAGGAGATGGTTGGTAGCACAAATATCGCCTGCTGCAAGAGCGTCTTTTAGCGTATGACGTTAGACTGATGGTGTAGTATACTAAATTTTGAAATTTATCTTTCGTTTCCACTTCAAGTGGAAATTTAAAAATTCAAGATGCCCCATAACTCTCGTGGTCTTAGGCCTACATGATATGCTTAAAGACGCACTGGTAGCAGGGACATTTGTGGCAGCAACCAGCTCCAGAAATACATTAGGTCCTGGAAATCAAGTTGAATTTCGTGTTTCGTATACTTCGTGTTTCGTCAGATTTGCGAAACCTCGCTATTATCGGCGTTTAATTCTCTATTTCATTCGTACAGCATTCACGATTTGGGCGATGAGATCTGCCGATTTGATTAAAAAACAATATCTATAAAATGTCTACGCCTGAGCAGCAGAAAACGGAAGTCTTCCTGGTACGGAGCCGGCGAGCGGCACAAAAAGAAGTCTTCTGTTCATGTCTTCCTCGTGGGAAGACTATTCTTCCTTAATTTTTGACACGGCCTGTTTGTACATGATACTTTAGATCTACATTTGGGATTCAACTCAGTCTTTTCTGGAGTTCCATACCGGTACTGAAAAGTGCCTGAGGGAGGACCCCGGTTGGTGTCGAAAATTTGCGAAATTTTGGAAGTTGACTTCCTATATATCATCTTCCTCGTGGCATGCCTTGCACTCGGCATGCTTGGTGTCACCTAATTTTACTCAAGTTAACATGTTCCTAACGACTAATTGACCTCACCAGATAGAATTTCGTTTGCAATTTGAGTCAATCAAAGCCATTTTGTGCATCAACAAATAATCTATGGTTTCGTCGCAAAGAAGAATGTTGACTGTCCAACCGTGATTCGCTCCTTGTCCAAATCTCCGACGTAGTCCTTTAACAGACCAAGTCGCTTCAACTCGGAGACTTTCTCTTGTACTAGGTTCAATTCCTCTGGTGAAGCCATGCTCCACAGCGAATGAGTGCTCCTCCATTCCGCTTTCAACGGCCCCTCCTCGTCCATGTAGACGTCAGGTGCCAGCAGCATATTCAGCGGTACCACAACATCGGTATTCGGCGTGAATCCCAGCCCGTTGAGAACCTCCAGGAACATCTCGCTTTTGGGCAGTGCATCTCTGTAGCGCTCCATCAGTGACCCTGGCACAAACCTGGCGAACCAGAACCCTTTCTCGAACTGGTGGTACATGAGAGTGAATATGATCAAGAGTCCACCTGATCTTAGAACCCTGAACGCTTCTGCAAGCGCTTTCGGTGCCTGCGGCACATTTCCCGGTGACTCGAGATGGTGGAGGACGTTGTTGAACATGACACAATCAAAAGTATCATCCGGGAAGGGAAGGGTGGGTAGAACATGGTGCTTTGCTTCCTTCAACCCATCTCCCTCGCATTTGGCCTTGGCATGAGCCAGCATGCCTTCACTAGCATCGAGAAGTGTTACATTACCCACTCCAGCGTCCAGCAAGGCTCTCGAGTAATTGCCCGTCCCGCAACCGGCGTCGAGAACATGGAGGTCTTTCAGTGGCTTCTCCAGTCTTGTAAGTAACGCTGCGATGTGGAACTTCACTCCTGCAGCTACCCGTCCATAGTCGTAGTTCGTGGACACTGCGTTGTAGTCTGTAAACGTGCTCATCCTACCTCTTCTTAAAACTTGCGGCAACGCGTCTTTCTGGTACAACGAAACAGAATTATCAGCATAGGCCTACCTTACCCGATGTATTTATACAGTTCTCGTTATCGCTTGAACTCGGCCAAGGCCGACCAAGTGTGCGACCAAGGCCGAATAAGTACATGTACAGTGTTTTTCACATCGTTTTCGCCAAGGGTAGGCCTACTCAGTTGAACTCAGGAATGTGACCAGGTCACATTTATAGCCTACCAAACGATAGTGGTGTTGCACAATGCTAGATTATCCGTAGGCCTACGCTAGGGCAAATCCATAGCTCTTTCCCGATGTCAGCGAAAGTGACATAGTGACAAGAGGTCAGCCATGCAAGTACATGTACTGTACCTTTGGCCAGTTCGACTTGAAAACACTATGCGGTCAAGTATGCCTGTCAATAGGGAGTTTAAGAAATCAAAGATAAACGTTAACTTTATGACAACGTTATTTTTTGTACCGAACATGCGATATAGGCATACATGTACAGGTATTATCTGGTGAATTTGCAGTATGAAAAGTAACGTTGTCGTAAAATTAACGTTTACCGTTTTATTTCTGAAACTCCCTAATGCCCACTGTACGATCAAATTTTCCATCCAGTTTTCTGAATATGCTCACTACAAACGCATGCGAATTTATAGGCAAAAATGAAGCCCCAATAGGCCCGGAATCTGAATTTCCAAAAAATGGATGAAAAAAATTGATCGTCCACAGCGGGCATTAGTCGAGATTGAGTAATGATAAGAGGACCGAATCAATAGAGGACGGTATGCAGACTTGGGCCTACTGGAACGGTACCATTGATGCAATAAGTGCGGGCCACGGGGAAATCACATCAGTCTCCGGGCGCCTCACATCTGACGTCAGGCGCCTTGTGTTCCATCAGACACCGGTTTCCAGCCTAGTCCGCCGCCGCGAAAATACCTCAGTTTGAATAACCTTACGTGACAGAGACCAGAAAGGGAGGAGAATGGATCAGAAGTCGCTGGAAGATCGACCAACCACGATACAGATGTTGCAGGAACCGATTTTTTTTCACCGCGCGTGTCATTCTGAAAAGCCAAGGGAGAGACACCGAAAATAGTCTTTTTGAAGCGCTCCTCCCCTACTTTCACTCCTCAGAAGTTTGAACGCAACTTCGACCCAGGGAGGTGGCTACAAAAGACTCTTCCAGGCGGATTGAGTCAATTCTTGTAGTGTCCGCTTGCCAATCCCCCACGGCCATGTTGCTCGCAGTATCGGAGAAAGCTCGACGCATATTTCCTGTGGGGATATTTTGAAGGATGATTGCAGGTAATGATACATAATGACTGTCGACAATACCACGTACGTCAGTTAGGAAGATGGGTGAGCGTGATCCGTTTACAAACATACAACCGGATATCCGATCGGGCCGCCATGATTCCGTCATCACGTGATTTATTCTGAGCATAGCCGATCTTTCAGGCTCACGAAATCATCTGTTTGCTACGGTACCTGACTCCGAGTTTGACCACGGGAAAAAGTAGGCATACGCCTACATTTGGTGGTAAAATCTAAAGCCTCGGTTGTGTCGCCCTACGCTGTGATAGAAATAGCGTCAACTACATGTAGTTGCAACTGATAACTTATGTCGCCACCGACTAGAAAAATACCGATCGGTCGCAACTACCTGGAACTAGTTTATCGCCGTCTTTTGAGTGCTTATGTCGACACAGATTTCTTTTGATTTTAAGTATTAAGTTGAACATGTGCGACTTTCAGGATCTGGATATTTTTAGTTTGCAACTAGTTGGCAACCAGTTACTCGCTGACGCCCGAGAGCTTATGTCACCTTGTAGTTGTGACTAATTAGTTCCAACTACGCGCCGATTATCAGTTGCCAACTAGTTCTGACTGTACGTAAGGGCGACATAAACGAGGCTTTACACCAACGTTCCCCACAACTGCTTCTACTTCACACAACAGCAGTTTTCATCCGTCCTTGAACGATTGACAGATAAAGGTACGTTCATCCCGTCCGGAAATAGATTTATTTCCCGTGTTAATATCTGGTTTCTACCATCAATTCGTCGGAGGTAAAACCTGGGTCACCTCTGATGGGGATTGCAACCCGATCAGCAAAACGTTAACTTAATTTCCTGAGTATCAGATGAATCAGACATACATTGAACTTCAATTTAAAATCAAATATACTTTGCAGTCTTGGCTGGATCGATTGTTAATTCATCGAAGCATCAGTCAAAGACATTTTGATATCAAGTGACCTTATTCAATCAGTCGAAACTAGGGATGGTAATTAAACAATAGGGATGGTAATTAAACAGGCAACGAGCACTTGAAAGACAAGAGGGTCATCAACGAAAGTGCTGATCATCCATTTTGTCACAGTAGTCGTGCCATGTCATCCACTGTGATATTTCTTCGATAGCGCCAATACTTTCCAACCCGTCTAAAAAATCAATGAAGATGGGGTCATGACTTAGATTATCAAAGGGACGATCATCGGCGACCTGTGTTCCACAAGGAAGGCAGCCTACCCGTTAGTCTATGATGACCTGTAATGAGGTGATCACACACACCTATCATTGTCTCAAGCACCTGTATCACTCATTGATCTTAATAGAAACTGCTGGTGGGGTAGGATCGATCAATGATGAGCAGTATCACATGACGTGGCATTTCGATGTGGTCTACAAGATGTTTTCCAGGATACTTGGCCCACAGTACACTTGGACTTGCTCTCCATCTCATCATAGCTTGACTTCTCTCTCATCATCTACCAAAGCGTGACATCGTCGCGAACCATTCGGTCCGACAGCATGAACTCGCGGCCTGATAACCACCTGAGACCTTGTTCACAAATCTCCCGTAACTTTAAAAATCCTTTGTCAGGCTAGTAATGAACAATAGGTTGCCTGCAAATGGACAATATAGTTTACGCACTCCGTAGAGTTACGGGGGCTTCGTGAATAAGGTTCCAGGGAGCTTTACACTCCTTTCGCAGTGTCTTCTCACTCATACCTATCGTTCATAGACACTGCTTACAATGGCCCGATCCCCGCCGATTTACCACTAGAGGGCGTTTGCGTAACTAACGAAATACATGAAACATTTTCTGATTGGTTCACTGTCAGCGTCCTTGACAACCACGGCAGACTGGTCACTCGTCGGAAAGCATTTTATATGGGACAGTTGCATTATGACGTAGCACGACTAGTCTACAACAACAGCAATGGCTGCCCCCCGCCGTGTCCAGTATGCAGTGTCACTTTGCACTTTTCAGTGTTCAGCTCGTGCCTTTTTTGTTTTGAAACATCGCTAAAGAAGTGGATAACGGCACTCTATACGAGATTATTCTGTTTGTAGTGATTGATCTTGTTGAACAGGCCGAAGCTGGGAGCAACGCCGGCGCGCTGTTTCCCGCGCTATTTGGCCGCTGACTAGTGCTGCCACCATGCGGTAAATCGGCGGGGATCGGGCCATTGTAAGCAGTGTCTATGAACGATAGGTACGAGTGAGAAGACACTGCGAAAGGAGTGTAGGGAGCTTAGGCCTATTCACAAAGCCCCGTATCTTAAGGGTACACAATAATGAACAATAGGTTGCCGGCAAATGGACAATAGTTTACGCACTCCGTGAGTTACGGGGGCTTCGTGAATAAGGTTCCAGGAAGCTTATCCACAAAGCCCCGTAATCTTAAGGGTACACAGATCCTTTGTCAGGCTGGTGAACAATAGGCGCAAACGCACTCCGCAAGGCTACGACAGCCTCGTGAATAACGTCCCAGGGGCCGTATGAATAAAACTTCTTACGTGTAAAATTTCCCTTAAACTTTTGCGACAAAGATAAGGGAAATTTTACACTTAAGATGTTTTATGCATACGGCCCCAGACCCTTACTTCAGAAGAATGGAAAATAAAACAAGCACATGCTGGCAGTCATGACAGCATTTGCGGACCACGTTTGGTGACGCCCAAGAAGATTATACCATGACCTTCTATGGAACATCCACCCCATGTATAGGATATCAAAGATCACCTTCCCTTGCCAGTAGCATCGACCTCCTTACCCTGTGAACAATCAGCCAGAAGGACCGTATATCCATCATATCTATTACCAAAGATAATAATGTTATCTCATGGTTATAGCAAGCTATTAATGTACGCCAGATTGTTTCTGTCAAAATAGCGCCACGGGGATAAAACATATAGGTATCATATCGCTATGACAACTAAGGCTTGGTTCATCACGAGAAGATCGGGGTTGAGAAAGATGCAGCCTACTTAACTGTTGTCGAATTTCATGCGTCTATAGCCCCGTTTCGATGTAGCCCTTTCAAACCGTGTCGTACTCGGTCCGGACCGCGTACCGGTAGGCCTACCGATAAATTGCTCTCGTCTAAACCATGTAAACGGGGCTTATGATTCAGAACCTTCAAGGCCCCTTCACACCAAAATTAACCGCGCCGCCAGACGCAACGGCGAAAAACGACGCGCGTTCACCGCCGGGAAAATAAGTTCAATGGATTTTCAATGAATGGGTCACACCAAAGACGCGCGGCAAAAAATGACGCACGCTCGCCGCCGCGTCGCCGCCCGAAATAACTTTTGTAGTTATCCAGTGTGCTTGCCCCGAAAAATGCACGTCTCCCGCAGCGTTTCACGCGGGAGGTTTGACCCCTGTATGTGGGCGGAAACCGCGGTGTTTTCCGCGGCGTTCAACGCGCGTTTTTGGTGTGCAAGGACCTTTACTGGGCACATGTCTTGCTGGCTATCAAAACTGCACCCAAACGATGCTAATTTGGTCGAAATCGTATTGCAAAAAAGTTCAGCTTCAGCATCTTACGACTTTCTGATTGCCCACTTGTCATCTCCAATTGACAGTTGCCCGTTTAAATCACGCTGTGACCTTCCAACGTCGAAGAAAATATCTGACGTAAAAACAATGTTCCCCGATTTTCCTGGCAAGGGGCAGTAAGATAATGAAATTGCCTGGGAAGCGTCGTTTTACTTTTACTTTGGACTACGAAAGAAGGTTCAGTGCCACTATTGCACCGACATCCGCGTTCTTCAACAACGGAATATTCCGCACAGCTTAGCCGGTCTATTGTTGTTGTCACCTTCTTTTTTCTGCAAACACTGCTCAGGCAGAAATGCAGAATGTCATCATCCCAATAGTGTCAGTGCCTGAAGGTTTAATCAACCATGGGTGAACACCCCTAAGATTTATCTCACGCTATTACCCTATGACGATTTATAAAAACGGGCACCTCGTGTTTAATATGTGCAAAACCTTGCAAGATCTGGCTCATTGCTCATTAAAATCTCTGCCTTAGAGACGCATCTCGGTGGAGTGCGTTCCATGACAATGCTGACAGCATCTGTCAGAGAAAGAACTAAATTAGCGTCGTTTGCCGAGCACAATGGTTCATCATTCCTCTGGACGCGTACGACTCGTGGCGAGACATCTCGAAACGGAAGTTGTGTTCCGGGAGAAAACTCTTCCATTCGGAGGTACGTAAATACGGTGAAAATGGTTGAGGTTATTCTGCCACAACGTCCCTGTCTAGAAATAACAGAGCTTTTTTTCGGAAAATCTCATTAGTCAAGTCATAGACAGGTAATAATGTTTTTTCATCTCGTCAAAGTCCGATGAAAAAGTGATATGATACTGGAAAAAGGTCGTTAAGAGAATATGAACGGTGATTACTTTGTCATGTGTCAAAGGTATGTTGGAGACAAGAATTTAAGTATTTTTTCATCACATAACATCCTTATAAAGCATCTGATCAAACTCAGTCTTCGGACATGGTCACTAAGGTTTAAACAGTTTTAACGTAGACGAGATGAAGAAGGCCTAATCCAAAGCCCATCCCAAAATGGTACCGTTGGCTTTGTATATCTGGCTCGTCCATTAACGTTTGGCCAATACGTTCGTAACGAGCAATTGAAAGGTTATGTTAATGAGGTCTTAAAAATATCAAAGTGAACATTTCAAAATGGACTGAGTGATGCCAAAACGCATTTAAAATAGCGAGTTCATTGAGAAGTTCATCCTCATAGTACAAACACTTGCTCTGACCAACAGCATCTGATGTCGGCGAAATCTGAGTATATCAGCTGAGCTTTCTGAACAGCTTGCTGACTGTTACTATTCTTACTAATGGTTGTGAAACTTTCTCACATCTTTTCAAAGAAATCCGTCTGTGTTTAATAACTCAAAAGTCACCTGTGGAATGTCTCGAACAAAGTGCAGTCTTTGAAGAAACAACAGAAACAAAAAGCTCTCATCATTTATTGGTGAACTGTCATGGCAATTCTCACCACTACAATCATCACACTTTTAGAATTGTTCAATTTTGTGAGGAGTTTTTCGCCATTTCCCCCTCACGTAATCTACTGACTATTGATGCATACCCAAATCATTTGGAGTCAAAGCGTGTCCCGAACAAAGAAACTTGATTATTTCATCGGCCTGGCGTTTTTTGTACGATTTTTAAAGACAATTTCGAGGTTATTTTTGAGGACGCATTCTGATTGGTCATATTGAATCACATGATCTCAGTGCAAACTATGCTTCAGTAAAAAATGGCCGCCATCCGTTTCATCACTTCAGAAGTTCGACGTGCTTTGACACCATTTTAAATACTAACGCTTCATCAAGTAAGGTACCACACTTCAACTCAGTCTTTTATGTGTAGCAATTAACAGTGTCCATGCCTCATTGATAACTTAGATCATTCAAATTCGGTAATACGAACAGGTTTGTCGAGCACTCCTGATCCGGATGTGTGCAAATCAACAGCGTACCGCTTTTACATGTATGCATGCCTGGTGCCTCTGGCCATCGATGGTGGCGCTGACAATATGCAAAATGCCATCTGGAGAAGCCCGTGGAACCAGGCTAACATCCTCTGCCTGGGACCAGGAGACAGTGCAGTACGGTCAGTGTCGGTCACATCGTGTGAATATTTTTCCTATCGATGATTCATGCATGCATGGGTCGTGGTTCTTTGTATATCCAGCCACACTTTCATCCACCTCAAAGGGAATTAGGGCCCTACTCTGCCTGAATCCCCCCTAACACCAACTTAGGCTTGTCTGTCATTTTAAATGTCCTCTCTTTGGATAAAGCGTTACCAGAAATAAATAAAAGCATTATCATTGCAAGAAACAAGATACATGTCATTGTATTCTTTGAGGCAGATAGACCTGGTTACATCTCTTAGTGTTATTATTGCATTTAAAAATGCGAGCTTAGGTATTTTTTTCACATCTCAGTGGCTTCTCCACAACTGAGACATTCGGCCGGACGTTCCCGTGCCGTCCGTGAAGGAGCGGAATCGAAGGAAATGTAGTCTCATTTCATCAGATTTTTATTGACTCCTGCCGTTCGCGTGCACGGAAGGTCTCCATCACGCAGGTCTCCCCTGGAAGAACACCCGGATAAACGCTGCGTTTTCTTCGCCAAGGTCCAAGGTCAACTGGCGATGTTACCACTGCATGATTACCCAACAAATGTCTTCATCACCGTCGACAAGACAATAAAGGTTAATGACAAACCATGTGACGTTGAATGAGACCAAAACACAATCGTTCTGTGAAACACTCATTTTGTTGCCATAAAAATGACTGTTTTGTCCTTGGATTAGTCGATGCACCTGTCCTGTCATGATCGACGACATCAAGGTCAGTGTTGTCAGCTGATCAGAACATTAAAAACATAAACTGGAAAACAGGAGGTAACAGTGTAACGTTTTACTGAACGTGATTGACATCTCGGCATCATTAAATTTAATAGGTAGACGTTGGAACTTTGAAATGGGAGGGAGATCTCTGGCTGCGAAACGTTTTTACCACATGACGTAACCACTATGTACTTCCAGCCTACTGATTATTAAAATTTTAAAAAAAACATCAAATTCTGCCAAAACGTGGTATACCTTCTTTGACGGTGCTGGTAGAAAGTGTTGCCTTTTACGTCTATGGTACATGTACTTTCTTCATCGAACGACCATGCTATCTAACTACATGTAAACATATTACTCCGTTTTGTAGTAGGCTACCTCTGCACCACTGATCTCGACTCTCATGGCGTTCGCATGGGATAGTTTTTTCTTGTTGAAGGTGACAAAAGGAATTTTTCAACCCGGTGTCGCTGTAGCATACATCGCATAGCTTTGGGAATCAATTAAAATCATGGGAAGGAACATGTGCATGGAATGGTCCTAAATAAATTTTTCAATGGTCTGATATGTTTGAACGGTTACGAGATCAGATGCTAAAGTTACTGTCAGTGAACAATGGTAAAGCACAAGCGGACTGTGTTCAGCAGTGTGCTAACAAGGAATAAGTGGCGCCCATTCAGCGCGGAGACCAATGCGGCCAATATCATAAAGTAAAAATCGACGATGAGGTCGGAATAATTCGGAGTGCAACATTGGCATCTTTTTATGATGTCGCTGTGGTAAACTCGGGATAGAAAATGTTGGATAGATTAATGGTGAAATGTCCCCTTTAACCTAATGATTTCGCGGTTAACCTTATTGGCTACCTCTCACATTACGATAGCGAAATCACTTATACTACCTGGTAACAAATAGACAGTCTTCCCTCATGTTTTTTTCTGTAACAATAACCTGTTTCTATCGGATGCTGTTGCCGTCTCCAAGAAACTGTTTCGTCACTGGAAGTCGCACTCTCTTGAGTGATGCACGACAGGACCAAGTTTTCCACACGGTTAGCAGGTATTTACAAGGGATCAGCCGATTGAGTTGTGTCACATCTTTTCCTGAGAACCAGCTGCAGCAGATGCGGGCTCTGGGAAATGTTTCGCGGACTGTGATAAAAAAACAGTAATTTACCGAATTGTTAGTTATCTTAGCACATTAGGCTGGAAACATATCCGGTGTCGCTGGTAAAATGGTTTGTCGCATTGGAATAACAGTTATCAAGCAGAGGGTTTAAAGGTAAGTGTTTTTTTCAAGATTACCTCTTTAACGACAAAATGGATATGGATTGTTGAAGAAAGGCATGGCCACTTTGCTGACTCACACACAAGTGTTATGAGATTTTAGAATAAACTTTTACATCAAGTGAGTTTACGTCAATATAAGATAAGACGATCGAACCATTTAATGACCAGCAGCCGTGGACTCCTTTTGCTGAGCATCCAACCATTCGTTGCCACTTACTGCTTGGCTTCATTGATGATGAAGTATTCGATAAGGGTGTCCATTGGCTTGATCTTACGTAAAGGAGATTCTCCTCCTAGAGATTAAAAGGCTAGATGACCATTCGAACGGCTCAATTTCTATCACATAAATTTGTTACTTGAGAGGTTAGGGCGGTTGCTAATCCTAATGGCTTGCGGGGTCAAATGACAATTAATCACAAGTTGCATTTGGGAATTGTTTCGTGGTGAGCCATGCATGATTTATGGTCCTCTTTGATGGGATCACATGTCCAAACACCGCTGCGACATCCTCAATAAACAGGGTCAAAGTTTGCAAAATTAACAGTATACATGTACATGTAGTCAGTTGGTCCAGGTGTTGATGTCGAAGCTGTGATTACACGTCCCAATCATGGAGCGAAGTATGCGTGGGTCTTTTTTACGGTGCCTAATGATATCAGTGTGGCTTTTTCTTGCAATTAGCATATGCCCTGCAATGTGCTACATGTAGACCGTTCCAACAAAGATGGTGGCCTACTCATTTACCAACATTACGTCGTGGCCATTCATATCCAAGCATGACACAACACTTTACTAAATGCATTGTCTCGATCAGACTATTATTTTTACCTAAAACGTTGTGTTTGGTGCCAGCGGCCATTGAATGGTATTAAGTGTGTGACGTCATATGGTGAGAACTGTTACACCACCATCTGTGTTGGAAAGGTTTATACAGGACCATGCCTGCTTTTCATTTGGCCTCAACCTATGAAGCCAGTACAATAAGTGGTAACCGTCGTGGTTTCTTCACTATAACCTACTTCCTGAATCCTCCCGTAAGAAACAGCAATTAGTGATGGATAAAAGGGGTCGTACGAAATTGCCGCAATTATGTCATATAATTGTACCTTGCCAGGGGATGACAGCCATCCCAAGAAGATACTGCTGATGAGTGCCAGGTGTGATGGTTAAACGCGGATAACGTTACATTGTACACAACGTGTGTTGATCTGCCTACACTTCATGGGACCTTGGAGGAATTATACAGTATAATTCCTCCAAGTTGGGACATAACACAAAACTACCGGCATTTGATTGAGAGAGTCAGTTCGCTGTTGCGAAGAAGCACTGGAGAAGGGGCGATTTGACGTTTTCCAGGATTAATTTAATTACCAGTAACCTCGTGGAAGAAGTTTACAAGCTTTATTTAAAGATCTGCATCCGGTGTGCTTGAAGGACGAAAGGCAAGCGTAAAGCAGTGTTTCTGTTCCTAGAAGGTCATTCTTTGTGCCAGCGGAAACCAATACCCATCAACACAGACATGAGTTTTTATTGAAGAATAATGGAAACGGATGCAAGGGCAATGTCGTTAGGTTGTACAGTTTACATTGCGTTGTTCACTAATGTATATCCCGACAGCTTGTCTTCAGACCTGTACAGCAATCGGAAAATGGCATGGTATCTTCAAATCTCCATGGTAATAAGTAAAACTATTACCATCATTGATTCCCCGTGCGTCTATTAAGTAGTCTAAACGGAAACGCCAGGGGCTATCCATAGCCTAACGCCGCAAAATCCATGATATCACCTGCCAACGATACTTATACAGCCATTCATCGCATGTACCGATCTCAAGGTGACGAACTTGACTCGTGCAATTTTGAATGGTTTTGACGCTTACCTCTGTTTTTCAACAGTACTTAAAAAGCGATTAGAATGTGTCGATAAGATGTTTTTGGCGTCTATTCATCTATCGATAATATTACTCATTCGGTGACGCCACCTGCATGCTGAGGTCAGTGATCAGGGAGATGGGTGCTATTGGGTCGGGAAAAAGATCGATTGTACCAGACATGTACTGGCTGGGTTCATCCACAGGCACATGCATGAGAGCAGCAGGCTGTCAGTGGGATCACTTTAAAAGAGATTTCAAGTGATGAAAAGAGAAATTGAAAAATATAATAAATTTGATTAGTTAGAAATGTAACAAAAGTAAAGGAAAATGAAAAGAGGTAAAACGCATGGTATCTAAGGGGAGGACTCGAACCCGTCGATACTTGAAGACTGGTGCCCGTTTCATTCTATATAGATTGATCATCTCACCAGTATTCACTTCAGTGTTGTCAAATTTTCAAACTCTTCGATATGATTGATATGCAGCAACATGGCAACATGTACATTTACTTATGATTACCCAAGCATTGGAAATGGTCCAAGGTGGTGGCAGAAAAGGAAGAATAGGGTTTGCCATACGATCAGCCGCCTCAGATGAGTATAAACAGGGCTTTAGGCATGAGCTTGACTTAATACGTTGTGTCATTTCATGGCGGGATCAATTCTGGAACTTGGTATTAAAAGCAACATAAATCATCAGCAACACAGAGGACCCCGAAGTGAAGTATTGCCTATTGTCATTAGTTGGAAGACGGATTCACACATTAACATTCGTCTTAATTGCGGTTGAAATTAACCCAAAGTGCTGAAGTCGTTTCCACTAAAAATTCTCCGAAGGCGAAATCACAGATCGCAGCAGGTCTCACATCATTTTATTCTTTGTTGTCGCCCCGGGATGAGTTGCCGTTACCAGAGAGACCAGACGCTCTTTCAAATGGCCATAGAAAACAAATACATATGAATACAATGGCAACCAAACTGGCACCAAATACGGATAAACCGATTATACATAACTTGAATATGAATAAGTTATAGAGATTCTTATTTCCAGCCACGCACATGATGTAGATGTAAGTATTCTCTCCCTCAAAGATGAGTAACTTGGAATACGACAGTTCAGAATAATAGTTAACGCATGGTTTGAAGAGGCAGTTCGACGTACAGTAGCCTACAATCAAATTTCGTTCTTTGCCAAACGAACCAATGGCAAGATATCCAGCGTGAGGAGCTACCTCTCGGCCACAACCAAACTCCCGTCAGCGCCACCATCGATCGCCAAGGGAATCAGGCTTGCATGAAGCGGCACGCTGTTTATGACTCATCAGTGTACACACCGATCAGGACTGCTCGACAACTGTTCGAATCGCGAATCTACTTATTTGAAATTGAATGATCTAAGTTATCAATTAGACATAGAGGCTGTTGCTACACATAAAAGAATGAGTTGAAGTATGGTACCTTATTTGAAGAAGGGTTAGTAATGGTATCACAACGCGTCGAACTTCTGAAGTGATGAAACGGATGGCGGCCATGTTTGACTGAAGCATATTATGACGCTGAAATCACGTGATTCAATGTGACCAATCAGAACGCGTTCTCAAAAATAAACTCGAAAATTTCTCAAAAAATCGTACAGATAACACGAAGCCGATGAAATAAGTCAACTTTCTTTATTCGGCACACGCTTTGACACCGAATGATTTGAATATGCATTTGTAGTTAATAGATTACGTGAGAGGAAAAGGGCGAAAAATCCCTCACAAAGAACAATGCCAGAATGCCACCTCACCAATAAAACTTGTTGACTGAATCAGTGGAAGTGTAACTGCACTGCAACTACACTGCATTCATTGAATCTTTCCGCTTCTTTATCATCGAAGAATGAACTTTGACGAAAGACTTTTTCGCCAACAGTTTGAACAGGTTACCGCAGGCAATGTTAATATTTACAACTAATGGGACTAGAGGACCGATAAATTCCACCGAACTCTTTGTGCAAGAATGTCAAACAAGCAAAATATCGGAGGGCAAGCAGCATCAAGTTCTTCAAACATGCTACCTACGGTGACATATTTTTTCAACCAGGTCTCCTAATTCATTCGCAGATTGCATTTTAAAATTTGATCAAATTTACAGCTAACTAGATAAAAACGTGTCTTTAATGAGGTTTCTGAAACTTGGTATCAACGGATCACCGAGACAGGTGCTCGTATAGATTTTGATGCGATAGCGAATAGATACCTCCACATGCTTGTTAATGACATAGAATCATTTCTTTCGGAAAAAAAGAAGTTGAAGCTGTCGGATGAAAGTCATCCCTGGCATAGCTTTACGTTGACGTTGCCATGTAACAGAATACAAGTGTCGTTAGTAAACACATTACTTCACAGAAACAGGCGTCGGCGTAAAATTCTTTGATTCAGAGCTCAGTCCTCGCAAAATTTAAAACATTTACCCAAGGCGGTTTCGGTTCTACGTCAGATTCTGTAATGCGTAAAATTTTTCTTTCGTGTCTGAATTGCATGTGATATTTCAAGACCAAAGTGTTAAGAAATAAAATTTAGTGGGATCCCATTGGTATCATTCTGGATAACCTCTGGCAAGAATTCATCAATTGTTTCCTGACTATAACTTAGTATTCAATGGAGAGAATGTTGGCACGTTACGAGTTTTCCAGGGATGCTCCTGGTCAGCATGCAGAGGCGCTTTAGTGATGTTATCTGTACAAGGTCCCTTGTGTGCTGTATGAATTATGGAAAGAATGAATGTGGAGTTGTAGATCGTGCAATCAGAGGCTCTGTGGGAGGAAGACCTAAGTTTGATTACATTCCATGTATCTGTTGGTTTATGCATGTATATTAAACTCCTATTAACTTTTAGGTGGTAGTCTACACACGAAATGAATTGTTCGAAGAGCATTGCGGTGCTCCAGGTTTCCAAGAAAAGATTTTATCAAAGGTCCATCATTTCACACCACTCTGGTACCGGTAACACATCCCGAATAGATCTTTCACTGGCCCTAAAAATGGACATTTTTGTTGGAGGGCCTCGGTGCAAGACCGTCAAACTGAAAGTAAAAAGTACGGAAGTGACACCACAATCCATAAAATCCACTTCCCTGAAGGTAACCGTTCGTTGTCTCGATCACCATTTCCCGTCAACTTATCGCGTTTTCTTCTTGCCGTTTTTCTAGTAATCCCACTAACGGCACATTAGCCCCTAAATACGGCAAAGAGTTATCGTATTTGCAACCATTTGATTAATCAACTAAGACTAGACTACGTATTCTTGTCACGTGTTTCCATTCATCCTGTGCCGGTCATCAGATGCGTGCGATCCATCGACTTGTGTCAAGTAGTCTCCCGTTACCGGCAATCTTCCCTAAAACTTCCGCTAAGAGTCGACTATACCGGTGCTAAGTGTCGTGGTACGAATAGTAAGGTACTCTTATGACCTTCTTAGCGATCTTCGATGCCCGAGAAAGTCATGAAGAAACTTAAGAGTCAGAAACAGTTAAAGCATGTGTCGGTGATTTGAAGTTGTGATCGCTGAAATCTACTTGCGTCTTAACCGGTAACTGTTTTATTGGAAAAACGTTATCAAAGCGCCGAGGGGCGTTTGTCCCCTGGAATAGTGATAGACGTAAACCGGTTTCATCTTCAAATGCTTTTATACTTGAACAACAATTTATACGAGTGATTAGACTGGAATCTTTAGGAAGACTAGTGTATTTCACGACTGCATTGAAGGTGCAGCGTTAGAGGTGTAAATCTAGCGCACATATAGTGTGTCTCTTGAAACCTTGTCTGACATTTTTCGTCGATCGTTTTGATCGTGAGAATCATCAGATGGCGTTTGGATGATTACACAAAAAGAATACTTCAGCATTGCCGTTGCGATATTTTTAAAAGAACCTAAAAGCTTCAGATAAGAAACTGCAGGCAATTTTGGCAAGTCGCTTATTTTAGAGATACTTATCTCCATCATTTGATGCATTATACCAAGTGTGTCTGGAAGTTTTCTTCGAGTCGTTCAGATCTTTACATAAGCAGCAGCAGCAAACAGTGAACGTAGAGAAGTAGGCGTAAGTTGTGGATGATGCCTTAAGGGTAAATCAACATTGGTATGCACATACCGCGCATTAGCGGGAGGCGCTAGCGGGAGTGCCGTACTTAGCTGACGATGAGACCTACTAAAAATCACCCCCAAGAAAAAGACAGAGCGACTAAAGTACTCTAGTAAAACAGATGTCTCAGGCAATTGACACTGGTCTGTTCCAACTATTGTGTGCCTGGCGACATGATGTGGTATAAATAGCAGTCGGTCTTTTCGTCAAATAGACTCTTGGGCCGACGTCCGTCTCTGTAGACTGGTCTTTTTCGATATTTCAGAACCTGCGTTTCTTCTGTGAGGACAAGGCAGGAATTTTTAGGAATCAATGCTCGTCAAGCAGTGAGTGACCTTTACTTGTACTTTCCGTGATATCGAGATGATTTTCCCTTGACGTGACAAGATGGCCAAAATAGCTAAGAGTGGGAGGAGCACACCCAATCACGAAACCCATTGGGGTTCATATTGGCTCAACTCAAGCTTGTTGAATTACCTCTTGAGTATAACTCCCCAGGAATAACTGATGACAGTTCGGGGACACTCTAAATGAACACCAATATGACCACAGGAGCTAATAGACAGACTCATTTCACCAGGCATCACGGGAAGACCCCTGGGCCTTCAACATCAATGAATGACCTGTCGGAATCAGCGATTCAGAAAACAAGAATTGATGTGTACGCAGGAGGTTGTGATCATGGAGAGTGTATAATAGGCATTAGGTCAGGGCACTTGTATTAAGCAAGCCGGTCTTCACGCAGCTGATCGACAGCAGGGCGTGGATCAAGTATCGGCAGCGTTCCTTTAAGTAACGCAGTGTTGATGATACATCCTCGCACCCAGGGTCTCCTCAACCGCTCCCCTTCTTGCACTTGGCTCCGACCTGAGATGCTCTTGATAGAGACTCACCAACACTTACACCGTACCTGAGGTGTGACACAAAATAAGATTACTGGTGTAACGTTTTTGCATGTTCCCCATCTGTAAGTGTCCCCCTACTATTGTCTGACGGAATAAGCTGCGACTTCACAATAGGGGACAGGCAGAGAAACGTGTCGATCTATCTGCCAGCGTTTCTCAAACAATAAGGGGTAATACTTACAAACGTCAACACTGGCAGATGTTACATCGGGTCCACAAGCTGTGTCTCCACTTCCAAAAATGGATTACGCTGATATGGCAGGCAACACATGCGATCACGGCAACCAGAGCGGAATTAACTGCTGGTAGTTGTTTTTACTTTGTATACTTCATGATAGTATCTATCACTTATTACCATCAAATTAACATGTCAATCAAAAGTAAAGACATGGCATGGCATGGCGACATTACAGGTAATTAAGTGAATCTGCAAAAATGGGCTCCCACATTTTGCGCCACGTGAACACATTAATCACGACATTAACTTTCGAACTTTTAATTAGAAAATACGGGAGGTTATTTTTAATCTAATGCAACCATAGTCTAGGCAAATTAATTTGCAGTGAGTTGTTGATCGCAAAAAGTTATGATACATAAGCAGTTTGAAGCAATCAGCTGACTCGTAATTGGATATAATAAACTTGATGTCAAGATCCTGGGTTCATGTGGTACGTTGTCGACGTAGATTAGTGCTGGGTGAAACCTCGCCGACTCTCTCTTTGTCCAGTACAAGTTTGAGGCCACCAATGATGGTAAAGCTGGGGAGGGAGAAACCTCTGGCCAAAATGACAGACACACAATAGGGAGGTTTAGAAATCAAACGGTAAACGTAAACTTTACGACAACGTTATTAGGGAGGTTTCGCAAGCGCCCGGTTAGGCCCTACGACGACGTTTATCTATTGTGTGGGTATACCCAAACAATAGATAAACGTCGTCGTATGGCCTAACCGGGCGCTTGCGAAACCTCCCTATTTTTCATACTACACATTACTAACCAGATTTTATATTGCATTTTCGGTACAAAAATAACGGTGTCGTTAACGTGTTTATCGTTTGATTTCTAAACCTCCCTAGTATCACATCAAGCACGTTAACAATGTTGTAGGTGAACTTTATCTTCTTGTCTAGAGTTACGGCTAAGTATAAGCTAATGACATTTACAGTACAATAACTTTATGGAGTTTTTAACCATCATTCAGAAGTTAACGCCGCCAGAACGTCGTACTTCTCAATCAATACCTACAGGTAGATTTCATTAATTACGAAGCCATGTCACTGATTAAAAACCAGATCATAGTTGTCTCAAAAGATCTGGTTGACATCTTCCGAGTAATAAAGAATGTAACCATTAGATTAAAGCAGCCATCTTCTCAACTACTCAGCATGCATTCTATATCTTATATTTAAAATCATACCGCTTACTGTTATTTGCTACATATTAATTACAGTTATAACGTTTTTAATGAAACTCAACAATAGATATGCATCAGCCCAGGTACTTCCTATTTCAATAGATTTAATAATCCATTGAGACCAACAAAGGCAAACGTCTTTAGGAGAATGCCAGGATGATGAATTAGCTCACGCAGTGGCGGTTGGCTTTGCTAACGCTAAAGGAGAAGAGAATTGCCAAGTGCACGCAAAATAATGATGTTGTCTAGGCAGTAATGAAGAAAGCAAATATTCGCCCTTGCATTCCTATCTATCATCAGCGGGCATGACACTTGATGGTAAATTATTCTTTGATGCCGACTTGAGCCAATTCTGCAGCATCAGCAGTGATGAAGTGTGAAGTCCGAGGTTGTTGTCCATATCGTATCAACAGATAATAGTGAGCTTCTGCAAGCGCCCAGTTAGGCTCTACGACGACGTTTATCTGTTGTGCGAGTCCACCCAAACAATAGATAAGGCCAGATAAAAAAATTACTTGTTTAGCGTCCGGGCACTTTAGTTTTTCAGGGTCGGGAGGGAGGTTTTTATTTTTATTTTTATTAGCTTTTAGCTGAAAAGATAGGTGAAAAACAAATTAAAAAAAAATAAATTTTCAACTTTTACTAGAGGAGGCAATTTTTTAATGGAAAATGCATTACAAAAAAATTTTAGGGGGGTTGGCATTTTCAGGTCGGGAGGGGACGCTAAACAAGTATTTTTTTATGTGGCCTAAACGTAGTCGTATGGCCCAACCGGGCGCTTGCAGAAGCTCTCTAATAATTCTGTTGCTGCAGCAGAAAGCTTCACTTCGTGTTTGACGTAAAAAATACTTGAGTCAAAAGATGTGATCGGTCTTTCTACTTAACATTATATCTACTCATCGATCTTCCTACCATTGGGTTCTTTCTCCCAACACCTTGGAGAACCTCGCGGTGCTGTAGTTTTACCCTATTATGATGGAGAACACTGCGCCTCGCCCGTCAGCCCGGAGTAAGTGCAACCCACGGCCTTATTTCCTCCACCAATTGATGTGTTTGCCTTTTACGGGCTTTCTACCGTCATCTCGAACCCTCGGGGGAAACAATAACAAGGAATAAAATCCTTCTGTGCGATGCATGCTGATTGACTTTCCAATCGTGTGAAGGCATGGCTTTTCTCGATGTTCGTACGATTCTTTTGCAAACCCTTGGGACATTCCGTGGGGTTTTCCACTTTCACCAATCCATGGCTTCGTTACAAGTCTGTACAAGTGAAATGGCCATGAGTCAGGTTGACTACAATGGAACGGATGGTGATTTCACTCCCAATGGAGCTGTAGGCTGGCAAACCTGAGACTTAAGCTGGAAATGGGAGTGAGCAGGTAACATGACGATATGACAGAAGGTGTGAATAGGGATGACCAAATTTGGTTTGCAACCTCAATTCTACATTAAAGGACAGTCAATTGAAATGATGAATTGGAGCAACTATAGCGAACTATGCGGACGAGGTCAGTGAGTAACTGAATGATGACCACTCATGGCTGCGATCAGAAAAAGCATTGCTGGCATTTCAACTGTAGTAGAAGAATGCACTTCGTCAACTCACCTCTCCACATTACAGGCGTAGGTGTCGCCGGTAATGATGAATTGGAGCAACTAGCGAACTATGCGGACGAGGTCAGTGAGTAACTGAATGATGACCACTCATGGCTGCGATCAGAAAAAGCATTGCTGGCATTTCAACTGTAGTAGAAGAATGCACTTCGTCAACTCACCTCTCCACATTACAGGCGTAGGTGTCGCCGGGGCTGATGTAATTTCTTCGCCTGATAAGCAATTAATGAACGCAGAGGCTATCTGCCTCATTAAGCTATCTAGTTAAGCCGCATTCCAATATGAAAATCGTCGCAAACAGGTTTACCAAAAGCGCTGGAGATGAAAAATTGAGCGCCGTATAGGCAAAGAAAAGATCTCATGAGCATGAGTACACGATCGTTACACCATCATGTCGAAGTACTTCTGGGTAGAGCTACTTGAAGAGAATGTGGGAATTAAGAATATATCTGGAATGCAGCTGTGAAGTTTCGAAAATTTCCCCGTCTCGACCTTCTCATCAAAATGTCATTAAAAACAGATGGATTCCACTGAGTAGATTCATGAGTACTTTTTCTGGCGATCAATGAGGGCTGTATCGGCGAAATAACTACTGTACAGAAGATGTCATCTCATTAAACATATACCTCTAGTAACTTGTGTGGACTCAAGTAAGATTGGTCGCTTTTTCATGTTTCTAGTACCGAATGATTGGAGAGACGTAGTTCTTTAAGGACAAAAATTAGTAAACACTGACCTCACCTGCAATAGGTGGTTTCCTGTAGACCTTTTCATACTAGTACATTATAATTGGGAAATGGATGTAGGGGCCTACAGTACTTCACATTGGGCATGTAGCGTGTGAATAATCAACATGGAAATTGGAAATACACGATGATTAAGTTGCCAGGTGATGAAAAGTACACTGCTATAATACTAATATGTGTACATGTACTGGTGTTTTACTTTTGATATGATTGCCAGAAAGTACTCATGACTTACATGTAATAACAATTATGATTGTCAATAATACTTTCTTGCAACATGCAACTCTTTTAGTGTACTAAGTATCTGGTGTAAATTTCCGGACTTCAAACGCCTTATCATTAGTCCACTGATTCACCAACCCAATAGTAGGGATGATGAACCAAGTCAGATCAACTCCTAATCCGAAATTAAACAAAAGCGAAGGAAAGATGGGAAAGATATAAGGGATACCATCAAGTGGTCAAATAGCCCAGGATATTTATCGAAAATAAGGGGGAACCTACACTGTTAGAAATATCCTTACTTAATTTACAGAAAAGTGCCTGCAGCAGAGTTTCAGGCTTTTTCTTTATTTCTACTGTTGAAAGTTAAAAGTACAGAAAATTGTAAGATAACAACTGTATTGGAAAATTGATTTACAGATAAACTGTAAACAAATGTTACACTGTAACTTCCATTTACAGGAATCCATATTTTTAACTTTCGACTGTGAAAATAAAGAGAAAGCCTGAAACTCTGCTGCAGGCACCTTTCTGTAATTTCAATGTATCTATGTATAGGCCTACCACTTGGATTCTCCATAACCCTTTTCGAATGGCATAGACAATCAGGTACAAGGGACCACGGCTTTCAGCCTCATCCCACAGACCCTAAATTGGTTCACAACCTTTTTTTCATGCATGTCCTGGCTGGGATCGAACCCACACACTGACCCGTTAGGACTGAAAGTCAAGCGTGTTAGACCACTCGACCACTCCAGAACATACTGTCAAAGCCATGATTTAATAAACTTGGCAAATACCATCTAACTTGCCTGCAAGGGAATGAAACCCGTGTTGACAGGCACAAAATTTAGTACACAACACTACGAAGTCCCTTTCACCAACCAGGCCAATGTACATGTAGGCCCGAGGCCCTAAACATGGTTTCTGATTGCTCTTGATTGGCGTCTAGCACGACTCATTTTTGCAACAATACGTTCACCATCGAACATCGAAAATCGAGCGTCAAATGCCCTCATGGGAACTTATATTTCATCATCTATATGTGCGTAAAATGCATTCATGTCATTTTCGCTTTACTTATAATTCCAAAGGGGAACGATTTTTAATACAACTACCAACAACCTCAAGAAGTCGTGTAACATATAAATCTACAACATGTATTACAAGGGCGCAAGCGATCTCTAACTAACATCCTGGGATTACCGAATCTGTGAAAAAATATTAGTCCTGTAAAATGATAGGAAGTCCTGTAAAATGACAGGAAGTGCAGTATATCAACAGTACAGCCCGTAAATTTATTGTTAAAACTAAGAAGCTACCGTTCAACTACAGAAGCTCCGTCATTTTACAAAAGTACTTGTCAATATATCACGAAACCCGTTATTCAACAGAAATATCTGTTTAACAAGAGATTTTTTGGAGTATTATGAATTACAGCACGATTCTGTAAAATATTTTCTGTAAAATCTTCTGTTTTTTCTAACAGTGTAGGTCATAAGACACAGGTCAAGTATTCATGTATTCACAGGGACTACATGTACAATGCCATTTTGGGCCTGGCCCTGTAAATTTGAATCTTATGTAATTTTTCGGCGTATTTGTTTATTATAATTCAACATATCAGTCTGAAGAACGAGAAAGGTAATCACGATTCACAATTCATCACATTGGAAAAAAGGGAATCTGAGTCACTCCTTTTTCACTGTCCTTCACCGTTCCGATTACTCGTTCTGTTCCGATGAGGTTATAAGACAAGAAGGAACGTTATATTTGGTACATGTATTAAGTGGTAAGACGCCATTAACTTCCAACTGCATCCACGCATTCTGGCATTAGTGGGCGATAAGGCAAAAACACAGCCTGTCATTATCTCTTGATGTCTCAACACATCTCCACCTGCGGTTAGCAATAACAATCTGAAAAACGAGGACAGCTAGACAATATTTGACACTGGATATCATTCTAGAAATGATATAATGGTCACCGGCTCATTGACCAATAAAAATTTCCGTACAACTTTATCGTTGAATCAGTTTATTCAAGGGATGTACGGGCATCGTCCATTGCACCTATACATCGTTTGCCCAATTGCATGGGGGATGTACAGGCACTGAGATAAAACACAACCCACAAGAAGCCTTTAACTTGAGACTTTTTCCAATATGTTTGATATTTGATATATAAAACGGAAAGATGTGGACGCCTTGTTTAGTGCTGCTACACATGTGAAAGCTTGACTAGACGGATATTCAGCGCTGTAGCATCCTTCGGCAATGAGAGTGAGGAAACGGTGCATTATTGACGGTATTCGATTCTATTAAAAACGTTGGACAGTTTACATGGGTTTGATTTGAAACATTTACACTGTAAAAAATCAACCGTTTTCATGGGTACGAAGCCGTGGGTAGGCCTACACATACATGTACCAACGTGGAAACACTAAACTCATTCCGAGTTGTACATGTATTGTCCCGTATGATGGGTACAGCGGGCCCATGGGAAATGGGCTTAAAAAGTGGACAAGGAATTTACCCATCGCCATGGGTACGCTGTACCATCGCCATGGGTACGCTGTACCTACATGTATTTCTTATTGTACAAGAAAAGGTACTGACAGGCCAGTTGGCAGGGATAATCAAGGAATATTATTCTTATGACAACTGATATACGGTTTCATGGTCATCTTCAGATCATCCAGACGCAATCAACCCATCACTTAACCCTAGTCATTCCACTCCAGCACCACTTGTCACTCCGCCATTCCAACTCATCTCAAACTAGTTCAGATAATTAATCTCAAGTCTACGGCAAGCCATATCAAGCCGCTAAACAAAGACCAATGAACTGTCATGAAATATTTAGCCCGAGGCTAATATCGGCTGTCCATCTTGTTCTGAGAGCACTACCAGCCGGTCAAGCCTGTTATGGATTGTTTTGTCCTTCATGCGTTATTCAAACTCTTTTCGTCGTGTGATGAGAGCTGACGATCTATGTAGAGGCTGGGAAATTACGTCTGTTTCGTAGAGAATTTGGAACGTATTTATCAGAACTGGTAACCCTATATTACTCATATATTCTGTTAGTCACGCCAGATGATAGAAAATTTCGGACGCTTCGATTAGTCTTAACTTTCGTACTGGTAATAACGAGTTGACTCAGATGGACAGAATGAGTGACTTAGAACTTCGTTCAACTTCTTGCAATTATCAATTACTTACCCCCATCTCGTCCTACACGCGCACTGTAAAAAATGGAATAGTCCCCGCGGGTAAATTTTACCAATGCCATAGGCAATTTCGATTTTACCACAGAAAAGGGTAATATTTGCTCAAAAGCGCAGGTCAATATTACCTATCCGTGGGTATTCTCAGGCACCTTCCTTACTATAGGGGGTAATGTTTACCTGGAACCGTGGGTAAAACTGGGGACAAGCTTACTACCAATTTACCTACGGGAATATAGGTAGTAAGCTTGTCCCCAGTTTTACCCACGGTTCCAGGTAAACATTACCTGCAATAATAAGGAAGGCGCCTGAGAATACCCACGGATAGGTAATATTGACCGGCGCTTTTGAGCAAATATTACCCATTGGTAAAATTTACCCGCGGGGACTATTCCACTTTTTACAGTGAGAAATTGTCGACATGAATGAATTAAATTAATATACAAGTAACAACAAAACCTGATGGAATGACCCGTTGTTTGAGCAATTGTTACTATAGATACTTCCTGTTCAGTTGTAGTTGTGAGAAATCAGCCAATAGGAGCAGAAAAGATAAAGAACGTTATCTACTTTGCGTACATGTACATTGTTTTGACACTATCAAACCATCAGTAATGAAATATTCATTACATACATGATGTCCTCACCCAATGGTCATTACAACGAGCAATCTACAGTGGGTCCTTGCTATGTAATACTACAATTGGGTAAATTTTCGAGCAAAGTACCTGAAACACCTAAGATGTAAAATATTAGCATGTCATCGTTGTTACTATAATTTTTACCGTCATAGGGAATGAGGAAAATAATCTTAAAATGATATATTCAGATATTTTACCTGTAACGAGTCACAGGTAAAATGATTTTTAACAGATTTATTTTTAATTTTTTCTGTAAACCGTTACAAGTAAAAAATACATGTTGTACATGTAGTACAATGTAGGGCCTACTAGTAATTTTGAATTTTTACCTTCACGGGCTGAGCCTGATCGTACATATACATGTATATAGGGTGACGTAGTAGATGTGAAACTATAAACATAGTAGTTATTCCATTTTTAGGCCTTAAAATAGGTTGAAGGTCAAATCAAATGCTTGGGTATCACAAAATTCAATAAAGACAAGATCAAACAACCAGATTAAATTATAAACATTGCGAAGGTTGTGTGTAATACAAGAAATTCCAATTACGACAGTATATGAGACACTGTTATCAATGTCTGCGTTTCGATTTCTTTTCTTCGAAATAATTCCTCTGTAAATGTCTGTATGTGTATTTACATTGTAAAATGTATCATAACTTCGCACTATAACGGTGAATCTGTGAATATTATCCAGAGAATAGGCCTAGAGTCGTTCCTTTTAGTCTCGACGTTATCGACTAATCTAGCATTCCCTTTCATCTGCAAACCATAAGAGACACCAAGTTACTTTTCAACACTTTTTTTCACATGTATCAAATCTCACAATAGACCTTTCTCATAAAAATAGAATTCTATCTCATATTCTCCCGTGTCTTTGAGTTTTTGTCAAGGTGTAACCATGACGCATCCAGTCTCCAACACAATGATATGCGCGCGCATCGATTGGTAAATTCGTGAGACCTCGGGGTGAAGCATGAGAAGCGCGCGTCGGTCTCCAGGAGTTGTGGGGCTCGTTAACTGTATAAAAGGCGTGTGCCTTCGCTGGTTAATCAATAAACACGGCGTGTTGGTATTACAGTAATTGTGAACTGGAGGTGACAGCACCTGGTCACGTAACAAACCAACTCTCGAATAAGTTTGTTTCTTTCACTCGGATTCGATATTCTCAAATTTCACAATAGGAAATAGGAATACCACGTGCCCTGGATGTGATTTGACAGGCAAGTAGAAATTTTCTCCGTTGCCAATTTTCTTTACTTTCTTCAGTGACGCAAGTTAACCAATACCACAGAAAGTGCTTAAGAAATATCACTTGCTTGTCATTTATAACTTTTTATGATGCCTTTGATGGTCATCAAATGCAAAACACTACATGTATATAAATTTTGAGTGTTAAGGCAAAATCTAGCAAGTCACATTTGGTCAAATTTGAGTTGATACCATTTTTGGACTCACTAGGTTTAGTCTCATCTTCTAAAGCATATTTCTCAAAACTGAAAAAAAATTGACTTGCTTGGTTTTGCCTTCAACACTCCAGAAATGTTATAAAGATCCCTAGTTGGTAAATGATCGCAAAGTTAGAATAGCGAACATTTGACGTTGGTTTGCTTTGCTGATACAATGTATGCCATTATAGGCCTATACACGTCCACAAAAAACTTCACTGGCTAGTTATAGATGTGGTACAACACGTTGACTTGAGCACAACATCCAAAGCTTTGTAAAACTTCTAACTGACTATGCATCTTTGTCTATTGGAACAGGTTTTGTCTTTTTTAGTATACTTGCAAATGTCATCATAGTATCTAGGGAAATTAGCAATGTCAGGTTCTGTTGATCAAGTGCATAGCGTAGTATCTCGACCAATCGTCAACTCGTAAAAGAAAAAAGGTACACTACTACAGCCAATGCTATTCAATCCTCTAAGGGTGTTCTTTTATTACATAAAGGTACGGCCACGGAGTATGCTATAATACTTCATTGTGAAAAACATTTCTTGTTACGTGTTGTCAGTGTATAGAGCAGCCACCATCTACTGAATGGCTACTTCCATCTGTAGTCCTACTCGGAAGGTTCGACATACGTAATTAAAGGTGGATTAACTAATGGATGGTTTCAGACTCCCGAGCTTTTTTCAAAATGAATTCATACATAATGTTTGCATTATTTTAGTACAAACACAATGTAAATCGGTAACTAAATTGGTAGCAAATATCTACCTTAAAGAACTGTTTAACGCCTGATTAACTTACAGCCACAGTTTCTGCTACAACCATTTATACAAGAATATAATAGAATACATTGTGAAGAGCATCGCATTACACTGTACTAATAAAATTAAAAGCGTAATATTTCTGTCTTATCTCCCATTTACGACACATTAGATTCTTTTGTATTCGACCAGAAAACAAAGAGATGGATGTGACATTGATTATTCTGATAACCTCTAGCATAGTTATCATTTTCTATCCAGGTGTTCGTCAAAAAATGTCGCCATTCAGGCAACTGTTTTGACTCACATGGAGGGTCTTTTGCAACCGCCCCATTGTTTCCCTTCACCAGTAACATAAATAAAATGCAATTTAACTGACTCCCTTACAACTTGCTGAATACTGTCGGCAAAGTTTCACATCACCCCTGGATGAACGTACTCAATTGAAAAATACTTTTTAACTCGAGAAAGTAAGATGGATGCCTCCGGTCCCAGGCAATGTTGATGGTGATTCATAGGCTTTTGGGTATTGTCTGCGAACATTGACTTAACAAGTAAACAAGTGTCTGCGAAATGGATATGCCAAGGATATATGAGTGAAGTCAGTTCACAAAATGTATACCGTAGGCAATTTTACCTAAAAGCAAATTATCTCTGACGTAGAATGTGAACTTTGTAATCAATTATAGATGGTTCTGCCATATTTCTCATGTTGGCCCTCAGAGACTGAACACCAAACAAGAAATTCGATGTATTCTTGACGGCGATATAATAGACACTATGTTGTCTTCGACAAAGCGCATCCAACTTCATAAAGGATACTCGATGTTCCGTTAATATCGATGTATACCATTAAGCATCTCATGCCGTTGGCATGGTCTTCTTAGAGCGTTCGACCTGTTGGAGATAACATTTCACATATGGAAAGAAAAGCGAAAATGCAGCCTAATGTAGGAATTATCATCGGAAAGTGATCTTTGATACAGTTTCTTATACTCACTTAAGCTTATGGTTTGCCTGGATAGTGTTTAGCTTATATGATGCCATTAAGCCCCACCGCCCTTTCTTACGCATTCATTACCAATTCGTCATGAAAGCCTGAGTAAGTGGCAACACTTTGTCTAGTCGGAAATATCAAGGGTAAGAATACGTTGAAAAGACGACAATGGCTATTTCGGCCCTGGTCTTTAAACTTAGAAATTAGATATTACTAACACTAGCCTACCCATCCCTCTCTTTTACCGCTTGACTTATACAGGGAAACCCGTTTCGTTTGAGAACCATATGCAGAGTATCGTTTTCAAAGAACTATCTGTCACAAACAACAGTTCTGTCCTTTGAAATCCGAGATGTATGCAAAAGGAAAAGTATGCAGGACAAGAATGAACTTATCGAGCGCCGAGTTGTAATGTTATCTGCGTAAAGAGCGGAAGAGAGTCACAATAGCACTTGTATCGTTGACTAATCAGAGATGCTGTGACAAAATTGAGGTAAAGACATTTACGGTCACCCGCAACAGTCTTCTTCACCCCGACTTGTCAGTTTTGCGTGGAGAGGAAGGTGCACTCTTGATGCCAATCCAGTGAGTCTGTTTCCCAGTGTGTTCCAAACAATGAGAGCCACACAGAAAAATGGCAACACTGAAAAACATACACCCATACGCTCGTAAGGTGCCACAAATCTGGGACCGTATGCATAAAGTGTAAAATTTCCCTTATCTTTTGTTTGGATAGTTTAAGGGAAATTTTACAGATGTTTTATGCTAGATCTACAGCCCCAGGGTCCATATTCATAAACATACTTAAGTCAAAGTGTGGTACTTATCTTTTGTGTCGAACAAAGGATAAGTGTCACACTTAGACTTAAGTAGTTTTATGAATATGGGTCCTGGTGTCCGTGTAGGTTTTTGGACGAGATTAGTAGGGTGTCTAACATTTCACTGTTATGAAATACCTTTTAAGTCTATGACCGCATCATCCGGTTAATGTGCTGACCAAAGCCCATTGTCTGAGGTCATGCACGGTTGTATTCTAAGGTCAACTTATCATTAGAGGTGTCAGGCTGTAGTCAAGATGCATTCCCAGACTCGATCAGACCCCAAAGGGCCATCAGACGCAGTTCGAGGGCATCTACACACCTCGACACAGAGGAAGCTCTCGACAGATTGAGTGCTTTTAGCCCGAGCTAGTTGGCTATATCTGTGGACACCATGGGAATTACCACAACCTTTAAAGGTGGCATCAACCTGTAAGCGACATCCGATTAACAAGGTGGTATCATTGCTTGATATGACCAACCACTGCTGTGAGAGGGTGTCTTAAAGGTGCTCTATTTCGAATTGTAAACATTACGGTGTGCCACCTATTGTCAACTTCTGGTACTAACAAATCAGATAAAATCGAATTAAATTTCGCAACTTTTTGTTTGTTTTTGAGCGTAAAATCATAAATATATTTCAGTTACAGGAATATTTATCAAGATAGATATAAAAATAGATAACATTTATGTTTTGGTATACACGGTGCTGCCACCTGTCCGAGGAAAAATAACTATTAGAATCAACCATGTAAATAAACAAACCGTAATGTTTACAATTCGAACTAGAGCACCTTTAACTCACAGTGTCTCGTTTTGAAATGAAATCGTTGCGTCACGATTAACTACACGAGTACATTATATTTATCAATTCTTTCCTGGTCTACCAGGAACAAGCCATGATATCATTATTTCAGAAGCAGGGCTTGCCTATATATTGCCTCTTTACAACAGGTTCTAAAAGAAGCCGAGAAAAAAATCAAAGTTGCTTTGAAGGTGCTGTATTCTTAAGATATCTACCACCACCAACAGACCTTGGTTACTGAGTAAAGAGAAACTGGGGCTGTTGTCGACTCACGGATCCATTTGTGTGCACCACAATGAGAGAAGGTGAAAAGAACTTCAACTATTTCCAACTTAAGTGTCACCTGACTTATGTACCATTTAACATCAAGTATCGGGAAGGAATGAACAATGTTTAGGACGAGAAAGGAGCGATTAAGCCTTGAATAGACGTCTCTTGGACAGATGACAATTGATGTTAGGCTTCTTTGGCGTCAAACTTACTCAAAGAAATGTCAAGTCGAAACCAAGGACAGCTACATTTGTATATTGTAAGAAGTTATAGTTATAACCACACACTCTAAAGGCGTGTGGGCACCATGCCTTCTGCCTATATAAAGTACTTTGACACTAAATGGTGCAAATACCGATTCCAACACCAGATATGTCAGTTCAAATTACAAGAGTCCCAGCAATGACGTAAAACACGAAGGTCGCCTAGCAATGAGCATGTAAACATATGCAATTGCATTGCCTGTATAATCCAGTGAGCGAGCAATACAATGAATGCAAGAAAAAAGCCTTGCACATGAAAGGTGTCACTGTGACGAGATGGGAAAAGTCGCTTTCATTCCTCAAATTATATTAGAAGATTAGTTTTTTATACATTGTCTGCCCCAGAAATGGCCACCTGATTTCAGAGGAGGTGTTCTAATGGTTCCTTTGATAACAGCAGACATTGTTTGCCAAGGATATGGTGCCTATATTGAGTACATACATGTGTAATATTGTTATACTTTTAGTAGCCAAAAGGGCACCATGTTTAACCATATACTGATATACAACTGTATTCTCAAAAAAACGTTTGAAAATCCTACGCTTTGGACTGCAATCTAGATGGAAGATTCGTCGTATCTCTTTCTTAAAGGCAGGAGCTAATTAAGTGCTGGCGAAAGACTAGGGCCATATTCACGAAGCCTTCGCAACTTTGCGTGCACGCAAGTGTATTGTTTGGCAGCACATGCCCTATTCTTCAATGACTGCCTTACTAGATTAGCGTGCACGCAAATTTGCGAAGGCTTCATGAATATGGCCCCTGGTGGCGAAGTTTTGCAAACTCCTGCATGACATCTCTGTCACTCTAGACAAATTCAAATCCCCGACGATTTTTATCGTCCTACGGTCGTTGCATCTCAGTTTAAGGGTTATGAAAAGTGACTCAAAATCTCGAATTTTTGACGCAAAAAATCTGACTAACTGCACACTGAATTGAGAAAATAAGGCTCGGGCCACCTCCTTATGACGGCTCTCTAGGGCCCCCGAGCCTTGTTTTCCAAATTTTTTGTGCAGTTAGTCAGATTTTTCGCGTCAAAAATTCGAGATTTCGAGTCACTTTACATAACCCTTAAACATTGTTATGGAGCATTGAAAAGAATTCAGAGTCTTCCTCGCTGATTCACCATTCCTCTCCTTTCAACTTCGCGACATTTAGCAACACCGAGTCGACTTACCGGTGATGTCTCGACTAGACGCTGAGAGCAACATTCAAAGGTGGCGGGTCGACACATCACGAATCAACTTACTTGACGGTTAGATATCGAGAGACCTTTACTACCTTGTTAAAACTGCGGCGGCGGTTACTACCCTTTTTTCCATTTAATGAAAGGTGTTGCCAATTTTCTTACATTCCAATGCTTGGCTTACGTCTTGTTAGTTGTCTAAGATACCGCATTAAGTTCTTTTCAACACAGATCTCGCATGGGGATGCTTTATTTGCCATTGAGAAACCTTGGTGTTGTCATAGAGAAGGTCTATTGCTGAGATGCGTTCTACTACTGAGATAAGAAGTCCGCTGCTTCAAGCACTGACTTCACAGAAAACACACCTTCCAGACTAGGCATACTATTAGAGCGGTTAAGGGTAAAAATCTTTCACTTCTTCAAGAAAGCTTGAAACTCTCCACATGGGTACTTTGATACCAAAGGATCATGAAAAAAATGGAACCCAAAAATTCACGCCTGACTGGAGTAACGAGTTAAAAAATGGAGCCTGACACATGGCGGCCATCTTGAAATCCATCATGGCGTCCATCTGACATAAATTGTGGGGGTTCCATGTTGTTCCCCGATATCCAAAACATGGGTAAAGATACTTTATTTTAGTGCTATGAGCAATAGGACCTGAGATATTGCCGAAAAATGGCTATTTTGGCGGCCATATTTAAAACCAATATGGCGGCCACCAGGGGGCGCGAATTTTTGGGGTCCATTTTTTTTCATGATCCTTACGTATCAAAATACCCATGTGGGGAGTTTCATGCTTTCTTGAAGAAGGGAAAGATTCTGGTGAAAATCAGCCCTTAACCGCTCTACTATACATGTAGGCCTACGATTTGAGTTACGTCACTTTTGCGTCAGTTCAGCGTATTTGTATATGCCTTTTTATGTAAAATCTTTCACCGAATCTGATAACCGACAACCAAGGTGAATCTATTCAGACATGCAGCCGTGTTTCGTACACAGGAAATGTGCGAAGTACATCAAGTCGTTATTTTTGAAGTAGACTTAATACGGCATGTCTTGAGAAGTAGGGAAGTTGTTGGTACATGTACTGTACGTACATGTACATATAAGTGGCGGATTTTAAGATATCGACAAACTTCAGAGTAGAATTCAACCGAATGTATCGCATGATCACAGTCAATAACAACGATGTATGCATGTGGTTGTTTGCAAGTACGGTAACCCGTATATGACGTACGTGTAACGCTGCATTCGTAATGCTGTGTGATGAAAAAAGCATCAGAGTCACTGGTTCTAAGTAGTTATAGTGAAAAGAGTTACCATGTGCCGACATTGAACTCTTCATGTATATTTAAATAGAACGTCACTTCAGTGAATGACGAGCGATGCCGTACTTTACCGCAAGAAGAAACATCCATCTCGGCTCGAAAGCAAGTCACGTCCAACGTTCCAGTCACGTCCACCAGTGACGAGAGTCTGGAGAGGAAATAGTCTCTTCTCTTGGCTCAGAGCAGGTATGACAAGTCGAAGATTACTGGAGACCAATCTGGGTCAGGTAGATGATATCCAATGCTGTCATTGACACCTTAGGTGACATGATCTACCATGAATAGTGCAGGATGTCTCCCATCATGGAGGTTGCACGCGACGTTTACCAAACAGACGACACAATTGAGCATCGATTGTTATTATGATTTAGCTCGATAGACCCATTTTATTACAGGCAGCTTCCATTTGAATCCTAGTAGACTGGCCCTCATACGAAATATTCTTCTTCTTTCGATGATTACCACAGACTTTATCACATATAATACATAATGACTTCTAAAGGCATCATAACAACTGCTGGCATTTGCCACCAAACGGAATCCCCTTAGCATTTCCTTGCTCATGAAAGGAGCCGAGACCGCTTTAATGCCAGTAACGACGCAGGTATTCTTTAACTGTTTCTCAGTTTCCAGCAACAGTATTGTTTAACATGGCAGGACCGATTTCCATAAATTTCATAGGTCAACACATCTAGATTATTATGGCGTCAAAATGCTTCAGGGTACATTCCTGGATAGGTTAAGCTGAGTGCAGAAGTCGATGTACCAGATGCACTGTTTTTCTACTACAGTACATGATCAACACACTCGCATTTGTCCTATTCCACATTACAACATCGCGATATGAAGGACTGAATCAATTAGTTGAGTCAGACTGGATAACAACGCTTTATCACTTCCCTTGTACGATATCCACTGTCTCATTATCCTAATTTCATATAAAAAAGGAAAATATTCGAGACGATGGCTTATCAGATAGAAAGGTGCCCATATTACTTGCTCCAAGCAAATGTCAATATTTTCCTCTTGTTAATACAAGGGGCAAAGTGCACGAAAGAGTTAACAGTGCTCGAAGTGCATTCATTATCTTTCAAATTAGGAACATTTATCAAAGGAATCGAGAATCGAGCGTCTGGGCTCTTCTACCGTTTGAGGTGTTCAAACTCCTTTTTTATCAATTTTTCCTGTCTCCATGGAATTTTGATCATTTTCGTTTTATGTTTAAATTGGTGTTGTTCTCTCGTCACCAAGGGCAATGACAGGTAAAATGGAGACTGCTTCGTTTCATCTGTATGCTGTAGAAGAATAGAGTTGTCTTTACATCCCAAGCAACTGGTTATAATGGTCTTGCCAATTTCATTCGTGTCGCAAATGGGGACTATAAATAGAAAAAGTATCAAAGCTTGGAAAGTCTAAGCTGAAGCCTTTTGTTGTTTTGGCTTTGCGTGTGTGTGGCAGGCACACTGGATTACAATCGGTAAGCCAAGGCCATCAGGTTTAAAGACACAGCATTGCTTTTGTACACAAGTTAATCTGTAACGAATCCATATTCTACACAAACGCAATGGATTAATAGCTATCGCAATGGTCAGGCCTGCGACGAAAGATCAGCCTAAATTAAGTCATCCCAAATAACCACTTGTCACGTCCGACAGTTTCAAGGAATGACAACGACGGTTGGGTAATCACTTAGAAGCCATGACTATTGTTAAATTGACTTTTAATAGGCAGTAGCGGATAAGGCTTGGTGATCAGCAGGCATGCCATTGGTCCGCTTTGCAAAATACTCATTTGCATGCATGGACTGCACCTGAATATTATTGAGTGACCTTAAGATGTGAGAGGACGGTATGAAAATTGACTTTTGTCGGTGAACAGCGAATTCAAGAGGCTTCGTGGAAAATGCGGTCAATTTTGAAATACATGTACTATTCTATTTCTATTTCGTTTTGCCTTCAAGTTTACCTACATGAGGAATGACAAGGCAGACTATGACACGATGTCACAGCATATACTTGAAGCCAAGTACACTCAATAAACTGATACTCCTCAAAGAAAAAATGCAATTCGGCACACCGATATAATGGCATGCTTTTAAAGGCGTATTGGATTTCATCTTGAGATAATCCTACATCAGTTATGCGTTGTCGATTTCAACGCCTTCTTCACTCGGGAAGCAAATTTTGTGTTTGTGTGGGCATATTATTCCGGATATATCTATACTATAAAAGGGAACAGCCGTAATTTTGTTACCAATTTTCACGGACAAAGCTCACTTCAACTCATGCCACATACTTGAAAATGGTGGATATTTACTCACAAAGTGACATGTTATCCAGATTCAGGTGCAAGAAAGTGGATTTAGAAGGGTAACAACAACAACAACAACCAACAACAACAACAACAACAACAACAAAACTGTCACATGTTAGGCCTATGTACATGTACATGTACAGCATATGTACAAAAAGATGCAAAAACTTGATAAAAATATATTTATATTTGGTAACAGAATTGTGGGTAATTTCTAAAGTATTACTGTTTATGGCCACACTCTTTGAAGTTGACCTGGGGAAGACGGATGGTGCACGTCTTGTTTACGTTTCATGATTTTGTGTTCATGATTTTGTGTTGTCGTGTCCAGTCCGTCACTCAGGTAGACTGGTTCTCGGTCCCAACATCGCTAACTGATTTTCTCCGTGAGCGATGTTGGGACCGGGTACCAGTCTATCACTCAGGCGAATTCAACTGCGCATGCGTTGAAAAATTACCCACAACTTTGTTATCGAATATAGATATTCCGTTATCGAATTTAAATATTTATATCGTAATTAAATATTCAGTAGGCCAATGATGAATTTTTAGAACGCAGCAGACATCCTGCCAATGGCATAAAAAACAACATTGCTCATAAACATGCAGGCCTGCATTGAATTTTTTCAACGGATAACAATAACTTGCCATACAGGATGGATAGTGAGCTAAAATCCATGGAAAAATGCCGCGGATAATCTGATAATTTCAGGTTTATTTTTGGATAGATAGCGTAAAACGTATACTGTTTGCACACTGAAATTTAATTACAAGCTGGCGAATATAAATGCATTGTGAATGAGATAACCAGGATAAACTCATATTGGATTTTACCGGGTGGGGAAGCAAGCACCTGTCCGTGTCAGTTGGACATTAAAGTATAAACAATAATTGCATTTCACGATATTGATGAGTGTACGTTCATCAATCAAAAAACCGTATATCTTTGAAGTAAATGCGAAATTGGAATGAGTAATCCGTATAAAAGAACATAAAAGTGTCAACTAAACACAAAATTTTACTGTTTTCACCAACATCACTGCGAACCCTGCCACGATCTATGCATGTATCAGCTGGGAGGCTGAGCTCATTTTGTGATAAAAGCAACAAACATATGGGGAAGATGTTGATTTCGCCATATCTTTTGATTAGGACAGAAGCCCCGACGAATTCGGTCCCTGAGGCCGCCATCTTGGATTCCAAAATGGCAGCCATATTGGAATCCAAGATGGCGGTCGTCAGGGGAAGATTTCCCCGGGCTCCCGTCCTGAATTGAAACGTTTTGTTCTAAACTACATCGTGCCAAATTTGGAAATTTTGGGGGGGGCCGCAGCCTAGTAGTATATAATGGCATGACTAGTGTTTGCTTTATACGATTTGGTGAATTCGGCTCAATGCATTCCCCAGTGACAGTTACCAACAATACGACTTGGTGAACGTACCCAGCGACTTGAACCACCACTAAGACCAAGACATTCTCCTGTCATCAGATCTCGCGGTGTCTAATCACTTACCCAATGATGTTTTCTCTGAGTGCATTCCTGCAAACGATACCAAGGCGACAGGAAGGTCCGGAAATCTTTTAATGCGCTGAGTACAAAGCCGAAATAAGGATTAAACTCAGAGACAATAATAAATTGCCCTAATGGCTCAGTTGAAGACTCATCCCCAATCCATCAATGTTCCAATGAAACCTACCAACATGGAATGGTTAGCGAGGTAAAAATGAAAAAGTGAGCTTCATGTTCGATTAAGATTTCGTGAGAGAGGAACTCCAGAAAGATTATTCGATCTGGTTTCGTCGGTTTCATTTCATATTCCTTTATTTGGTCGGAAGAGGAGAGAAAAAGCCGACGCGAGCTGTTGCTGGAAGATTCAGCTGTTAAAAAAAGCCGTCAGCATCACTGGAGGTTGGATATTAATCTTGATTTTATTCGCTTCCCCTAACACCTGCTGTTCAAAGCTTTATTGCAATTCCTTTTTCCACTCATTACTTTGTTCTTCGATAATGGATGTGACATAAAGTTTAGATTATAGCGTGTAACAAATGCTGACAAAAAAGCATTTTTTTTCTAATGACAAAACAGACTTATGAAGTATAGGTATTTAACTTTTGCTTTTTCATTGGATATCAAAATGCTTCGCTCTGTTGAATTTTAAGTCTCACCAACACCTGTATTGATGCTGTGTGCGGCTGCTGTCTGTCTGTCCCATTAAAAGCGTTGGGTCAGTGTTCTTGTCGAGAATGTTCACGGTCATCTTAATGCAGATGTAGGTTGATTGTTCCATTACATTATGTGTCTCATAATGTTCATCCATAAGAAAAAGAGCGTTGCGTTTCAAAAACGATATTCCAACCCACCACGGAGCCTCAAATGTATAGATCTACATCTACATCTTTGCTACCCATAGATGGTCAAGTAGCGGCATGATTTGATTGCCTCCAACCAATCCAGCGACTGAAAGGAAACTAATTACCCAAATGTCGCGCCGGAAATGAAATCACGCATGCGTGTTGACCAGCTGGCGTTGACCGACCTCCATTGTTGGTGCACTTTGGGCGTTAAATGATATTGAGGGGAAGAACCTCGTCATAAATTTGACCGAATTCTTCCAAATAGCCAAATTAATGACTCAGATACCGTCTCTTTCGAAATTGTGCGCCATCAGGTGGAAAAGCTCTGACGACATGATTGTGACCATCTACACAGACCGATTGCCCGGATGACATGATTTGCATGAGGTCGCGATTACATGAGCTACGGTCTACGGACACGCCTGTTAACACAAAGGCTACATTGTCGCAAACCCTTTGTGAAGCCTTTTAGACCAGCGTGTCCGTAGACCGTGTATATCTCTGTGTATAATCGCAGCCTGATGCACATTGAGCCGAAATCTGAAACGACCCTGCTCAGGGCAGTACGGTAAAGCTAGGAATCTACTGCTGATTTTCTGCGTTGCGACTTGCTTTGCAACCTGCTACCTGCGATTGAATACGATCGCAAGGAACTGATACCGGTCGCCGACCGATTGCTGACTGAAATTAACCACATCTTCGCCATTGGTGGAAATCACGTCTAGCCAGTCGCCTACGGCGATCGAATGCCCAGTTGCAAAGCAAGTCGCAACGCAAAATCAGCTTGAAAATCAATGGTGGATTCCAAGCTTTAAAGTTGCCAATTGGTATGGGACAGGTGGACATAGTTCAATGGTGAAACGTCCGTTCACATGTAAAAAAAAACCTCTTGACCATTGGTCTTGGATGCCAGGTCACAACTCTCCCAATTTTTCATGTCATGATGCATGTGTCAGCAAACAAGCCTTGGACTGGACCCTCAGTTTCTGTTCAGAAATTTATGAATATGACTGCAGTGTTTGGGGTAATACGTCGCGAACATCTGTTAACATGCCACAACAATCGATGCAAACTTCGCCGAATAGCCAACTTAGCAACGGATGTAACCCAATATACCAGGGCCCGACGTGTGTCATGGATACCATGTGCAATATGAATAAGTACATGTATATTCCTATTCGTACTTATATTCAAACGATATGACAGGAATTTTGGCGTAAATGATGCTATTGGATAGTCAAAAGGGTAGCCAACTGCTGATTGGCTGCTGGTCTTTAGTTACGGTACTTTCCCTTCCTGTGATACGCTCACGTTATTAGGATCATGATGCGGCATTCCTGAGGTCAAGCTGAGACGGAAGCAGTAAGAAGGCCTGGGAGGAACCATACTCAAAGGCTGAACACACGAGAATCTGGAGAGGACGGTTATAGTTGACTATTTCCAAGAACCTCGGCACTTGCCAGGCATTGGGCTACACCATTCCTTTATGGCATGTTTGGCTACACCCCACGCAAGTCAAGTCAGGAACATCAGGAAAGACTGGTGGTTCTCCATCAAAGGAAAAGATAGATGCAGTCCTGAAAGCATGTGTGGCGAGTTACCGAAGATTTTGTCTCTGTGTAACGCTGAACAGCAGCATTTACCAGAGGCGTTGATAATGTTGCACTTCCCGAGTGGTAACATGCTTATTGTCCATCAGTCGCAATGCTTGGTTTACCGGATTCATTGTCTTAGTAAAAGATTGATGAAGGCAGTGGCTGGCACACTGGACAGTATCTATTTCAACTTTTTGATGACGGGTTACAGAACCGAACTGCTCCTAGCCTTGATAAGAGTTCTACCGCTGACAAAAGATGATGTTAAATGTGAAATAATACCCGTTCCCTAATTATTTCGTATTTTTTTCATAAGCGAGCAGTAACGAAATGGACATCACCGGAAGCGTATTCTTATGAACGATCTTGCGGTGGAAATGAGGGAAATCGTGATCATCATATTTTGCGAGGTCACATGCCGCCTGCTGAGCAAGAAATTACTTTCATCGAGATGGAAATCAAAATGAAGATTCAAGTATTGTACACAATATACATGTATCTACACCAAAATCGCAGTAAAAGGTCGGAGAGATGTGGCATTGCCGAGGTCCAGCTTTCCTCTTGATGATGATCGGCATAGCTGACCACACAGCAGGTTGACATCTTCAAAGGACTGACACTGCCGCTTTGATATGATCAAGTTGAAGGAGCTAGATCCCACTGGCAAAGCCAGGTCTCTTTGACCTTACAACTGCGATTTTGGTGTATCATGGTACCGCACCGTTCTTACCAGACCTACATGACCTATATGGAAAACAGCTCGCCTCTCGCTGATGAGCCTCTCCTTCCACCATATAGAGGGTAAAAACTACAGTTGAGAAAGATTGAAACACCTGTCGAAACTTTTATTTTCCCACTGATGAAGATTTCTTTTATCTTGCTAAAACAATTACCACGACTTGTGAGGTCATTTCTTCTTCCGCGAAACTGATGCAATTTACACTCGGGTTGTTTTCTTTGGATCTAGAAGAGTCATTAGGAAACGATCGTAGGGCTTTCTCGTTTACTTGCTTTAATTTGACAAGTGTGTAAGGATTTTTTTGATTACTTCAGATGGGAAGGATGTGAGTTTCCAGGTTCATCATTTGTTCTGTCTCGATGATGATGATGATAGGGAACCGAAATCGTAACAGTGTTAATTCCATACCATCTGGCCTCAGTGCATGGTCGTCTTCTTAATGACTTGCCGATGCACATCGAGGGTACACTTGGTACCATCTGATTCTGAAATTTCTGAATTGGGTTGACAGTGGGAGTAGCCTACTGATATTTCGAAAGATGTTCACCTGAGACGCTTTTGTTGTCATTCTAGAAGCTTTCTATAAGCCTACGCCGCAAAATCATCACATCAACAATTCGGAGCCAAAACTCATCTTCTTATCACCCATCACGTACCACCCAGTAGTTTATGACCCGTCCATTCTCGATGATCCAAAATCCTTCACAGCCAAACAGGGTGGAGATACATGTATGGATGAATGCTATCTGAATGTCCACCTGATTGCTACACGAGATCGCATGTGATACAGCTCCAGGCAATACTTGTAGATTGCCCTTCTTGCCCTACACTTCTCACTTATTTCGCTGTAATGTCACCTAGAGGCACAATATGCAGAACCACATCGGCACGGGGATACACTGTGAAGATCTAGAGCCGTTTTTACCAAAAAAGACGTATCTCGAAAGAGATCTGCCAGCAAACACTTCGGACAATACATTGTTAAGTAAAGAAAATGTTTGAGATCGATAAAAAAATATTCTTGCATCTGTTGGCTTTCGTACTGTTCCCACGGGTCATATACAATTTCATGGAAAGTGATTGGCATATATTGCCCGAGTTAGGGTGCTTTGCTTGTATTCCTTTCATCCTGACCTTTCTGTTAAAGGGGTTCCATCGACAACTACCCGTTTTCTACGGTGCCCATTCTGCATAATGCATCGTGTAGAAATCGGCTAACCTCTTCCTACACTCTGCAGCAGGCAGTCAGATTCCGTGTTCAACGCTTTGGGATTTTCTCGTGCGCCCAATCAGAAGCCTCGTTTCTTCGTCGTTCACGGAAGAAAAAATATCAATGATGTCATTTCACCAAATTTTGATTGGTCAACGTCATTACCGGGAACACGTCATGCACGTAGGTCGGTGCAAGCTTTGCCGTGATTGGTTGCTATTTTTGGGAGCGGGGAAATCCATTGAACACGGAATGTAGTTTGCTTGCGTGAAGGTCAAGGAAGGAGAAGCCGAGTCTTTACCTGAACTCAGTACGGTACCGTGAATTCGACCGTGTAGACACTGGCATGATAACGCAGAGTCGTTTGATGTATTGAAGTAGCCTACCGTCTATACGACAAACGACGGCCCCCTTGGTGCCACACAAGTTGAGTTTCCTTAAGCAGAGGATCGCCTTGATTATAACAGAAACTTGGCAACGAACAGAAAAAAGCTAACATGGCCGAAAGGGAAAGTAAAACGACACCCTATGAAATACCACCGGTAATGGTGGAGGTTAAAAAGAATCGGTTGCCAAAGGTTAACGGCGAAAGAGCTCCGGGATATGCAACCGGGTTTGAAAAACGTGGAAACAAAGAATATTGTTTCTCGCTCGAATATCGAGAAAAGTTGTTAAGAGGCTAACTTCGGGAAAGGGTAAAGCCATCAAGCGACAGAGGCCTAATCATGTAAAGATAAGCTGGTGGTTCGCGGTGATGCTCATCATGTCAAATGAATTGCCCTGCGGTGTTGCTGATTTTGTTTCTCGCCGATGTACTGGTGCTGTTTCTATTTAGGGATTTCCATCTCCTTTTTCGACTGAGGAAATTAATGACCACTTTACGGAACCATATTTAGAAGGATGCGCTGCGTATTTTATAATTTTTATACAAGGCCTACTCCCAGTTCACTTAGTCTGCGATTCAACCGTAGAAATTTGAAGCAGCAACTACGTATTGCATGTTGCTACAATGTCATGTAAGTCTGTTCAAAGAACTCAACCTTTGGGTTCGAATATATCCAATTATAAATAGGAGGAAGATTGATCAAACGACCTAAACAACCAGGCCCACTGTTCATATTTCAGCTGCAAAATTAAGTAAGTTACATTATACCTACTTGGCTTCATTACTGTTTGTGCCCACCGACAGAACCTTGCACTTGGTTGCTTTGACTCATACTGCAAAGAACATTGTACATTATATGACCCGGACACTATAGTCATGTACATGCACATGTGCATAATATAATCCAGTGTTCGGGATTGCCTGGCCAAGTTGAACGTGTCATTTAGAACCTAGTAAGTGGTAACAGCACAACAGTGCATCCGAATCCTCGGAGAGGAGCAGCGATGTACCAACTTTCGCTACCACAGCTTATACATGTAACCCATTCTCACACTTCCACACTGTGTGCAGATGTACGAAAAAGTCGCTAGATGTACATGTTGGTTGAATCAGATTCCCAATGTGTCCTTGGGGACAGCCGGAGGCAGGGAAACCCTCACATGACCACTCCTGGTCTCAGTCTTAGGGTCTCAATGTTTGGTTTGAAAGCATCCATTGATTCTCAAGCCTCCTTTTTTATCGCCTTCTTTTCAGTGATCGATCTTGGCCAACAAGAGTAATCAGTACGTGACACCTCACTGTAATGGTTGAACATGATGGTCCTTTGCCGTGGAGTGATTCATTACACACGTGTTATACACTAATACGAACACTTACGTTTCTTTGTAACATATGTGCTAAGTGTGATGGATGTAACATTTTCTTGCTTTAGGATGTGGCACTTTCAGAGTGATACATTCAGCATGATCTAACGAGGCGGCAGTCAATTAGGACATGTGACGAGTTTCACAAGTTTCTTCGCCTTTACTTTCTCTGTCATGTCTGTTCATGTGTAAGCACGAAACTACGGGCTGGACAATTCAACAGGCGGCTATGTTATTGTTAAGGGCCTGTCTACACCTCAGTTCAAAAACATCCAGCTGCAACATTACCAAAGCACCGTTGTTTTCGGTTTGTTGCACAGTGTGGACTGGACCTGCAACTTTTGTAAAACAATTTGAAAACATGTTTTGATAATGTTGCAGAGTGTAGACCAACCCCGCAATAGGCCGCAACATTTCCAAAACAGTTTTCAAGATGTTTTGTCGCAGAAATGTTTTGAAAATGTTGATGGTGTAAACTGGCCTTTACTGTTATTTCATTAGTTTCAATAGAAGAAGATAACACTGTAAATTAACGCCAAACACGTTTCCCCTTTTTCACCTTCTGGTGCATGTCTACATGTGCATGTCAGGATACCTCACAAAATCAGTCTACTTAATACGTCCGTGTCTTTAATACTGTTAAATGATTGAAGACACACTATTTGATTAAGGAAATTGACACTAAGACAGTATTGACATGCACTTCAGAGGTGCACATTACGACTTCTGCATGTGTAAAGAAAGGATTCTATACCAGTTTGATTTTCTCCAGCTTCGATATACCTGTATTTAGTAAACATGTCAAGGCATTACAAAATCCCGGTTCTCCATTTCTCAAAGTAAACTCCGGCCATGCATCTCGACGTTGTCGCTGATAAGGTGGCTCTAAATCGGGTGTCAAACGCGTAGCCTTCTCTATCTTCATGGCTGAAGAGATCGAGAAGCCAAGGTGTTAGGATTGTGATGCCAAAGGCAAGCTTGTATCAGCGTATGGTTATCTTCATATCCTTTTATATTCGCTATAGGCTCCATGACTATTATATCTAACCATATTCGTTAATCTATTGAATATAGCGGCTGGCGATTTCTCGTTATGAAGGTATGCAACATAATCGTGTTTGACAGCGTTAGAACGTATTATTCCGCTTCGAAAAACAAAAGGAAATTAAAGGGAATCAAGGATATAGGGCTTTCCAACAAAGATGACGGTGAAACAGTTCTCACTACATTACGTCAGAAGCTTAATACCATTCAATGGCCGCTGGCACGCTAAGCTGGTCAAGCGGGCCATGGCCACAAAAGTTTAAATGTGGGTAAAATGCGTTTGGTGGTGTTATATCATACTTGGAGAATGACTGGCCACGACGTCATGTCATTGTTACAACAGAAGGCGCTCCTGCCTCGCACCAATCTGTTACGCCGTGCTCATAGGATTGTGGGAAATCAAGATGGCGCCGGGTGATTGACAGCGAACTACTTGGCTTGGCTGATCATGTGATCCCTCGATCCCCGTAGTAACTAGGATCAAAATACCTACAAACCTCGCTTATTATGATAGTTGTTACTTGCCATACAATTATTCACAAAAAATCTGTAAATATATTTGCATTAAACAAAGAATGTTAAGCCAGTCACTTGGGACTTATTTTATTCCTACGCTGTGATGAGNACCTACCACGTTTTCACCTGCCTCTAGATATCGCTTACAATATAGATATATACTCGTTGTAAATTTAAAATGTAATGATCATGAGTTTATGAGTGCAGTAATATCACCATCAAGGAGAGTGAGGGGTGTAAAAATAACCCCAGGAAGTAATTGTGAACTGCCAAGAAGCAATAAATGAGAAGTTAACGCCTGATTTGTAACCAACATGAACGGCTGATTTATCTTGCCTCTCTGTACTTTAATGAAAGAACGCGGTGAGGCCCTCAGCGAAAATTAAGGCGTAGTCTAAAGGCGTAGTCTTAACGTCTTAAGGACAATAAAAGAAGCTTTGTTATTCTGTTTCTCCGAACACAAGACATCATTAATTATACCTGTAGTTAGATTCTGGTTTGTGTTTTACCAATGAGAAACTGATATGCTGCTTTTCGGCCAAAGGTATAGTTCACTTCAGGCAACTGACCAATGAGATCATCATCGTGGCCGGAATGGGCCACACGCCATTACATTATCCCCGATGATGTATCACATGTTGAGAATATTACCAAAGTACAACCGTCATCGTAGTTCTTCCCATCAAAAATAACCGGCGCTAACAAAAGAAGTTGCTTATGTTCTCCCAATTTTGCCCAGAAGAGCAACTAGAATACCAGAAAACGTTGCCATGTAAATGGTATAATCTCTCTTTAAGTCTCTGTTTGTAATCCTGCCAGAGGCTTCAAGATGTTGTTATGACGATTCCAAGATAACAATACTCCTTTCACACGGCCGTCGGGTGAAATGGATACAGAAAAAAAATCCCGCGATACAGGAGAGAAAAGTTTGCACCTGGATTTCTAGGGAAATCAAACTCACCAATCTTTCGTTTTAATCTTACCACTTCTTGCTCAAGTTTACAAATTTATATTTCGCACACATTGAACTTTTGCTGACTTTTTTCCATATCTATCGTGTTGGCATCTCCGAATTTGCGGCTTACTCCTCCAACATATGCGCGAAACTTCACAAGTTTTATAATGCACATGAGATTGTTGCTCGATTTTCAGTGCTATCACTCGCTGCCACATTGAGGTGGTTCGTGTAATCACTCCGGCATGATCGTGTACCCACTTTATCAGATAGAGAAATACTAAGCGGTTTATTATTCAAATACGGTTCACTCAGATTGAAACGCGAAAAGAAATTTGTTTCGAACAACATTGCATGTTTACAGAATTCTCACGCGAAACCCGAGAGAGAAAAAGCTTCCGAGCGAAAGAATTTTCAACGTGTGATTTTCGTTCTGGAATGAAGTGATTTTCATTAATAGACAGGTGATGAGGGGGAAAGTGATTAAAATGAAAAACAACGACTGACACGCGATTGTGGTAAACTTCAGTTTGTCGGAAACGTTTCGTTCCAAGGAGCGACACGTGTGTGTGGAAGTTTTTCGGTTCCGCTGATACGCCAGTAAACCAAGGAATTAACCAACTGATTCAACGGTTCATATATTGAATGGAGACTAGCAAATGCTTTTACTTCAGATCTGTACAGCATTGCCTAGTGCATTTGTGTTGCAAAATTCAAGTAAAAGCATTTACTAGTCTTTATTCATGACCCAATGTCACAGTTGACGCTTTGAGAGACTGACCGCAATGGATGTCGTCGACCACCTACACCCACTGCAAAAGAAACGTTTACTTGTCGTCAACCGGCTTGTCCTAAATGGTCAGAATACTCCGGTATTGCTGAACTGCGACATTACAAAACGATTTGCAGAAAGCTCGTGATCGTCACAACTGAAAGCGCTGCACTGCAGCTCCAAGCTGCCGACGGAGTTATATCTGCTGCAGAATGACAAGATACAGACCCGTGCTTCTCCCTGGTCGCGATGAGCAGAACCAAAACTATTGATTTTCGCGGCATCTTCACTTGACAACGATGTGTTTCGCCTGGTGAATATTTGACAATATTTGCTGTGTGTTTAACAAATAAAGTGATAAGTGGATTATGGAGCGAAAGAAAAGCTTGTTTTGTGATGACGATGAGGAACTGAGTCTCATTTAAAAGCAGCCTCAAATTTTACCGAATTTTTTAATCGCTGTCTCTCCAACTTTGTTTTTTTTGTAAATGCAGAAATAAGATATTTGAATGATGAAATCATTGGTAGCCGTAGTTACGGCAATCGGACACCAAACCTTCGGCATTGTGCTGTGCATCGTACCATTAAACAAGTCAGCAGTAAATATTCTTCCAACGTTACTTGTCAGCTAAATCTTTCTAAAAATGCGACGGCGGCTATGACTACCAAAGATAGGCCACGGGAGTCTCATTTCATGAACTCCGAAGGATCGCTCTTAGCAATATTGCCAACTTCCCAGCCATCTGATGGGTAAACTTTACCAACATTTTTTCCGCTGCGTTACTTATTATGTTGAAGCGTGGCTGCAATGATGACATCTAATATCTAGCTAATACCAATTATTCCAGTCAAGATGTAGGAGATTCCAGAGGGAAATCAACCCATGAAAATGCCGCTGGTCGATGGGAGTGAAATTTACATAAATTTCCCCATTCAGCGCAAGAGGTAGGCGTCTGTTATTCCCATTGCATTGTATGATCTCGTGGGGTTGAGAACCCTAAGCATAGCCACAATAGGATATACATGTACATGTATGGCCAAAGTTGAATAAACCTATGACGTGTGTGCCTTTTGAAAACCATCCTCAGTCAAGGACGTGGTCATTACATAATACAACTTGGATGACACAATTTGGTCGTTGCAAGTTTGTACCCTCAGTAACCTCACGTAAAGGGATTAGGCCTATCTTATACACGATCATACAAATGAAAAGTCGTGTAATTATTACATGTTCGTTCATACCATGGGTCATATGAATAAAGCCTCTAGTGAATGCTTTTACTTGAATTTTGCAATATAAATGCACTAGGCAATGATGTACAAATCTGAAGTAAAAGCATTTGCTAGTCTTTATTCATATGAGCCCATGTTTGAAGACCGATACGTCGTGATCGGTTATGTCATTTACGTACATGTAGGCTACATACATGTAAGTAAGTCATGCATCAATGGCTGATATTCATAAAAGCTAGCAAATGCTTTTACTTCAAGTTTTGAAGTGCATTTACATTGGACCTCACTGTGCAAATCTTAGGTAAAAGCATTTGCTAACTTTCATGAATACCAGCCATTGTGTCAATGGCGGTTTTATGTCGTTTGACTTCAACCTCCCATTTTTCTTTAACCTTGGATCAAAGTAAAAGGCCATATTGCGTCAGATAAATGTCAAGGCAAACGTCTTATCATCATTCAGTCACCCTGACGATCCTCTCTCAACCTCAGTCATTACAAGAGAGCAGCGGAAGCAGCAAGAGAATTTGCCATCGTTTCCTGCAATCAAGCATTGAGATGGCGATATTTATGATTCCATTACCCACCTCTCAAGTCACTATCAAGACTATAATTCACGTACGACTAACCTTCCTCCAACGGAAGGTGATGCCATCAACGTGTCTTATAAGGACCAGGGAAAAGTCTGACTCGATGAGATCTGTGTAAAAGTGCATATATGATGTTTCCGATGTTCTTTTTCGCTTAGTCATGGCCACTGTACATATAGATGTCATGTAAAGTAGGCCTACATTATCAAATCTCAAGGTTGTTTTTATCGTCGGCCTCATTGAATACGGAACCCTTCTCGTTTTGTAGACTTGGTTCGTTGTGATTTGGTTGCACTTCCGGCGTTGGTATAAAAAACTGGTTCTGGTTGATGAACTACATAGCCTACGTTACTAATGCATCATGTTGACCAGCTGCCGCTGTTCAAAGGAGATCTGGAATTACCGTACAACCGATTGATTGTCATGCTCGTTATTGGTCTCACGTTACATTTTCCGCCCCACTATACTCTCCTGGGGTGCTTCAAGCCCCATGTGCTATCTGTGCAGTGGAATGCCACATTGGTCATGGAACCACGGACTGTAGACGACCAACGACCCAAGCACTCCCGGTCAACTTGAACTTTCAGACAGTTGATTCTGAAGTGATCGGAGTAGCCTAATAGACATCCTGCGAAAGTCGGCCATGACAGTTCAGAAAGGATAACCTAGGCCTAGGGGTTCCTAGTGCATTTGTACAGTTGGCTCCTGTGCTTACCCTCTGTACAATGCACTAGGCCCAAGGTTTGTTTACCCCTTCTGATCTGTCATGGCCGACTTTCGCAGGATGTCTATGATATTGCCTTGGCAAATTCAGTAACTTCGTGCGGGTACACAACGTCAGATGTACAGACTGACGTGCAAGTGAAACCGAATCTGCAAAAGTTCATATAATATTCATAGCCGTCTCATTATGCCAGACATTCGATCGCTACTCATCCTCATACCACATGATATCATCGATCTCTGGCTGGTGTCACCAATTGCCAGACATATACATTCCCCGATTCTTATTGATTTGGTATTCAATTCTAGTTCATGATACGGGTACCGAAGAAGATATTCATTTAGAGCCCGTTCTTTGATGTTAACGTAAGGTAAAGTAATGATCAGCGTATTGACATTGATCTTAAACCGTATCAAGTGATGTCCACTTGAGAAGAAGCACGCGAGAGTGGTAACCATTAAAACCTGAGCCGATGATCTTCGATCGAGCAGTTTCTTGAATTTCCTGAACTCATCATGCTATCTTGATAGGGGTCTGGCAGATAACTTCGACCAAGCGACAGATATAGGCCTACGGTGTGTCCTTTCACACGACCTAAAATGTAGCTCGCCTGCCAATGTCGCTTACAATGTCCCATGGTCCCAGTCATCGCTGCCTTGCCAAAATCGCAGTCGTGGATCACACGCTTCAGGAGCATAGACCTAATGCAATCGACCGTAAAACATTCTTCATTCGTCCGTTACCCTGACTCTCTGCCACCTGACTGGTTCAGCCAAACTGACTGATTGATCACAAACTAAACCAGCCAACCAATCAAAGCTGATGTAGTGAGAACGCCAATCAGCACGTTCGGATTCATCCGGGTAGAAATGTGTTTCCGCGGCTGGTGGCAGTCATATCCTTTATCTGTATAGACCCGTACAAGGATTGGGAACGTACTCATTTCCTTCGTGGGCATGAAATGAGGAGAAGGCGTATTCGGTATCCGCTGTGACTGGGGTTGGCAAAACATAACTTCTACTGAATGACAGAAGACTGGCAGCGGAGGCACACTTGGCGAATTCACTGAGTTACGTTTTGCAACTGGCTGCCTTATACCTCACAAATTAGACTCACATGTGCTTTGCCCACAACCTGCAGTTTACGTACTTTGCTTACATGTAGAAACGTTTCTTGTAGCAGTTCATCGACTTGGAGAGCTGCATCCAGGGTATTGACTAGAGCCTTGCTATATAATAATATGGCCATATCACAAAGAGAGTGCACAACGGCACATTCCAAGAAAAACCAAAGCTGTCTGGGGAAGGTACTTCGTGTAAAAAAGGGGAATTCCAGCATGCAAGAAAAAGATTATCTTCTTTGTCATGACAGGATAGCAATCACTAGGGCTCGTCACATCACTCATTGTCATTTAGTAAAACGAGCTGACAGTAAACACAGGATTGGGTCATATGAGTGATTTATCGTTGGTTTGCCGTAGTCAGTTCAACCTGTCAGGTTAGCATCATGTCTAGTGATCATAGTGATCAGGAAACCCATTCCTACGGTTATTAATACAATCATTGCCTATAAAACGCACGATGAATGTCACGCTAAGGTAAATAAGCTATGACACGCTATCCAGTATGACGGTAATTGATAGGCTGTCTTTGCTTAACCTAGGTCGCGTGTGCACCAATGTGGACAAATCCGGCGCCGATTAGGTTTAAACTACATAGACTTAAGTCTGGTTTAGGGTTAGCCAAAATTTAATCCTTATTGGTGCACACGGGCCTAGGAGAACGAGTCAGGCTTTAAAGTACCAAAACAAGGGCTTCGGGGTAAACTTTGCAGTGGAATTAAAAGCCTCCGAGACAGTTACGCGAGGTTGTCTTTACAATTAAAGTAATCACAGATAGTGAGAATTTTAAGAAACAGATTCCGCCCTCAGGCTACACCATGAGTTCATTTACTCTATCTGTTTCTCGTCCAAGTGGCGCGCATCGACACCGCAGGATGATATTAAAAGGTGTATTTTCCCCCTGACCGAGCAATGAGTGTTCGCCCATTATTTTCTGTCAAGTCTTGATGCTTCCCTAAGAGTTGTTAAAAGGAAAGCAATTCCCCTCCATGGGTAATATTGAATTGAGAACTTACTTGCAAATTGGCTTGATTTGGCGTTCAGGCACGGTCGAGAGAATACTTCGCCGTTGAGAGGTTCGATATATTGGGGACGCTCACTTGAACGAAACGACACTCAGATCGGAAACCGATTGAGGACCGGAAGATGGTTCTTATGGTCTGCAGATTACCGTTAAGTTTACGTGGAAAGCAGTGGTGAACGTGCCAACTGCCGCATTTTGCAAATACCCGGAGGTTTTATCATGATGCAAAATAATAGCAATTGCGATCGCCAACAGCAACATTGTTCTTCCGACCTTGGCATTGTAAGAACATTTTTGTCGTCGAATAGCATTAAGACAAACTCGTTCCTCTTGTATAAGTTGAAGATTAGTAGGTTTTCCGTGGATTTTATATCTTTCCTTTATGATATCAGGCGTTGTTGTCATGCCAGTGCTTTGTCGTCATTCCAGAGCATCTCATAAGTATTTGTATTTGTATTCAATTTTTTCCGTCAGGGCCGACGCTATAGCATTATTGGCCCTGGTAAGTACGGAGGAGGCCATCACAAGCCACTCATGTTTCTCACTTGGATGGGGTCTTTTACTTGCCCTTGCAAAGACACAGGGTACAAGGCACCATGGCTTACTGTCCCATACGACGGACTGAAGAGCCGGGAATGAAATCCCATATGGCCCGGACTGGATTCGAACCCGGGACCTACCGCTTGCTAAGCGGACCTGATAACCACTAGGCTATCAGGCTCCTCATAAGTTCAGATGCCTTTACAATTTTCTTGAAACGAAAACAAGTCTTTTGAAGAGCCTTGCGTAAATCTGAATTAATTAGATGCATTTGCGAAAAACCTGATCCAATTCGACGGATCCAATGATCCGACTGATGGGTATCACCTAAAGAACTAAAACATTAAATAAAGCCAGCTAAACACAATTCCCCATGCAAATTGCCAACACAAATACCGGACAGATATTTGCAAACACGCACACATCCTTTGCTGATACAGCGAAGATTTAGGGATTTCCTGTATTGGTTCGGGCGATAAATGTACAAGCGCGGTTAATCAATTTAAATGACCCAGGGGTGCTGGCAAGCAGTTTCATCCCCCATGACATCCAATACTTGCACACATGATTAAGAAACATGGGGAACGTTTGTCGTCGAGTGTCTTTATGACGAATCGCGGCGCTGTAGGGGATCGTTAGCACCGTCTAATGCTTGCAAGGATTTGTTTTGTATCAGTGGGAAGTGTTTCTGCAGTGGCGTTAATTCAGAGAAATCAGGGATGAAGAGACGTTGCTTAAAAAAACAGTTGTAATTTCAGCAGTGGGTTCGGTAATTCACGACTGACCATAATTATTTACTCGTCTGCATTTTTGCTATCCATCCGACAAAGTTCTGGCTTCATTAAGCCTCAGATACATTCCTCCAAGATACTGAATGGACACCTCGTTTAACATAGGTCACTGAACCATCTTTTTTTGAAGATGGGGATTTGGCCAAGTGGTTAAGGCGTGCTGCCCCTTAGTGCTGGCGACTGATGCCTAATGCGAAGGTCCGTGGGTTCGAATCTGGTAGGAAGCGATGTCTTTCACCTTAGAAACCCGTTTCTATTTTAATGTTCTTTAATAACTGTATCTCATCCTTTATTTGTGACCCCGTGCATAACATAAAACTGTTTGGGAATAGGGTGGCTTTTGTCAACATTGAACTCTTTTAGGACTGGTTGTTGCATACACTTTGGCATTTACGAAACAACTCCGATCGGAATTCAATTGTTAGTTTAGCTTACAGGGCCCATATCCATAAAACCTTGCTAGGCTTAGTTGCCTGCTAAAGTGCCTAGTTTGTACAGGCCAATGTAGAGAACTAGTAACCAACTACGCTAGCAATGTTTTATGGATATATGGCCCCAGATGTCCTGAACACTATTATAAAATAGCACATTTCTGTTTTCATCTGCCTTTTTGTCACCGCTTGGTAACCTGTACTTCGTTTTGAGCCTTGAAACTGGGATGGATTTCTTGTCCTTATCAGTTTTCTGCGATGCCAGCACTACCGGATACAAACCAGGAGACCATTCTTGTCAAAACTGCAATAAAAACGCCAGAACCATTGTATCCTACCAACCATCTTCATCAGCTCGAGCTAAAGGATTAACGCCAGGAAACAGGCTTTAGCCTTGGGCGATTCTTGCAGATGATATTTTTTTGCATATTCCTCTGTAACGAAAACTTCTTATTCGAAAGTTTGCCATCAAGGCACTTTCCTGTGTGTACAAATGTACAAAAAAATCACTGTTCATGTAGCTGTTTAGTAGGCCTAAATTCTGCACCGCTTGAATGGTTCGTGTCTGCAGATTTCATTCCCTGAGCTGATGTGACAATGCATGTTCGGAACCTTTCTTTCTTGCAATTGACGTATATATATGTAGGATTACCACCAAATTCGCCGTCAAATAAGTGGTGGTCTCATGTCGAAAGTACGCCATGCACGACCAGAACGACCTCCACAAGTAATGATCTGGACATGCTCAATGGGACAACGTATTCAGCCATGATTAATCCCTTACGCTGTGACCAATTAACATCGTAACTATAATCCGTCTTTAATTGCTGGATTTACGAGACTGACTACTATTTTTATCAATGTAGGAATAAATAGGAGTTCTCATCATACTTTTTCATACTGAAATGCAGGTTTTCTCCATGAATACATACTGGGCCGATTTCACAAAGGGTGTTTAAGACTTAGACGCGTGTAACTTCACTAAATGCACGCACTTCCACCATGCA
>NMRB01000022.1:128059-141113 GCA_002633025.1 Notospermus geniculatus | reverse complement strand
TTAAAGATAATATATCACGGATATTTTCGCGGGCCACGAAATTCATTGTTTATTTACATTTTGTTTGTTTATGTCCAGGGTTTCTTTGTCTTATGAGCAAATTGTTGGTGGCATGCCCCTCTAGAAATTCTGTTGATTCCAAAAGTATTCATTTTGGTGGGTTGGCATGTCCCAAAAGTCCAAAATAACATAATGAAAACATTCATGTTTACAAACATTGAATGTAAACAATGAAGTCGTGATATATTATCTTTAAGCACATTTCTGTTTTCATCTGCCTTTTTTGCTTGGTAATGTGTACTTGGTTTTGAGCCTTGAAACTGGAATGGATTTCTTGTCCTTATCAGTTCTCTGCGATGCCAGCACTACCGGATACAAACCAGGAGACCATTCTTGTCAGAACTGCAATAAAAACGCCAGAACCATTGTATCCTACCAACCATCTTCATCAGCTCGAGCTAAAGGATTAACGCCAGGAAACAGGCTTTAGCCTTGGGCGATTCTTGCAGATGATATTTTTTTGCATATTCCTCTGTAACGAAAACTTCTTATTCGAAAGTTTGCCATCAAGGCACTTTCCTGTGTGTACAAATGCACAAAAAATCTCTGTAGCTATAAGTAGACCTAAATTCTGCACAGCTTGAATGGTTTGTGTCTTGAGATTTCATTCCCTGATCTGACATTTCGTGCTCGGAGCATTTCTTTCTTTTTTGCAATAGGAGCAGTCAGCGGCGCTTTTGGCCAAAAGACGGCAGCAAAGTTCCAGCGGACCAATACAATAGAAAATTCTCCTGATTGGTGCTCAGTCAATCATGAATGGGTCCGCTACGCATTGAATTGGGCCGTAGTGACATCTATTGGTCAACTGACTGACAGCTGCTATTGACGCATCTATAGGATTCCCACCAAATTCACCTATAGATAACGAATGGAAAGTACGCCATGCACAACCAGAACGACCTCCAGTAGTATAATGATACGGACATGATCAATGAGACAAAGTATTCAGCCATGATTAATCCCTTACGCTGTGACCAATTAACATCGTAACTATAATCCGTCTTTAATTGCTGGATTTACGAGACTGACTACTATTTTTATCAATGCAGGAATAAATAGGAGTTCTCATCATACTTTTTCATACTGAAATGCAGGTTTTCTCCATGAATACATACTGGGCCGATTTCACAAAGGGTGTTTAAGACTTAGACGCGTGTAACTTCACTAAATGCACGCACTTCCACCATGCATTTGACGAAGTTACACGCGTCAGTCTAAGTCTTAAACACCCTTTGTGAAATCGGCCCATGTCAGTTTCACCGTTTTCATCAAACCATCCGACCATCGTAGCTTTCATAGCCAGTGGATCATTTTCTGCATTCTCATACACAGTACGTGTGCATTGGCGCACAAGTACTGGGAAGTGTGAATGCCGGAAGCAGATCCAGTATTAATACAGACTTTGGCCCGTATTTTAGACTGCTCCTCAACGTAAAGGAGTCCCTCAAGGCTATTGTTCTCAACAGGACAACAATAGCCTTTAGGAAATCCTTTACGTTGAGGAGCATTCTAAAATAATGTACTTTAGGAAAAGCCATTTTTCCTAGCATTCTTATCACCTTTTCCACAATTGGTTAAACTAGATTTCCCTTAAGACTATAAATAGTGAAATTCATTCCAAGCCACTGTCTTTTTCAGTTGTGAGCAATGTTCACTTAATAAACCAATGACAGCGGTGCATGAGGTCACATTGCAGTCACTTCATCACCGCCATCTCCAACTCAGCATAAAAGACTGAACCAATAAAAATCAAGCTAGTCCGCTCCTGTGATCAAGCAATCTTCAAACCATGTAAATTCCCTCGTAGTTTATGGCTAATTTGAGGGGAAATTAATTGGCGTATTATCGCGCATATTATCTGGTATTCGTCGACATTTTTCAATCTCAGACCACATGGCAATTACGTTCTATTAGATTTTATTCCATGTCGATATTGCATTCAGTGTAAAGTGAATTAAGAGGCATGTTTGAGAGATGCTGGATGCAGAGGAGATCTACACAGAGATAAGCTGAGAGGGATTTGGAAAGTTGTCAGGGCTTAGCAAAATTGCATTCGAACTTAGTCATGGCATTTGATTGAATTCTCGGGGGGTGGGGTTGGATTGTCATTTTACTTTTCCACTGAGACAAAGATTCAGCTGAAAATTCATTTTCAGACAAAATATAACATTTTAGTCTTGTTTGACAGCAAAACTTGTGATGACGGCACAAACAGGCGCCACAACGGTGTTACGACTACCACTGCCACAGTTGTAAGGGCTTAGCAAAATTGCATTCGAACTTATGCAGGTGTGAAAGGAATCCAAGTCCCCCTGGAATCTAAGTCCGGTCTTATTGTTCAGCGAGGGATTAGAATATATGGCTATAGAGACCATGGCCATTTGAATATACCTTTAAATAGCGGGCTATTGTTTGGCGGACTTGCATTCATAGGACGTTGATTCCTGTCACATTTGTATTAGTCAGGACATTTGATTGAATTCTCAGGGGGTGTTGTATTGCCATTTTATTTTTCCACTGAGACAATAGCTGGAAATCCAAATTCTTTAGACAAAATACAACATTTTGGTCTAGTTTGGCAGAAAAACGAATGATGTCACAAACAGGCGCCACAACGATGTTACGTCTATCAGTGCACCAGAGGCGATGATTAGTGAGTCCCATACTTCAATCAGTCCTAGAGAATGTAGCGCCAGTACCACTAGCACTAGCTCATAATGAGTAGCGCTAGTAACACCAGAGGTTAGACGGAGCAATTATTTTACATTGATTCATTATCCACGCGGACAAGGTCTCAATTATACTGGATCGTTTGTTGACAGCCATGTAAGGCTAAGTCAATATCGCCAACACGCAAGCCAATAGTACTGTCAATGAAAAGATCTACGGTGTAGACGAAATGATCTTACGGTAGTTCTACCACGACGGACCTTCAGATTAGTGAGTTTTCGCAAACCTGACGAAACACGGAGTACGAAATACGAAATTCAACATCATTTCCAGGACTTAACGTATTTCTGGAGATGGCTGGCACCACAAATGTCCCTGCTGCCAGTGCATTTTTTAGCATATCATGTAAGACCGAGGGAGTTATGGTGCATCTTGAATTTTTAAATTTCCATTTCGTATTTGCGAAGTAGAAATGAAAGATAAATTTCAAAGTTTGAGTACACATCCTAACTATCGGTCTTACCTCATACGCTAAAAGACGCTCTTGCAGCAGGCGATATTTGTGGTATCAACCATCTCCTGAAATACATTACGTCATGGAAATGAAACCCAATTTCGTATTTCGTATTTCGTACTTCGTGTTTCGTCAGATTTGCGAAACCTCACTAGTAGCTAGCCACCTTCATCACCGAACCACAAGCTTTCATGTTGACAATGGATCAAGCGAAAGGCATTCCCCTACGTGCCCGAAACAAAGCGACATGCACCCTATTTCTTACAACCAAAGGCCAGATCACGTAATCCCGGCTCAATTTCCCCATCCTCACCCACGCATCACTTCCCAACCATGCCTAATGAAAACTTGTCTTCGTCTCAGTCAATGTTCCAGAACCCGGACCTGGTTAGCATTAATCAGTCGATGATGTTCATTTGCATTGGACTGGGTTCTGGATGATTGGGCAGGTTAAATAAATGGAGATGGGCAAGATTGACCATGTAAATAATACGCCATGGATGTTGTGATAAGGGAAGGCGCTGGTTAGTATTTGGAGAGATTTGTACGAACAACTTGCCATTGGACCTTCTGCCGGTGTGACAGGGATCAAAGTCCCCCTGGAATCAAAGTCCGGTCTTATTGTTCAGCGAGGATGGCTATAGAGACCATGGCCATTCGAATATACCCTTACAATAGCGGGCTATTGTTTGGCGGACTTGCATTCCAAGGACGTTGGTTCCTGTCACACCTGCCTTTAACAAATTGTTTACTGAATTTCATCATGAAACGTGCTTTAAGGAACTTGTTCAGAACCTCACTGTACTTGGATAAACACCTCCTCCGCAGTTTACTTATACTTTCTCTGCACTTAGAGCCATGGGAGCGATCCCACCAGGATTTCCCTGTTCGACACCTTTTTACGGTCTATCAGGTTAAATGCCAAACTTCACGGATAAATCAACATCATTCAGAAGTTGCTCTACGACTTTCGTTGAAACCCGATGGAGATGGCATTTCAATGACTGCAAACAATTTAAAAAGCATAAACCCAAACAAACATGAACTTCATGATATCACGAGGACACTGCCCTTGGTACAAGGTCGGTTCAGCAATGTCGCTGAAAGTAACACTAGGCCCCCGCGCGGATCACACCCAGTGCCATTTCCACACCATTGTTATGGCACGTTTTATCAGACAGATCTAAAGAAGCTGCTACAATAGTTTTCAACTTTCAGATCATTGGCTTCCTCAACGAACGTTTCTTTTGTGAGAAAGATACATCCTCAATGAATAAACCAATCACCATTTGGCTCGAACATCGGCCATTCATTCACTCTGCTAATCCTCCGCGATGACCTTTGACAAGGTCAAATGCGACAATCAACATGCCCTTTCTAAAAAGCATTCAAACTTCCCCAAAAGAAACCTTTGCCATTCTGAATGTATAGCAATCAGCCATAAGCTCTATCCGCTCATGAAAAAGCTGAGCTATATAACAATATGCCATCCATCCGGACGGAGCATTATTGTCGCCTCACCCGATCGATTCCCCAGCAGATAAATATTCCTATTACAAGCGATCTCATCAGCGAGACGGCCCGGGAGACATCCAGTGGATTAAACGAAAGAGGTGATAAAACTCAATTGCCAAGTCTCTTTATCTACTCACTTCACATCACGGCCCATGAAATTCTCGCCAACAATTCGATTTTCACGTCCGATGATTGCGCGGGTTCCTCTTTTCAAGAGTCTCAGCAAGCGTGAGTCAGAAAAACTATTAAACTACCCAGACTCTTGAGGATTCCTGCTCTATTACTTCTGCAAATATTTAAATTGGAGATGTGAATCTTAACATTGTTTGCAAAGTCCTGTATCCTGTTGGAATCAGGAGATGTACTTATGGCGTTATGTTTTTCTCTTCATTAGGACGCCATTTGGAGGGACGACTTACCAGTTAGGATTAACGTAACGGTTAAAACGAAGTGGGACTAAGCTGGCGATGTGAGTGTCAGATATGGGACACATTTAAAACAGGTGAGAGGCTTATTACATAAGTTTTTCTTAAAAAACAAATGGTAACTGTACATAATGACGAGTGGCCAAAATGGTCGAGAATTCTCAAAACAATCAGTTACGTAATTGATCATTTCATGAGACGTACATGTACATACCCTTGTTTATGTTGGCTAAGCAGAGCTGTACAACCATCATGATTTGCCGTTTCAAAAATATCGACACGAGTGCTCTTCTTCCAACATAAATTGAATATTTGGTCGAACGAACTCAACTTTCTGAAACCTTATCAAGTTCTTCTCCAAATCAATAAGCTTTCAGCTTAGATATGGTTTCAGAACTTTCGGATAGATTTTCGAGAATCATCACTCGATTATCAACTAATCTCTCATGAAAGTTTAGTTCGTCAGCGTCAGTTTAGCTTCCGGGCCATATTCCGATTACTTTTTGTAACCATAAAGGTATCGTATGTCCATATACATGTACATCATAGTGCTGACTGTGGAGAGTCAGACTTACTAATTGATATGGGGTCTTTAGTCTTACATGATTGATAATCTAAGTGATGATATTTGTTTGTCGTTAAGGGGCATTAGACCATTGGATACTTCGTCATTAACCATTGGTAAAAAATGATTTAGTAGCTTGTGAGTTTTAACTCAATTGGGTTAACGTTGGAAGATTCGGATGACCAGACGGAAAAAGAAGGCGATGCCCAGTAAAAACTGACAATGGTAGCAATCCCAACTGACCATAAAGTAACATGTCTAGTTATATTGAATTTCATGGAACTGTATCAGTATCAACCCCTTATGGATCTGGCCATCATTACTGCGGAAATCGCACGGCAGCTTAGTTCTCATAAATGAGAGCACTGGATTCTTAATCGGTTTCATGATAACAGCAATCTACTAGCAACATAGGTCTAGGCCACGCGTGGTTTCTCCACCCCACCATGTGCTATCCATCCCTTTTCACTTTCCTCCTCACACTCTCTGTTACTTTTATATACAATTCGCAACGCCTCCAAACAAATTTCTATCACGTCTTTATATCAAATGTTGAATTCAATTTCCTGCGAGGGACAACAAAGCATTCGTCATATTACCAACCACGGATTTTTGTACAGAATGATCGTTAATACACCAACACATACAACATTCGTTTATACAATTTCTAACGTCACATGGTTTATTCTATCAAGTTCTTTTTACAAGTACATTACAGATCAGAGAGCAAGAGTCAATCATTAGTCCAAACGTTTTTCAACTTAACGTATATAAGCCAGACCGTGAAAAAAACATATGATATCTCCTTTCGTAATGATTCAGAAAGCATTCAAAAATGTCACTGCCCTGTCATCAATCACTCGTCTGAACCGAGAAGATGCTGGACTCGGCGTGGTGCCTCCCCGGTCTAGCTCTTTGATCCTGGAAATGCTACATCATTACCCATCAGCTGGAGGACCCCTGCTGATGCTGTAATGGATACGTAGCTCATCTGTGATCTACAGGATAGCTGATGTCCACCATCAACCACAATCATCTTGTCGCGATCATTCATCTGAACGAGACTGTACGACGCTGAAGTGAGAACCCCGCTACTTGTAAGGCCACACAAAGTATCCCTTGATCAACTATGGTTGTCGACACCAACTACATGTAACCTCACACATTTCAAAAACATACTTCCATTGCGTTCCGTATGAATGGTATATTGAACTTACCAAATAGCTAAACTGCGGATTTTCCATTGCAAACAGAAAATTATTCAGAACAGATGCAAAAAGGCAACCACGACTGACTGCATTGTTAACCGTGCCATCGACAAATCTCGGTATTAGATTAATTGAGTTTCCTCTGAGACCGCGGCTTGCACCTTCCACCTCGACAGCTGTCCACGGATTAGTCATCGAGAAGGCGAGGTGATGGCAGGATGTCAACTGTCATCGAGATACAGCCAAGCCACCGTGGCTTGAAAAAATCACTGTGTGAATCAAAAGTGAGGGCTTTTTATCTTAGGTTTCTTTCAAGTAAAAAAGGTACCTGAAAGCCATTAATTCTAGAAAAAAAATCCCATACTGGTGATACAAGACGCCACTTCCTGACGAAGGCCTACCGGTAGTAAACATATACATTTACAAGTTGATACTTCTTACAATCCAGTCATTCTGTCTTTCCATGTCGAGGATTACTGAATGTTTGGTTACAAATCCCAAACTCCAGTAACCTGATATACTCGCTTGCCGACACATTCTTTGTTCGTGCCCAAAAAATCCTATACGATACAATGCGTCGTAAATCTCAAAAGCTGGAAATATGAGGAGATTCTATATGAGCGTGCAAGCCTGGTACGCTACAGCTGAATTCATAGACAGGTTTCTACATTGACGCCGCTAAAAGCGAGTGCCCCTCGTGGTATACTCTATTTTCAGCTGATGAACGAATATGCACATCCCGGCCCCTCTTATTTAAATAATCATTGAGGCAATGCAACGTCATTGGGTTCAAGTAGCCAATGATAAGTGACATTTATGTAGTAGAATTGCCTATTGTAACTTTAGCCTTAATCCATTCAACACCATACCGCAATACAAAGAACCAAAACCAATCATCCAGCGTAAGACGAAGACATGAACTATTCACATGTATACTTAATAGTGAACAATCAAATGGCCAAAAAGTGTGTTTATTTCTGTGACAGGTACATGTATCAGAGTATACAAAATACTGAATGGACTGTGTTGTACATGGCTTCAAGTGATCTAACAACGGCGTTGTGACTTCAATACTTTCATTCAATATCTCAGGATCAACTGTCCTACTCTGTTGACCAGACAACTCTCGTGGCCATTTGAACTGGCCATTTAATCTGTCACCTTTGATGCATGATATACGGAAGAGTCACTTCTCCCAAGAGACGTCCTTGGTATTGAGCAGCCCTCGACGACGTTACTCACTGGCTGGCAACAGCCATCAGTAACAATAGCGGAAGTGTCGCCATGATAACTGCGCAGAAGCGACAACAAAGGTTTCTGAGATAAGGAATGTACACAGGAAGGCTTGGCAAATGGTATCATTGTCACAGTCGTATTCATGGACTGGCGTTTTATGGGTCGTATTCATGGGCTGTTGGTCTAACTAGGGTCATTAGACAGATTGCCTTGGTGGGATCTCTCTGAGTGGAAATGATTCCTTCTGTCACTTTGTGGTGAAGCGATCTGCTGAATAGAAATCAGGGCAAAAGAAATCGGAAGTGGCGTGATGAGAATTACGAAATGAGAAGGAAGTAACATGTCATCAAAAATTACTCCGGGTCATTAGACTAAAACACACGTCGTGTTACAACTGATGAGAAGATCATGAGATGCAAAATGCCATGTAAGTTAATACGAAGAAATAAAGTAGGCCAACTGCACACTTTCCTCATGTTACCGTCAAGTTTCTTCAGACTGGAAGATGGGATCGCCATTTGAAGGTTGTTAAAGCCCCACTATGGAATTTAACGGCATTTTCAAAGCGTTGTGATGCAGTTAGAGGTCTCATAGCCCCGTGGAGATCACCAAAATGCTTGCCTGATACGTACTTCAAAAATTCAAGACTGGTTTTTAGCACAAATCGAAAAAACTGCAGCAGATTTCAAATGTATTTAGTTAGATCATATGGTACATTTTACACTGTTAAAGTCTGGCAACATCTATCTTCGACCTAAAGGAATGCGGAAGTCATGTAATGTGACAGAGCTTTGCGGTTTATAATCATGCCTGTCGATCACTTGTGGTCGTTCCCCGATTGTTCGCGTTGTCCGCCGGTCATTCAATAGCCGCGTGTGATTAAAGGTCCGTGGAAAATCTAACGATCAATTTCCTAGCTTCCGCATTCCATTAGGTCAAAGATAGATGTTGCTAGACTTTATCAGTGCTATCAAACATGACTTAGCAAACATCATTCTTTGCGGGTTAAAACAGCAGTTTTGTGTGGAGAACGTTGAACATGAGTTTTCTTCGGAATCATAGGCTACATCATTGAAATTATCTATCGAAGGGTAACACCAGAGTTGCCAACGTGATATTCGTGACGAAAGCAGTTTTTAACCACCAGACCCTGGAGGGTCACGAATTAAGAGGTCATGTTTGTGGTATTTTTCTCAGTTGATGGTCTTATCAATTATGCAACGAACCTTTACCTCGGTGTAACTTGTCTGGAAAAAGTAACAAGTCGCGATTAATTATTGAGACATGCCACTGGCCTCAGAATGTCAACATTGCATGGAAGATATCTGCAGCATCTTGGCTTTAGATTTCACGCTTTGTGGAAGTAGTGCGGCTGATCACTTTCCAAGAAAATTGGAATGATTGGAATTTTGTAATTAGAGGCCTTGAGTTTATCAGCCGACTACAGTGACGTAGAGGTACGTGTCCGTCCCCTATCTCGACAGCAGAGACGACCGGAAGTTGTCAAGCTAAACATGCGCAAGAGGTTGCTACGTCCCTAGACGCTCGGCATTCGAGCAAAACCTGGCTTCAGGAAAAGAAGGCAAACCTGCTTTCTTTGACGACCGGAAGTAGTCAAGCTGGACATGCGCAGGGGGTTGCTTCGTCCCTGGACGCTCGGCAAACTCTCCTCGAAATTCGAGCGAGACCTGGCTTCAGGAAATGAAGGCAAACCTGCTTCCTTTGACGACCGGAAGTAGTCAAGCTGCGCATTCGCAGGAGGTTGCTTCGTCCCTGGACGCTCGGCAAACTCTCCTCGAAATTCGAACAAAACCTGGCTTCAGGAAAAGAAGTGAAAACTGCTTTCTTTCGGTGCATGCCAACGCATTGTTGCTGATGAACAAGAAAGGAGAACCCAGTGAATCACATAGTAATAAATCTTCTAAATTGAGGATAAGAAACAGCACCCTGCAGATTCCGATGAAATCATTCTCTGCCTCTCGGCACCATTGCGGGCCCCGGTGATAATGAATCGTAATTAGCAAATTTATGGAAGTCATTAAAGGTCGTGAAGGTGTTTGTCTGTCAGGTTGTGCACGTCAGAATGACTGGTCTTTTGTTCGGTTGGCAGCTCCGGTGCAGGTGCCTCTACTCAGCTTGATTAAGGATCGCAGTAAATTTGGCCATAACTTCTCATTCGCTACAGGTTTATTTTGATTGGTTCGTTTTGATCAAGGCGATATGAGTCTCAAGGAAAGAGACCTAATCATGCCTTGAAATGTGGTAAGTTTAGAAGATGCAGAATGATTAATAGCAAGGACAACATACGGTAATGGTCACCGACATCAGAACTTAAAATTGCTGAATGTGTAAAATGGTAGAACAGCAAGGTGACGTGGAGAGTCGCGGTGCTTACTTTGAAACACAATTCTCTATCCAGAGGGGCTCCTTGAATATCACTTGTCAGAAGAACTGAATACTGCTGGTAACTTCTGTATTTTCTGACGATTTGATCGATATAATTCTGATGTCTGCTAACCAGGCGGCAGCACGATAAGCACAAATTTCCAATACAAGTAAAGCAGCGATGGGCTGCTGCTGCTGCGAAATGTTGATGGTGGAGGAAATTCTATCACTTCAGTTGAGGTAAAATGTGTGCTGGAAACGGAGGTGTTTATTAATTTTGATAACAGAGGACGATTCAGCTGGACAAAGCTTAAAATCACTCGATCAGTAGACCACCAAAAATGACTTCTATGAGGCCATAACGGAAACAGGGTTTTGTTGTCGTGTTCAAGGGCAAAGCCATCATTGTAATGATTGTCAGGTGACGTTAGAACGCCATCACACCGGTTCATATCCTTGGAGATTTGGCTAACGTCGCGACATGCTACCTTCTTTTCTTACTGTCTGTTCTTTGGTCTCAAATAACTTTGGTCCCATGGCTTGACTTTTGGACCGAAGTTGCAAGTCAGCCAGTACGACTACCGCCCATCCAGTGAATAAAGGCTGTAATTTATGTGGGATTGGAGATGTTGGATGAACGGTTTGGGACGATAGTCCATTGGGACCTTGTGGTTTGTGGGTTTCATAAAGCGACGCTAAATGGTAAATGGTAGTACATGTAGATGAAAGAATCCGAGACAAAAATTCTCAAAGCTGATTGTTGGTAATTTGGATTATTTCGACAAATGCCAACCGCACTGTGTAAGGGATTGTTACGTCACTGCAGTGGCATTTTCTTATGCAAAATCAGTTCCTATTGTGAAAGAACAATGCGCGACTCCTTAAGATGTTTCTGAAACCTGAATCCTTAACGTGGCGTTTTGAAAATTGCGGAACATGTAAGCTGAGACTTCGGTTGAAAAAGGGACGTGGGTGTGTTCGAGACAAGCGAATTCGAGAGGATTGCCAAGTAATGGAACAATTTAGCGCTGCGGCAAATACAAAATGATCAAATGGGCCATATTTCAGCTAGAATTTTTTGAGGGGAATAGCACTGGTTGTTAGACACCTGATAGCACAGAAAGTCGCATCCGGAGTTACGTCCCATCAATGCGGAAATCTTCGTCGCCTTTCAGTATCTTCAGCTGTCTGCTCGCAGAGTTCCATCCTTCGGTGGAAACACCAATTCAGAGAAGTGAGCCGTCGTACAGAAGCAGAATTCGATATCTCCATTATTCTGTTCTGAAGTTATCAAACTATCGAAAATTTCACGGCAACTCTTTCAATCTGATATCAGTTTTTGCCACCCCGCATGCAATACAGTACGTTATATCAACGACAATAAATGAGATTTCCTTCCTTTCTCGAAGCAGGATCGGCAAACAGACTTGATCCATGCATTGAGGTAGTCTGATATGTGCAGAGTTATATTCATCACTCCAGAAGTAGAGCACTTCTGATTCATGGGGGATTTTCAGAGTACACTTGAAAGCTTTAAAAACGCCCTCGGTTACGTGTACTTGACTGTGACAAATAGTGCTTCTTCTTCATGGCTCTGCCACATCCGAGTTACAGTCAACTTATAAAGACATTGCCGCGAGTCACATGGTTATGAACGATGATCTTCAGCAATGACGAATGGTACGAGATGGCTTATAAAGATGTCATCCACATGTCATGCTACCTCGCCGCCAACGATAAACCCTTTGTAAGCTGAAACTATGAGTTCTGCTTACCGGAGAATGAAAGTCCTGGTTATCAAGTTTCCGAACATAGTCGGATGTTACAGTGGGAACAACTGTGTTCAGAATGCTCTAGGTTAGAGGGCGCACTGGCTAGTCTAACAACGAATTCAACAGCGAAGGGCCGTGGTGGGGTTAGTTTATGTATATCTTGCCCATAAGTTGGGTGAACAATACACTGTTAAAAATATCTGTAAATTCACAGAAGAATTTTCACTGCAAGGTTGCTGTAAAATTCATTTCACTGCAAACTGCTGTTTTTTTCTCTGGAATTTAACAGCAAGATTACAGTTTCTCAGTTTTAAAGAGCATTTGTTGTGGAATTCATACAATTTTGCTGTCAAAATACAGTAAACGGGTGCTGTCAAAATACAGAAAAGTGCTATGTTACTCTGCTGCCAGCAAAGTGTTGTCAGCATTTTAACAGTGAAGGGAGTACAGTGGAACCTGTCACATTGAACACCTTGGTACTTTGAACAAACTGCCTACATTGAACACTTTTAAATTCCCCGCCAGATCTAACAGTAAAGGATCACCTAGTACGGTGACCCTTGGTACATTGAACACCTCCTTACAATGACGCTTTTGAAATTCCCCGTGAGTGTTCAATGTAGACAGGTTCCACTGTATACATTTTACATTTTACATAGTACATTTTACATTAGCCTACACTTCCATGCCCTGGTCAAATAATT
>NMRB01000022.1:103183-125868 GCA_002633025.1 Notospermus geniculatus | reverse complement strand
ATACATTCGTCCATACATCGGCGATTATGCCCCAAACAAAAGTGTCGATTTCTCGAAAAAACGTGAATAATATGTAAATTCTACTATAAGAGACATAACTTGGCGTTACATTACACTTATTAGTGAAATTTCGTGCCAATTGGTGCTATATTAAGTGAATAAACCCGTGTGACAAGAAATGATGTGGCACGAAAATAACGTCACTTCGTGAACAATAACAGAGGGCGATTCAGTTGGACAAAGCTTAAAGGGAGACTCCACTCATTGTAAACTTTTGAATTTTTCTCAATCCATGGAGACTATTGCCATGAGTTGTGATGTCACTAGTGTCAATAGGCTGACGACCTTTGTAGTGAATGAGCTAATACTGTGACTGCCTAGGCCTATTGGTTGTACCTTCATAAATATGCATTGAGCACTCATGACATCATGAGTGCTGTGCAATAGTCCCCTTGGGATCCAATTAAAATACCGTACTTAAAATGATGAGTTTCCTGATTTAAAAAAAAATACGACATGTTGCAGATATCAGTCACGGAATTTGAATGTATTAACGATATTTCAAAAATTCAAAATTTTACACAATGAGTGGAGTATCCCTTTAAAATCACTCGACTGCAGCAGTAGACCACCAAAAATGACTTCTATGGGGCCATAGCCTCGTGCCGTCGTGACGGAAACAGGGTTTTGGTATCGTGTTCAAGGGCAAAGCCATCATTGTAATGATTGTCAGGTGACGTTAGAACGCCATCACACCGGTTCATATCCTTGGAGATTTGGCTAGCGTCTCGACATGCTACCTTCTTTTCTTACTGTCTGTTCTTTGGTCTCAAATAACTTTGGTCCCATGGCTTGACTTTTGGACCGAAGTTGCAAGTCAGCCAGTACGACTACCGTCCATTCAGTGAATAAAGGCTGTAATTTATGTGGGATTGGAGATGTTGGATGAACGGTTTGGGACGATAGTCCATTGGGACCTTGTGGTTTCTGAGTTTCATAAAGCGACGCTAAATGGTAAATGGTAGTAGATGAAAGAATCCGAGACAAAAATTTCCAAAGCTGATTGTTGGTAATTTGGATTATTTCGACAAATGCCAACCGCACTGTGTAAGGGATTGTTACGTCACTGCAGTGGCATTTTCTTATATGCAAAATCAGTTCCTATTGTGAAAGAACAATGCGCGACTCCTTAAGATGTTTCTGAAACCTGAATCCTTAACGTGGCGTTTTGAAAATTGTGGAACATGTAAGCTGAGACTTCGGTTGAAAAAGGGACGTGGGTGTGTTCGAGACAAGCGAATTCGAGAGGATTGCCAAGTAATGGAACAATTTAGCGCTGCGGCAAATACAAAATGATCAAATGGGCCATATTTCAGCTAGAATTTTTTGAGGGGAATAGCACTGGTTGTTAGACATCTGATAGCACAGAAAGTCGCATCCGGAGTTACGTCCCATCAATGCGGAAATCTTCGTCGCCTTTCAGTATCTTCAGCTGTCTGCTCGCAGAGTTCCATCCTTCGGTGAAAACACCAATTCAGAGAAGTGAGCCGTCGTACAGAAGCAGAATTCGATATCTCCATTATTCTGTTATGAAGTTATCAAACTATCGAAAATTTCACGGCAACTCTTTCAATCTGATATCAGTTTTTGCACCCCGCATGCCCTACAGTACGTTATATCAACGACAACAAATGAGATTTCCTTCGAAGCAGGATCGGCAAACAGACTTGATCCTTGCATTGAGGCAGTCTGATATGTGCAGAGTTATATTCATCACTCCAGAAGTAGAGCACTTCTGATTCATGGTAGATTTTCAGAGTACACTTGAAAGCTTTAAAAACGCCCTCGGTTGTGTACTTGACTGTCACAACTAGTGCTTCTTCTTCATGGCTCTGCCACATCCGAGTTACAGTCAACTTATAAAGACATTGCCGCGAGTCACATGGTTATGAACGATGATCTCCAGCAATGACGAATAGTACGAGATGGCTTATAAAGATGTCATCCACATGTCATGCTACCTCGCCGCCAACGATAAATCCTTTGTAAGCCGAAACTATGAGTTCTGCTTACCGGAGAATGAAAGTCCTGGTTATCAAGTTTCCGAACATAGTCGGATGTTACAGTGGGAACAACTGTGTTCAGGATGCTCTAGGTTAGAGGGCGCACTGGCTGGTCTAACAATGAATTCAACAGCGAAGGGCCGTGGTGGGGTTAGTCTATGTATATCTTGCCCATAAGTTGGGTGAACAAGGGAGTAGTTGGCCACCATGCAGTGGTTGGCCACCAATTGAAACCATCCTTGCCGGTGTAACGGTACAGAGTGTCCCCCTGTAAAAAGTGTCCACACTGTTAGAAATTATTAAATTTACAGTAGTAATTCTGCAGTAATTTTACAGAAATTCCCTGCAGCAGAGTCCCCAGCACTTTCTGTAAATTTACATATTTTTTTTATGGTATGATTCATGTTTTCCTGTATTGGTTGGACTCCATTGGACATCCCATAATGATGCCTTCTGAGGGCAGTATGAAAGTATAATTTGGTCAGCCTCCAGTCAAATCTCTGTTGACATTTATTTAAGTTTGTAATTTTACAGATCAGGTCTGTAATTTTACAGAACCGTCCTGGGGACTCTGCTGCACAGATTTTCTGTAAAATCTTCTGTTATTTCTAACAGTGCACTTCTATTGTTGAATGACGGAATAAGCGGCATGACTATTGAAAACCACTCCCCAGAGATTAGAATGTAACAATATGATCTTTTGTTCCTGGGACAGTTTTTCCTGGGGACATTCTTTCCCTTTACACCTGTGTTGTGTGGCTGACAAACACTAATATCTGTCCATAGGAGGCCAACCACTGCATGATGGCCAAATACGCAATGGCTGAGCCTCAGTACATGTACTTGGTGAAATTAGTGGGCCATAGCAGTATACCCATCAGAAACCAACGTAAGAAAGTCACCATCCAACTGTATGCCAATGAACAATGAACCATAGCTATAAATTCTTATGATGCGACGGTCTAATGAGCCAGGGAATAAATCAGTCCGCTTGCCACCGAGGGAGGCAAATTGCCCGGATTAAATTGGGCCCATTTCTTCCATTTTGAAAGCAAATGAGCGAGTTGAAGTCCCTTAGGGAGGGACGAATCAGTCGGATGACGGGCTGTTCGCCGGCTGATGGTTGATGGCTTGGGGCGTCTATAGGAGCGGTCCACAGTCGTGCCGGAAAGAAATAAGCTGCGTCTGGTCTTTAGGCTGGATCATAATAACATCTTGAGCAACTGGTAGGCTGAGGCTGGTGTGAAAGGAACGGTAGTCGTAGGATTACAAGTCCGAGTTACAATAGTCTGCCATTAGTGTAAGTTGATGTTCGAATGGTCATTTTGTTTCCATAGCAATTCATCCTAAACTCTCGTTTAACAATAATTACGAGTACAACTGGACATACGGTACTCTAAACTCCCACTTACCTGTCCCATTCCTGAACTCGGAAAAAAATGGCTAAATCCTAATTTGAAGATACATGTAATGGGGTGGGGTATGGTCAGAAACAGTAATGTCCTGTCCACTTACTTGTCCCACTCCCGAGTCTGGCAAAGAATGACAGCGTGCGATATCTTCAACTTAGGATTTGGTCATTTTTTCCGAGTGCAGGAATGGGACGTGGGAGTTTAGAGTAGATTCCATGGGGACTTACATTCCTGTCACACCACCGATACACAAATCGTAAAGAAATGTCATGTTTTTCTTTGAATATTTGCAGTTAATTTATCGACCTATTGGCGTACATTTCATTGCTTATACAGTAGTCAAGATGGCAAATCGTACGTGTGAGTTACCGTGAAATTGCAAGCAACTGCGACGAGAACAACGAACGCCATTCCATGTGTCCGTACCATACCAAAACCACAACCAACATTCCTGACCGTTCGGAATAGAGCATAATTCCACTTATTGGAGCACATAAACTAGTTTCGACTTTTGCCATTCCCATCCCATGTTAGCTGCTACATAATCAGATTTCCTGCCACTCAACACAGTTATCTGAATGAATAATCAATTGTCTGCCTATTGCTTTTAATTTCTTGGGTTATGTTTGAACTGGAACACGAGCATTATTTGCTTTAAGATGCAATTTGCCCGAGCACATCTGGGGCCGTCTAATTCACTTGGGGCGATTTCGTCTGCCTCTTTGGCTAAAGTCAGTTCTGTACTGGTAGACTTTGGAATGGCACATCACATTCCTTAGTCGTTTTCCAGGGCTGGGTACGGAAGGGACAAAAGTGAGGGTTTTACGAGAGTACGTACATGTAGTATCGTCTTGGGCCCATATTCATAAAAGTCAAAGTATGATACTTATCTTTTGTGTTGAACAAAGGATAAGTGTCTCACTTAGATTTAGGTAGTTTTATGAATATGGGCCTTGAGAAATTCGGAATCCATGAACATCAACATATCCAGCGTCAATAAAAGACGTTCTAAATCCACCAGAATATGTATTGGCCGTTTGCAAAATTCTTCCCCTAACCCCCTCTCTCATGNTTCCCCCACCCCCCCCCCCCCCCTCTTATGTCTCTTCAATATTGATGTGTTTTTTCACGGCTAGTGCTCTAAGCGATGCTTTACTTTGACAAAGTGATAAAGCAATAGTTTACTCAACAAAATTTACTATCTCACGTCCATCTATCAAGCCATGTCCTATACATGAGGACACGTACAAGTTATCAATCCACAAGCCATCATCCCTCCTCATGATCTGCTTATGAATTTCTATTGCACGTAATGATTGCCTCCTCATTAGTTTCCATGTATTATTCAATTACCACATCATTGAGACTAATCCGCCATGCTATTGATTTCTTTGTTTGAGACAGGAACAAAGACCATCGCCATCCACTGTTTCCGAGAGGAGGCTCTCAATGCATATTTTTGTATCGTTTCTTGTTACGCCAGTTGGAGGCTGGCAAATGGACAAAAAGGGATTTTTCCCTTGTGGCCAAGCTGGAACTCAATAGCGTAACCCCTCCCGGTCTGTGTGCATTGAATACGTCGCAACAAGAAGAAAGCAATCAACGGTCTGTTCGCTTTCATCCTCGTGTCAAATCGACACACGCCATTTTGGCTGACGGAAAATACATGTAGTTATATAATGGGCGATATTTATAAAGCTAGCAAATGCTTTTACTTCCAGTTCTGTAACATATTTACATTGGACATTAAAAAAATATTGAGTTGAGAACCGAGCGCCAAATTCGGCATTATTGGTTCTATAGACAATATTGGGCGATTTTAATGTAATGCAGGAGGAAACCGGAGTGCCCGGAGAAAACCTGCGCTGTCAAAGAGAGTCGCCCTCTCTATCACATGAGACACGGACCCGACCGGGAATCGAACCCGCGACCTCAGAGGTGACAGGCGCCGATGTTTCCATTGCGCCACTCTGACAGCCCCATTGGACATTCCTGTGCAAATCTTAAGTAAAAGCATTTGCTAACTTTTATAAATACCACCCAATGTATACTGAAAGGGAACGACACTCATCCTTTTTTGTAAATAAACTATATCATGCTATATTCGCGTCTTCAGTTCTTACGTAAACCGTATCTTAGTAAGCAAGTCTTGAATCATATCGGCTACTTGTACTTGGTTTGTAAAACTAGTGATCTCATGCCATGCCCAGCCGGCTAGATCACAAGTACCTGAAGAAGCGCCCGTTACTTTCCACGAAATCATGATAGCCTTCTGACTCTGATGACCATAACGGGAGTCATACGAAGTTCCCATTGGAAAATTCTGATGACATTTTCACTTGACTTCATTTCCCGGAAGCTGAGGTTAACAAAACACATTCATCACTGCTTCCTTTATGAATGGCCGATCAACACTGAAGATGAATAATCAATCAGTTCTTTTCTCCTGCGAGTTCTTTTGCTTTACCACGCCTCGGTTATTATTTATGTAACCAATACCTTTATTATATGACTGGACGGATGATGCCTTCTCAGAATTGGTGATATCCCCTTTTTTATTTCTGGCATCATCATTGTTATATGTATCCAGAATCACAAAAAAAATCAATGAATTGCCCGAGGGAGTGTCATCATTGATTTACGAAATCACGTACGTCATTCTTGTCCGCCATCTTCGATCTCTGGACGGCGGTGGGTGTATCTAAAGTATGGATTTTATTGATTCTGGAACTTAGTTGGTGAGAGGGAAATAAATTAGAGAAGATGTAACCATTTTCCTGTTATCATATGTTTGATGTACATGTTTGCTACATTCAATATTGCCTATAAATACTTCATCGTCCACGGAAGTTGTTTTCGTAGTACACCTCGGAGCAAAAAATGCATTTAATAAAAGGAACATATTCTATAAATTCATTATTGTTCTCTTGCGCCACATATTTCTGATATTTCACGTATACGTACGTGGGGCTTTTCAAAGTTGTACTTTTTCAGTATATGCATATGGATGTCCTGTATACACTTCATCCGTGTCATTCTAATAATATCACTGACGGAGAACCCCTTTGAAAAAAATTCGACTATTTATATCATTCAATAGCTTTTACGATGTCGACAAGTATGCATTGTGCATCATCGCATGTACACAACAATGCCTATTTCATAACAAAGCATGAACACCCTTGCAGCTGTGATAATGGTATATCGTCGATTTCAATGGTGACTGCTAAAAGTCACCTTCTAAAGGTCACATTGACATTCTCTAAATGGTTAGCCACATGCTAACGTTTAACTCTTTACCATTCATGTCCGATCATGCCTCATTTTCCGAATTGCCGGAGATAGGTACATGCATGACGACAACAGGTGTTAATGTCAAGCAAGAATACTGACCGGAAGTCATTATGTCAAAAGGGTTTGGTCAAATAAGTGTGTAATTGCAAAGTACAGTGATGGTGTAGCAAAGACTGGAATTGCTGAGTCTAATACGACAACGCATTTACTACCAAGAAAAATGACTTGTGGTACATTAAGTGTGACACGTAAGACTTTGTGAATTGGCTTGTACCTAAGCATTTGGGCCATATGGATAAAGACTAGTAAATGCTTTTACTTGGATTTTGCAGTACAAATGCACTACGCTATTCTGTACAGGTCTGAAGTAAAAGCTTGCTAAGTTTTATTCATGTCACCCATTAATATCTCAATGGACTGGAGTTCCTTTCAGCATTTTTTGCTCAGCTTCGCTGTGACTAACTGTTAAAGGATTTTAAGTAAACCTTTAATGGTTCTACCCAATTTTAGACGTCGTTATGCCCCAAGACAGAACACAACGAAGCACCACATGAAGCTGTTATGGCTCTTTTTCCAATAAGCTCTCAGTTCTCGAGGTGTTTAGTGTTGTCATACTACAAAGAGACATCTAGGAATGCCAAGGGCTTCTCCGTTTATCCAATACTAAACTACGTATATGCTCCCCACCAACGACAACTAGCAAATCAATATCAGCTAACATCATAGCGAGATCTCTCCAGAGCAAGCTGCTTAATATTAATAGACTTGGTCGAAGCAACTTATAACTTCTTGCGTTGGTCGATAGCGTTCGTTCTGGAGCGTGATAAAGTGTTTTTCTGTCTTTCTAGGCTTGTTCTTGAGTTTCCAACTTTTCGCCCTTCTCTAGGCTCACTCACACTGATTCACGTGACCACAACTTGAGGAGTAATGGCGACTATTTCTTCTGCTCTTTAAAGGGACCAAGACCGTCTGCGCATGTGCGACTTGGAAACGAGGCTGTGTACGCTGAACACTAGGAGGCAGTGGTGTGAACTTGTGCAAGTGGTCGACGCCGAAAAATTCGTGAACGAAAGTACGAAAAAAGAGACTGCATAAGGTAAATATGCCTTTCTCGAATTGACCGGAAATTTTAGCATGTGAATGAAGCTTCTGGCTGTGGATAATGCTTACGAACTTGTGGACTAACACTCTGCAAAATTCACTCACTAACTTTCTTCTCCGTGCGAGGGACGTCGGAAAACGTGGAAAGCCCGTTACGAATGCAGTGTTTCATTGATTTTGGAGATTCTCTACATTCTCTATATCAGGAAAGGCATGATCGAACCCAGGTAGGGTATCGCAAACTTTTTTAAAATTGAACTGTATGAATTTGCCAAGTGCTGAACTGTGGTAACGTAAGTTCGAGCGTCTTTCTACTCCACCAGAGCCGAATTAACTGCAAACATGCCTGTCATTCCATTCATAAACAAGGACATTGCCCAGGTGGCAAAAGAACTCAATGACAAGATTCACGAACATAAGACGCAGCGAAAACTAGTGTTAGTGACAGTATGTATCGCCCTCCTTTTGGATAATATGTTATATATGGTCATTGTACCAATCATTCCGGATTACCTACGAAGTATCAATGCTTGGGGTCCACCGACATACAGCCTAGTTGGAGGATACAACTACTCTACACTGGTCAATACAACTGACGGTGATGGGAACTTTTCTTATACATCTGTGTATAACTATTCAGCTCCGAACAGAACTCTGGACGAGAGAATCTACGACTCTGAAGACACTGCAGTTGGGGTACTATTTGCTTCCAAGGCTATTGTTCAGTTACTGTTTAACCCCCTCTCTGGTACCCTCATCGACAGGTACGGGTACGACCTACCAATGATGTTTGGTTTGTCAATCATATTCCTTTCTACGGCTTTCTTCGCCTTCGGTAAAAGTTATGCAGTGTTATTCGTTGCAAGGAGTTTGCAAGGTTTGGGATCCGCCTTTGCAGACACCTCAGGACTCGCCATGATTGCGGATAGATTCACGGAGGAAAATGAACGAAGTACTGCTCTTGGTATTGCTCTAGCTTTCATCTCATTCGGCTGCTTGGTCGCCCCGCCATTCGGAGGAGTTCTTTACCAGTTTGCAGGAAAGGAAGTTCCGTTCTTGTTCCTTGCTACAATTGCCCTAGTCGACGGGTTCATTCTGCTAGCGGTTATGAAACCTGTCCGGCAACTGAGGGCAGAGTTTGTAAAGGAAATGCCGAAGGGAACACCCATACACATTCTCATCATTGACCCATACATTTTATGTTGTGCCGGCGCCCTCGTCATGGCGAACGTGTCTCTGGCGTTCCTGGAACCGACCATTGCAATCTGGATGAAAGAGACCATGGATGCGAGCGAGTGGGAAATGGGGATGATATGGCTACCGGCCTTCTTCCCGCATGTCCTCGGAGTCTATACCACTGTCAAACTGGCCAAAAAATACCCGACCCAACAATGGGCAATGGCCGCCATCGGTCTGGCCCTGGAAGGGGTTTGTTGTCTCATGATTCCGTTCTGTAAAACGTTTGCCGTGCTCATGCTACCAATTAGCGGTATATGCTACGGTATTGCCCTTGTAGACACTGCGTTGCTACCAACATTAGGATACCTCGTGGACGTTAGGCACGTCTCCATATACGGAAGTGTATACGCTATCGCTGATATAAGTTACTCTCTAGCATACGCCTTTGGTCCCATTGTTGCTGCCTCCATTGTACATAGTATAGGTTTCATGTGGCTAAACGTAGGGATCTTTCTCAGCAATATTATATATGCTCCAATGCTAATTTTCCTAAGACATATCTATGACTATAAACCATTCGAGAACGAAAGCAGTGTGCTTGTGGATGACCCACCGCATCAGAAATATAAGACATATCAGATGAATGATATTGCTAGTACGGAACCCAAAGAAGTGAATGAAATGAAAAATCACCTTGAGCATTCCCTAGCACCTGGAGAAGGGAAGAACACCGAAGTCGTCAACCCGCTGTATGAGTCGGGGAGCAATGGACACACAAAACCTGTATCAAACATGAACAACATGAACGCGACTATGCCCAACTCCAATCACACTACACATCAACGCATGAAGACACGGTCCTACAAAGACTCTCCGTACAAAGATACCACCAACATCCTAGAGTCGTCAGATTCCGATTACTGACAGTAAAAGAAACTGTTGAAGATATCTTCGCTCAACGGAACATAGTCCCGAGTGACAGTTGTTGGTGAACTCAACTTTGAAGTCGTGTGATCAGTGCTGATCGGTTGTACAAACGAAACCAAACTCGCACTCCTGGGCGAATAGCATACCGCCCGGTTTGTAATTCCGACATTAGATAACAACCAGACTTTATGGGCATGAGTGACCACATTGTCGAAGGTGAGACAGGAGAAAAGAACAAAAGCAGGGTTGGACAAACGCAATGAAGCTGACAAGTCCGATGTCATTCGGGCGGTTCGCTATTTTCACTCCCACAGGACCAAAGGTCGTAACAGCTTCGATTCGTTGAACTATCAAGTCCGACCATGTCCACCACGTGACCTGTGGAGAAAGATGAACAAACATTTCTGAGTCTTCATCATGTGCGTTAAACCATTCTCCGACACTCTGATTTGTATTTGTATTTCATTTTTTCATTTTTCCATCAGGGCCGACGCTATAGCATTATTGGCCCTGGTAAGTACGGAGGAGGCCATCACAAGCTACTCATGTTCCTCACTTGGATAGACACTTGCAAAGACACAAGGTACAAGTCACCACGGATTACTGTCCCATGCGACGGACGTGAAGAGCCGGGAATGAAATCCCATGATATGGCCCGGGCTGGATTCGAACCCGGGACCTGTCGCTTGCTAAGCGGACGTGATAACCACTAGGCTATCAGGCTCCTCACTCTGATTGGACAAACACTGTGTGATTGACGAAAAGCCGCGTTTCATGTGAACTGCACCAAAGGTGCATGGACGTTGCAAGTTTTTTAGATAAGGCAAAATCATGTCAAAATAGGACAAAGGGGATTTAGGTACTTTCCGTATGACACATGTAGGCTGAATTTATTTCCTTGGGAGGAGCAGGAAGCTTACCACGACCTTGAACCCATGATAAACTTTTATTTGAGTATAGAGAAGCTGCTTCCAAAAGTCACTTTCTAAAATTCCTACAAGGATATACATGTACATCTATAATGTAGAAGTCTAAAAGTGTGTTTCACAATGGCTCGCATTTCAACTCCAATGGAAGCCGGTGGGAACTCGTAACATGTAAGATAGATATTCATTCAATGTCTGAACTATAACTGTTAGTTTGATGCTGCTTCATGGATACTGTATGATGTAAATTCTACTGAACTGCAATCATCCACGTTGCTGAAATACATTCGTCCAAGTTGTGTTGATGTTTCCAAAAGTTTAGAATGGTAGCCTAATTTTGAGATTCGTTTGTGAGTCAGTTCTTCACCCATACATACATCTTCAGAGGACCGCCTCGTGTCAAGGCAAGTGTGGTGCGGAAGGAGAGTCTGCCCCGCTGGTGAAAGTGCCTACTGCACAGGATGAGAAGCACTTTCCATTCATTTGCTGGTTTTGCATGATTTCATTTTTCGTGAGGGACAAGGCATTTAGCCTACACATCCATTTCAGCTGCTGTTCACGGCGACACGACATTTAATACATGTTTGCATAAAAACATATATCATGAACTCTCATCGACTTGGAATCAGTCGAGTGCTTGCTACCGTTAAATGGAGACCCCCCCCCCCGGTTTGTGGTTCTGTTACTAATGGCAAGTAAAGTAACATGACTCTGTAGCATGAACCAACAAACCCAGAGCACCAAGGAAGAACCGGTCACCAACGAAAATTACAACGTACGATCCGAACAGGCATCGTATTTTTTGCCTCTGCACTGAAGTAGTTTATAGGCTACCTGAAAGGTTTGAAAATGCTGTACGTACGAACGGCGAGAACAAAAATTCACCGAACGTACGGGCGTACGGCAAGAGAACACACTAGTATACAGTTAAAATGTTCAATTGTTTTGTTAAAAGAACCTCTAATTCTAGATGGCTGTTAATTTATTCGTCAGTTACATTTTGTTTGGTGACAAATCGTAGTGTAGGATGTAGATACAAGTTAATCGCAGAAGAGTTTTTATTGGCGTTATTTTTCATTGTTACGATTGTCTTTTTTGCAATTCCAGAATGGTTGTGCTATTTGACAGCTGTTTGAAAGAAGACGATGGAAATTGTGTCAATTAGTGTATTTTTTTCACTTCAAGCAACAGCTTCATTGATGTTCTACATACTCACACGTTTCCTGCCTCCTTTACGCTGTTAGCTATCGAGGTTGGTACCAGGTATACGTACATGTACAGGTATGGTCATTCACCGTAGACCGCCAAAAGGGTGTAACCCTCTTTCCAGCAAACAATCGAGCTCGTTCAACAAATATGGCTGTTCAGTTGGGCTAAGCTAAGCCACTAGGACGTCTTATTTAAGTAGGTCAGCAGGTCATGAAAGAATCTCGCAGAACGGGAGATACCCCTCAGCCCCATATTGTGTGATCGTTCGAAAACCAAATTCAAAATGGCCACCATGGCCGCCATCTTAGTGCAGCAACGAGTCTGAATTTCAATACGTTTCTGCCTCTACGGTGCCGTATGATCAAAATTTTAGAAGTTCTTAATCTGAACCACACCCCTTATACACGATACAGTATCCATTGTCTTTCTTCACGCGGCCAATTTTTCTGTGATCTTCGTATCACATCGGTGGATACATGACAATGAGTGATATAGCCCATTTGTACATAGTGAGAGTTGTGACGTACGTCAAACAAATTATGATGTCAAAGACAGTTCAAACTTGCTTCGCCTGAAGGCGTTGATTGTTAAATTTACTACCGAAAATTGGGTTCATTGGGTCATATGAATAAAGACTAGCAAATGCTTTTACTTGAATTTTGCAATACAAATGCACGAGGCAATGCTGTACAAATCTGAAGTAAAAGCATTTGCTAGTGTTTATTCATATGACCCATTATCTATACCTGTAAAATAACTATTCTTTATGAACACAGACCTGAATATCTTTTGATGGGTTGTCACTGGTCATACAGAATAGATATTTGTTGCTGTCGACTAGTAAATGCACTTGCCTACCACTCTCCTCATTTCTCACTACGGTAAACCAGAGTTAGCTGTATGAAGAATTTTGAATTGAACCCATATCGAGGGTATGCTTTACCTTTTACTGGTGATATATGTGTAACAATGAACTCCTACAGGCGAAAGCATCATATTTATTATAGTTAGTATATTGTAATATTAAATGTAAATATGTGTAAAGTGTAAAGTGGTGCAGTAGGTTGGTTGAGTAATGTGCAGAAATTGTTTATNAAATATGTCACAATGTACGTCTAACCCACTTTCCTTCTTTCTTCCATGTTATTGATCCTCAATCTAAAGAAAGGAGTGTTTCAAGTGTGCTCTGTGCCTCTCTGAAGCCTTGCTTCAAGATCAAGGGGAAGGAAAACTCCTTTAAACTCCCGTCAACACATCAACCCCGATATATCTGCTTTCACTTACTGTATATTCGACGTTTTGAACTCGATGGATGTCGCTGACACCAGACGCGTTCAGGAACGAAGCAATATAGTAGGGAGTTTTCGCGAAGCCCCCGAAACGCCAACGCGAACGTCTATCCTTTTGTTCGGTGCTCTTCGTGGCATCGAACAATGGGTTTGGCGTTCGCGTTGGCGTTTCGGGGGCATTGCGAAAACTCCCTAGTTTTCGCAAAGCCCCCGAAACGCCAACGCGAACGTCTATCCTTTTGTTCGGTGCTCTCTTTGTGGCATCGAACAATGGGTTTGACATTCGCGTTGGCGTTTCGGGGGCTTTGCGAAAACTCTCTATTTTTCGCAAAGCCCCCGAAACGCCAACACGAACGCCAACCCCATTGTTCAATGCCACGAAGAGAGCTTCGAACAAAAGGATAGACGTTCGCGTTGGCGTTCCGGAGGCTTGGCGAAAACTCTATAGAAGGGTTGAGCTGTATTGCTACATGTAGATCTCGAAACAATCTGCAAAAGAACAATATGTTTTGTTTGAAATTATGTTTATTTGATGAACTAAATGATACATTAACAAGGGCCATCGCAGAGCATTATTGGCCCTTTAGATGAAAAACAAAATGAAGTTACACACAGATAAAGTATGTAATGTACATGTACTCCTTTGTAACTCAAACTCAATCAAGATTGATGCTCAACCGAACATTCACTGTTATATTTATTCATACATAATAGTTCGTACAGATCTATCGGACACCAATGATAAAGCAAGGGTGATCTTGTTTTCGCTCAAAACTGGTCGTGGTACTTGTAAACATTCTAAAAGTAACAAATAATGCATGTGGGTGAAGTTCGATACAGGACAATCCACAACACCTCTCACCATCTCCTGCTAACTTAATTATTAACGACTCATAGAAAAGAAACAATCATTTTCCATTACACGTGTCCTGTAAAGTGGAATAGGTGGTTGTATTACCAGAGATTCTCGCTTACTTGCCAATGATTGCTTTGCGTGTACAGCTGACATTGGTGACGTGGTTTTCGATATTTGATGCATTGTTCATTGTTATGAAAGTCGGATCTTAAAGACACTAGCTACACATCTCAGTGAGTAGTTTATTTGGATTTGATTTATTAAGTTCAGTCGATACTAAAACATGCACAGATGCATGTAGAATTTGATACCGTTAGTGTACTGGTATCCTTGAGATATATAATTTAGTCTAGTTCATATGAAAAAGTCTTGGGGCGAAATTAGTGATAACAGATAACTCGACGGAAACTTATATGAACGTACTTGACCTTTAATCAATGTTGCTTCATCATCAATATTTACTGGGAACTGATCCAGGTTAAAAGCTGGAACACTACACTCCATGAACTTTTCACGAATAATGATCATAACACAGGAATGAATGCCATTATAAATGTTTTAGACGTATCAAGAACGTTCGTTAAGAACAATTCGTACTACAATGGTTGTAGTTTCTTCGTGAAACAACTAGTACACTGAGAAATTGGCTGATATTCAGAAAAGATAGTAAATGTTTTACTTCAAGGTTTGCAGTACATTTACATTGGACATTGCTGTGCAAATCTTACGTAAAAGCATTTGCTTAATACTAGCCATTAAGTCGGCCAGTGTACTACACTGTAGAGTATGACGGTGTGTCCGCCTGCAATCGAAGTCCGGCTGCTCTTGTCCTGTGGATTAAGCCTTGTGAAGGATTGTGTCGCTCACCCTGGCCATAACCGTTCCAACAATGCATGAGCTTTGTATTGAAGACTTCCATTCCTCAAACTTTCTCCCTTTGTCCACCGGCGTGCAATGGGGACCCTATAGCCGACGTCCTCAATAGGTGTCACTAGTGGTTAAAACTATTGAAATGAAACTGACATCCCGGTCCTGATCAATTTCCCACACAAAAGGCGTCCATTGTATAGGACCAAGTTTCGGTGTGCTGCCCTCTATCGTAGCTAGGATCCCCATTCGTACAGCTGCTGACGTCGCCCGCGTCCTAACCGGAAGTGCAACTAACTAATAAATGACCAACACCCTTCCTGTGATTCACCACATCCATTGATGGCACTGATAGCCTGACACTACTGAACCTAATCAAGACAAAAGATTAATCAGTTCCATCTTTACACTGGTCAAGTCAGTTCACGACTCATTGCTTTTCACTGCTTCCTCAGAATGACGTGACGGGCAACGAGCAATAAATCCGGTGATGGTGTCGGCAGAAAACGGTGCCGAGATTAACTGCGACTGGTAACACTTGTCAGGGACATAAGAAAAGATGTGCAGCTTGACTATAAAGTAGGTTAATACATCTCGCCATCACTATGAGGATTAGGAGAGATTTTCTCCAAGGTTAGAACCACTACCTTTTTACAATAATGCCGTTTGGATCATCAGATGCTTTCCCATATAGAAAAGGTTTTATATTTAACTTTTAACTTCATCAGTTTGCAAACACGAAGAGAAAGGATTTCCGCAAGATTGCCAATCCTCGTCGGACATCTGCTGTAGATCCCACTGAAGTTCCTAACTTCGGGGGCGAGCAATCATGGTAATGGATGGATTGGTTTTGACAGTAAAAATTCTCTGTGTTTGCATATCGCCAAAAAAGGAACAGTTTTTATCACGTACCATTGAATGTACAATATCTAATACACATAGTATAACATTAGACAGAACTGTGGACGTATTACATAAAAGAGGCTTTCTCACATTGGCTTTCTCCGAGGCCAATATGGATGTAACACTTTTTTTTCATGGTTTGTAGGAGTTTCAAAACACAGATAATTTTTAGGGGCCTACTTTTTTACATAATACTCCTTCATCAAGCTTATTATAAGTTGTTTATGCAAAGGAATACGCCCTAATGATGGGATGTTGTTCATCTGTTCATCAAACACTTTCTTTGGTCAAAAGTGATACATCTTTATACAACATTCAGGTTTTTAGAGGGAGGCTTTGAACTGCAGGCGAGAGGGCCTCTTCACAGACTTGCCATGTAAATACGTAAATAAGTGAGGTCATATTGTGGTGAATGTTCAACAGCAACACTCACATCTTGCTGCTTTCGTTAAAAGAAGTTTAGAAAACTCGTAGACTATTGATTCATAATTGCAAAAATAGAACTTCATAGATCATCCTGGGACGATTTGATATGTTAATTGAATGTCAACTGTCTAATAGTGAAGAGTAATAGTCTGTTATCAGGGGATGCCGGAATGGTTCCCACGAGAGCTAGCTCACGATGCCTGAATACCAAAGGAGAAGAGATACCCCACGCGAGATGACAAGGATAGCCCTGGATGGTAGATCGTGCGATTAGAAACGGGAACGACGCAAAGGTCTTTTCAAGGAACATGAATAGATTGCTGCCGATTCTATAATAGATACAGGGTCGGGGGGTGAGATCTGTGCTCTGACAAGCGTTCCAATCACACCTACCCTCACTAGAGCATAGTCGAAACGAGAAGTGGCCGTAGGTCTTGAGGTAACGTGAAGGATGGCCTCACTGTTAGAAATATCCTTACTAAAATTACAGAAAAGTGCCTGCAGCAGAGTTTCAGGCTTTTTCTTTATTTCTACTGTTGAAAGTTAAAAGTACAGAAAATTGTAATATAACAACTGTATTGGAAAATTGATTTACAGATAAACTGTAAACAAATGTTACACTGTAACTTCCATTCACAGGAATCCATATTTTTAACTTTTAGACTGTGAAAATAAAGAGAAAGCCTGAACCTCTGCTGCAGGCACTTTTCTGTAATTTCAATGTATCTATGTCGGCCTATCACTTGGAAGCTTCGTAACCCTTTTCGACTGGCTACTGAACTCAACTGGCCACCTGTGTGAGGTCTTTTACTGCCCTGGCATAGACACTCAGGTACACGGAACCACGGCTTTCAGCCTCATCAGACAGACCCTGAATTGGTTCACAACCTTTTTTCATGCATGTCCTGGCTGGGGATCGAACCCACACACTGACCCTGTTGGGATTGAAAGTCAAGCGTGTTAGACCACTCGACCACTCGAGAACTGTCAAAGCCATGCCTTAATAAACTTGGCAGTGACACCATACAACTAATGAAACCCGTGTTGACAGGCACAATATTTAGTACACAAATACTAATGATGCCCCTTTCACCGACCAGGCCAATGTACATGTAGGCCCGAGACCCTAAACATGGTTTCTTGCTCTTGACTGGCGTCCAGCACGGGAACGATTTTTAATACAACTACCAACAACTCAAGAAGTCGCGTAATACATGTATATTAATCTACAACATGTAAGGCGCAAGCGCTCTCTAACTAACATCCTGGGATTACCGAATCTGTGAAAAAATATTCGTCTTGTAAAATGACAGGAAGTCCTGTAAAATGACAGAAAGTTCAGTATATCAACAGTACGAACCGTAAATTTATTGTTAAAATTAAGAAGCTACCGTTAAACTACAGAAGCTCGGTCATTTTACAAAAGTACTTGTCAATATATCACGAAACCCGTTATTCAACAGAAATATCTGTTTAACAAGAGGTTTTTTTGAGTATTTATGAATTACAGCACGATTCTGTAAAATATTTTCTGTAAAATCTTCTGTTTTTTCTAACAGTGCTCGCTCACCAGTTTGATCAATTCGCCCCTCAAGCCCTGTTCGCCATTTCGGCTGTTTCAAAAATTTGCATCAGAGGCTGCCTGAATCTGACTTGCCTCTCGAAGCGTCGGACTATTAGAGGAGTATACCCACATACTACATTTACATATCTGATCGAAATAGCCCCGTTTTGGGAATACAAGATTCCTATATTTCTAACGCGCTGTCACCTAACCGCTGAGCATGAAATAAACATTCGATTCCTCAGAGTTTTCATCATTCATTGTATTATCCACTTACCACTTGAACCGTGTTATTATTCTCGTTAAAATTCTAAATACGGATATACCAAGTGACGGCGAGTTATGAATTCGTTAATAAAATCTCACAGCTCATGAATTTCTATCATTGCGTCCCAGCACAAATGTCATGGATAGAATGAAAGGTGGATCGAGTTTTATTGTTGGAGTTACAGACAAAAGGGTTTGGCCCAAAAGAATGATGCGAAGGGAGTAAGAAATAAAAGTGAAAAATAAGAAGTGGGAAATATTGGCACTTTTGGACAAATTTTTCAATTTCTCAAATTGGGATAGAATTTTTCCCCATTTTGAGAAATTTTCTAAAAATGACATGACATTTTGTCTGATTTTTCGGGCGATATTTCTCAAAATGGGAAAAAATTTACCCCAATATTAGAAATTGAAAAATTCGTGAAAAAGTACAAAATTTTCCCCTTCAATACCAATATTCATGCTTACACAATTTGACGACTTTTGCAGAGGAGTATTCGGAAACAATTCGACAAACCGACCCCTGATTTAAGAACAGGCTCATTTATTCACGTCTTTGGCTGGTCGATTTCATATTAATCATCATTTTCATCCTAATCATCATCCTACTGCCAGGCTTGGCCAGTCACCTGTTAATAGCTTTGGCATAACAGCCAATCCGAATGATGTTTCTATTCAAGGGCCTATGGCCAGTCCAGTGGGCGTCCGTGCTTTCATACCAATGAACAGACCACTAATGAGAACGTACGGTATATTGTAACATCATCAATGGTTACATCAATGATCTATGGTAATCTTACTTAATGTGTACTTTCACTGGAGATCTTACTTCCAATCCACAAACCTATTAGTAAGCCTATGAAGGGTTTACAAAGGATTTGTCAGTTCCATGGAAACTTAATGCGGAATTTTCCACGCAACGCTCAACCTTTCCAAGTAATAGAGGGTTTTGCTGAAACCTAATTAGCACCATCTACCTATTCCTATGACCAACAATTGATATCACTTTTGTTGTAAATACCATAAATGTTGCACTTCATCAATAGGTTATTGATTGTTTGGACCTGTACTTGAGGGAACATGATATGATCGTTTAAACATGTATGAAACTGGAGTGTACATTGATACATTCCGATAAATATTGAATGCCTGTAGGATATCAAAAGTATCACTTCGCATCCATCGTGCTATCTTCTGTAGGTACAAAGTGCCATCAAAGCACCGTTTGACGTACATCCGCAGTGGATGATCGACGATGGCGTCACTCCTTGATTTAGTGTGGGCACGGGCTTCATTTTTCAAACCAAAGATATCATGTTATCCAAATGCTTCTGCGCACACGGCGACCACCTCTGGTGCGTCTTTGCTGACTTGACAATCACGACAAATCACTCCATCCCAGTTCATAACTTATTGACAAGACATCATTCTGACGCTAACCAAGTGGAAATCATGCACGTTTATTGTGTATGACCCTGGTGAGTGATAAACCTGACAGTAAGCTCTATTAGATGGTGTCATTCGGGACTTCCTAATTACTCAACCTATTATAGCTCTTGTTTTATTCATTACACCATAAAGGAGAGCGCGACCTGCCGATAAATCTTCTTAGACACAGATTAAAAACAGGTTACTTAGAGGCTTTGATTTTTGTCGATCAGTTCGGAATATCATTTACCACGGGGCATTTTCGCGGCTTATCATAATTACAGCGACGAGAAATAAGGGAAAGAAGTATTTCACCAACGAATCAGCCAATCAACTGGCTGTCGTCCCGTAACGTCATTTCTTATCAGCGACCAAGTGAATACCGGTAGGCCTACAGTACGTTGCTCTGAATCTGCAGTAAGGCGTAGAACATAAAGGAAAGGGCCTTCCACTGGAACGGTTATACCACAACAGCTAGCTGTAGGTGCGGCAGTCTCTTCTGACGTATCCAAACTCTAAAGACAGCTTGTTTTACCCAAAACTTTAGACGCGCGGAAACATGCTAAGCCAGTCCAGTGTTGAAGAAAAGATGAACGCGGAGGACCAGCTGAGAAGATTGACAGGAACTCAGAGATACCATTACTTGGAGACGGGATGTTGTATCGAAACTTTCCTACCGTTTCGTTCCGTCACTTTTCGTTCCTGCAATCATAATACGCCTTTTCCGCCTGCAAATGAATTTCCTGTTGAAATGCCAGCTTTTGCCGTCATGCCTTCTATATGTGACGCTTTAATCTCTGGGACAATATTAGTTTCTCGGTATATTTAAGGATTTCATACATTGCAAAAAAAATGCTACCCACGTTAGAGACGACCAGAAAAGTGTAAAATGAACTACATTAGCAAGTAATGTTAGAAAACATGAAGTTCTATTCTTCACTCAGTCGATCCCAGATGCTTTTAGCACCTTATCTTGAAATAACATCCATCAGAGCGCCTTAATGGTTGAATATCCCAAAGAATTTCCATCAGTTCATTTTTCGAGACTGCTATTTCTGCTTGATTCAGTGCTCTTATGTGGTATCCTTAATGGCACCGTCTGTCACCTCGAGGTCTTTTCGCGTCCGTTAAGTACAATGTACCAGTATTTCTATCCCCTGTAACTATCACATGATGTATTTTTGAGGTTAAACCAGCAAGTTACAGTTCATTTGTCAAAGCCTTTTTTCATTCTGGAGACTAATCTACGCCCATCCGTATGTTGAACGGCTATATTTCTTCCGTAGCCAAAAAAGCCTTCAGCAGGAACCTCAAGGGAAATTGCACAATTGTTAATTTGTGATTTTGTGCAAAAACTAAAGAGCAAATGTTAGCATTTCTCGAGAGGCTGGTGCTTGCTGAAAGCGAAAGGCTCGTTAAACGCTATGTGAAAATCCCATAAAGATATCAATTTCGAGATCCAATCATGAACAAGACGTTTTCCTCTTATCGTCAAAATTGATAGTAATATTTGAGAAAATTAAATGGCCTAATTGTATTTGCATATCTTGCCATACTGAGGTCTGGTATTACACACAAACCAATTTCGTAGGTTATTGGATTCTGTTAAGGCAGTCCTCGGGCAGGACGAAAAGGATGCCAAACTAATAGCTTGATAGTCATTTCCAGTACTGAATACCCTGTGAGAGCCCCTGAGAAATGAACGACAAATATGCATGACATGTTTCTTCAACGTATTCTTCAACATGTCAAGACTTCTTGGGCCGTATGCACCAAACGAAGATAATCTTCAACTCGGGTTGAGCCACAACTTTTCAATTGTTCAGGTTTACTGGGGTATGATCTGACAATGGAAAAGTTGTGGCTAAACCTGAGTTCAAGATTATCTTTGCTTGGTGCATACGGCCCAAGAAGTCTTGAGGATAAGAAGTCCCAGCTGTGGTAGGTAGGGTTCATTGCGTCCTGTTTCTCGAAGGATAAGCAACCCGCATTCGAGGCGAGCGGACGTTCCTTCTTTGGCTGACCCTGGAGTCAAATTTATTGTATCAACATCTTAACAATATTCTTAACACCTCCGTGGAGAAAGCATCACAAAACCTGATGGCACTCAACACTTACCAACTACATCACGAATATCACTTAAAAACTACAGCACTTTACATGATTACAGTCAAATTGAAACCTGATCCCCATGCCTAATAGGACGATGATTTCTGATTGCCAGCTAGTCAACTCATGTAGGCGAAATCACAATGCTTCCTAATGGCCAATTGGGAGTTCCATTGCTCAGACGCCGGAGTTTCATTTCTTATACAAGTCAGTGCAGAGCAAGTCACGACATAATCAAATTCCATGTGCCAATTTGTAAATGAATTTGCGTGGCCTTTTGGTGGAAACGAATCCATTTCTCCTAGGAGAGGATGCAGTTACTGAAGCAGAAATGCTCTAGATGGATGAACGGATGAGAAATCATTTCATTTTTTGGTTTGCAGCTTGTAACGTGAATTACGACGTGAATCAGTTGGACCTGGGACGGATCCTTTAACGAGGATCTTTTTATAATGGATACGGCCATGCCGAATAGTTTACAAAACAACAGGAAACTGTTAAGTTGATTCGGTAGTTTTAAATTGAGTGTTAGAAAAAGAAACAAAATGGGAACAAGATGACATTGTAAATGTCGTATGGTTCCCGATGTACATTTGTACACGAATGGTACACTGATAGAGATCAAGATATATTGATAGAGATCAGATACATTGATAGAGATCAGGATACATTGACAGATGATTGATGTGATGTAATGTGGTGCAGTACGATGCCGTGCGATACGATATATGACATGACATGATTGACATATGATATGATATGATATGATATGATATGATATGATATGATATGATATGATATGATATGATATGATATGATATGATATGATATGATATGATATGATATGATATGATATGATATGATA
>NMRB01000022.1:49717-96041 GCA_002633025.1 Notospermus geniculatus | reverse complement strand
GGTAAGTGGTAAAATGGATACAGATAGAGTCCAACATTGCCGAATGGGAACTCCTAACCCTAACCCCCTAATCCTAACCCTAACCCTAACCCTAATCCTAACTAACCCTTACCCTAACCCCAACCCTAACCCTAACCCCAACCCTAATCCTAACCCTAATCCTAACTTTTGGACTCTATCTGTATCCATTCTACCATTCTCCTTCTTGTAACCATTAATGACGAACTGTAAGATCTTTCTTCGCTCAGGCACAACGTTGCGCAGCACGGTCTTGCTATATCATTATTCGTAGGGCTTACCATAAGATTTGGGAAATTTTGTTTTTGTTTTCTGTGATAGAGGTTGAGAGAGAATTTCGTTGTTCGAACTCGTACGCCTTACCAAAATGACCTTTTCCGTATCTTGTGTAGTCGGCCAACGTTGCAAAGTGGTAAATTCCCAATCGTACCCTGTTTATTGAATACTGAACAAAGTAGTGCAATACCTGGAAAGAAGTCGAAGACTTTGTCCATCTCCAGAAAAACTAAGTCACAAGATTTCCAATAGAAGATGCCAATAGTATTCATGAGTTCGTTATCATGGGAGATAATCTGTCTATCGGAGGCAATTACGCCACTTGGCTGCCTTATCGATCTCTGGCAGCTATCAGTGAGAAATGACAGGATATCATTAAGACTGGGAAACGCTGATACAGGGCCGTCATCCTCGAGTGATGGTGATGACACAACTGCAATTTCCAAATAACTGCCTCCCGCCGTGCGGCCCATTTTCCAAAGTAAAAGGATAAAAATGCACGGAATAACAAGTGACAGTTTTGCCATTATGTCTTCTTTCTAGCCGAAAGAAATCCATGGCATTACGTATGCTAACGGTGTTTCACGCCTTTTGCCCTGAAAAATGAGACTTGGTCGAATCACCAGTACAGGATTTGGTAGAATCACCGGTAGGCCTAAAGGATTTGGTTGAATCACCAGTTCAGGACGTGGTCGAATCACCAGTTCAGGATTTGGTCGAATCACCAGTCATGCCAGTAGGCCTACAGGATTTGGTAGAATCACCAGTACAGGATTTGGTAGAATCACCAGTAGGCCTACAGAATTTGGTATAGAATCACCAGTAGGCCTACAGGATTTGGTAGAATCACCAGCTCAGGATTTGGTCGAATCACCAGCTCAGGATTTGGTCGAATCACCAGTAGGCCTACAGGATTTGGTCGAATCACCATGAGTAGATTTGGTCGAATCACCAGTGTAGGATACTGACTATCTTTAACGTTAAAACAAAAGTAGATCCTGTCTTATCTATTTTTGGTTAAAAATATATCAGGCAGACCAGAGGATGTTCGTTTGAATGCTAACTGTTTTCTGCCGTGGATTAAACAGGAAAAAATGTAAGATTTTCTTTCGCGAGATACATCTTCTATCTAAAACGGATTTTTGAACATAAAAAATAGTGAATATAGATGTTCTAACATGAAAACCCTAAGTTTCAATATGACAAGCAACACTTAAAAACTAACACGATTGAATTATTTTACGATAAACTGGGCCAAAAACAAATCAATCCCTTTATCCAACGGTCCTGTGTCCCTGGGATTTTACCATCTGTTTTGGCTGGGTATGAGCAATAGAAAATATTGAAATTCTCCATTCATGATCAATAAGGTAAATACAAGAGCGCAATACATCGAAAATTATGAACGAACCATTTATCTATATTCCATCCGATATTCCATATAGCTGCCTGTTTCCCAATTTCAGAATTATCGTTTTTATGCGGAATATCTATAATTTCTTTTTACATCAAAGCTTTTCAAAAAAACCACGATCACCGAGTTTTGTAATTGAAACTCAATGAATATACTTTGAAGTAAGCCTTGCGCGGCAGCATCACAGTACAAGACATCGAACATGTTCGTACTTCTGAATTGGTAACAATCAGTAACAACAAGTCTGCTGCTAAGAAAACACACTCTGCAGGCAGACGTTATTACGTATTCTGGCCACAGTCGACCTCAAGAGTCTGGGTCGTTTATCTGGCAAGATAACCCAAAGCTTTGGTTGGGTAAGAAGCTATTCTCTCTGTAAACAAACCCGTAATGAATGGCACATTGACGTCAGAGATGTTCTAAATGCCACTGTGGACCCTGACTGATTGGGTCCAATTCAAACTCGATTCCCAAAGGTTAGCTTATTTGCTACAGACGACTGTTCAATAGAGTCTAAGACGATGTTGTTTGCTTTATCTATGTGATCAGACTGGTTCTTGCTGCATGCCATGATTGGGGCCGAAAATACTGGCCAATGTAAACGTGTCGAGAGATTTCCTGAATCTAGGTTTTATGTCGTTTATCCCGCTATCAGAACTTCAACCTTGTCCACACTCTCTACTTGCCAAATACAAGTGCCAACATCGTTTTTTTTTGGTAAACCAGACCAGTGGCTAGAGTTTTTTTCAGACAGTCTACATCCAATATTCGGTCGTCTTGGCCGATTCTGCCTCCTCAGCACCACTTGAGTGAAGTCAGCCGTGATTACGTCTAACTGCATAAGCAGTGCATAAGACAAGATCAGATCGACTGGATGTTGTCTCTTCGTTTAGATCAATAAACAGTGGTTATCTAGAGGAAGTTGTTAGTTTTCAATCTTCCACGGTCATCGATCAACGTCCCTGATCAATACGAAGAACGCTGTGCTTTTAATTAACGCTTCAGTCGATTGGTCGGCAAGGAAACCGAGGCGGGGGGTCGGCCTGATCGAGAAGAAGATTAGAGTTAATTTACTTCATTTATTTCATACAGTAATAGATTCCTTTGTTGATGAAATTGCAGACATATTAAAAGACCAAATGGAAAGTTACAAAACTTGTGAATGCGGACCATCTGGACATCACGTGGTCACGATTGTTCAACAAGAACTTCTTAACCAATGTACTTGAAGTGACCGAAAAAAGAAGACAGCCATTCTCTATTCCACTGATCTACAGTGTGCAAACGTCGTGTACATGTACAGTGCATGATCTGTACCAAACATCACTGGGAAGTTAATTTTCATGACATAGCCATGGTGATGTGGAAACATTCGCCTCCCAAGGCGACAGAAACTCATTCTCCGCTTCCTTACTGTGCATATTAATCGTCCACTCTTCACTGGAATCATTTTCTGCCCCATTTGTGGAGATTCCAATTAGGCCATTGTTGTCGGCTGCCCATTCAGCATGAGGCGGCAATTTATCCCTTGATATTCGGCGAACATTGTACAAGGAATGCTTCATCTCCACTTGAAATGTACATGTACATGTACATTCTGCTGTGCAGTTTACATGTAGTATAAGATGCTGCCAAGAAGCAGAGTCTACGAATTCTAACATGAACATGTGTTACAGAACTGGTGCTGAGCAATGCAACTTAAACTTTCATGCCCTTCGTAAAAGAGAATGCGAGCGTGTTTCATTCTCATTTTTCGTACGGCAATAATCTTCCATTCGTGGTATTTTTAAAACATGATTGCTTCACCATCAAAATGAATGGCGAACCAAATTTAAGTTTGAGTGAATTTCGATCACTTTAAATCAAATCTTGAAAAGGCAGGCAAACAACTTTTTTTCAAGCGAAACCATTAGTTATCATTGAGGAAAAAATTCTGATAACTTTCATGTTCCTCTGCGGGTAATTCAATTTGAAAACGTTTCGTGATTATTTGATACGGTTTCCCATTAACAAAATCAATAACAGCGGGTTCTGATATTTCGTATTTTTATTTGATCACAGTTTTCAGGAATTTCGTGCTACAATTTGCGCAGAAAAGATAAATCATAATGCTGGATATTTTTTTTAAATACACTCAATAGGTACACTCACTTCTATATTTCTAATAAATTTTCTTGGACTGTGTTTGTTCCATTTCCCTATTACTGCTTAAAAAATAATTATCCCTTAGCATTGCCTATACCCTTACATACATGTAGAAGTATACGGTATACGAAAACGCCGTTGAACAATGGCTTCACGGTCGTGAATCCTCGGGAAGCCATATTGTCAACCGGCGTTTTCGTATACGCGTATACTTCTATGTAAAGCGGGTGATCCACTGTTGCGATTTCGGCTTGAGACGGGGTTGCGTTCCCTTGCGGTTACCTTATATATGGCAATCGGAAGTCCTTATAAGGTATTAAACCGCAAGGGAACGCAACCCCGTCTCAAGCCAAAATCGCAACAGTGGATCCCCCGCTTCAGGGAAACCTTATGCATCAAACTTGATAAAATATCATGTCATGCCAGTGACGATACAGCATCGTTGCTATCATTCCTTTCCGTTCGCCTACATCGAGTCCAAGAAATTGTTGTTTAATTATCATTCGCATATCCATGCAGTAAATTGGAAGCAATCTGCCCCACAGCACTTCGTCACTTTCAAGCTAAGACAGAGTACCGTTCTTTTTGGAGGTTGCTGCCGGCTATAGCACGGTGGTCATTCGGTAAAACGACTCATGCTGCTAACGGCTTATACGGCCCAAGTGTCCCGTTAAATTATTCATCGAATATGAAAAGAAATAGCCATTTCTTGGTGATTGAGTGCTCGCAAATTCGTCGTATGATGCGTCGAAGAGATGGACTAGCCAGCCTTCTGTGAATAATAGTTTTGAGTTAGCCTATATGACATCTACAGAACGCGGGCGAAACAGCATTCAAGTAACTACATCGTATGTATAACGACAACAAAACCGTAGGGAGTTAAAGATAATGCGTGTAACTTCACTAAATGCACACACTTCCACCATGCATTTGACAAAGTTACACGAGTCTAAGTCTAACGCCCTTTGTGAAATCGGCCCAATGTATCACGGGTATTTTCGCGGGCCACGAAAATCATTGTTTATTTACACTTGTTTTGTTGGTATCCAGTCTTTCTGCATCTTATGAGTAATTTGTTGGTGGCATGCCCCTCTAGAAATTCTTTTGATACCGAATGTATTCAATTCGGTTGGTTGGCATATCCCAAAAGTCCAAAATAACATAATGTAAACATCAATGTTTACAAACATTGAATGTACAATGAAGTCATGATACATTATCGTTAAGTTCAGGTTTATAAAGTGGTCTAACAGTCTACCCTCACTGTGCTGACCAGAGCCTAATAAATGAAACTGCATTTTCCTTCCTTTCCATCTAAGTTGTACACCAAGCTCAAAGAATTAGAAGCTGCTCTCTTTCCCATAAACCATAACAAGTCCTGATCAGGTACTTTCCTCGCTAACTAGGCTAGATTCGCGCCGACTCACACTGATGATCGAACCATTATAGCAATGATTGAATTAGGGTTCCCAGGGGATGGTGGGGATATCTAGTGAGACAACCCGACCGCATGGGATCAGGGAGATCGTGTAACAAGCCTACATTTACACAATGTNACGCACGCACGCACGCACGCACGCACGCACGCACGCACGCACGCACGCACGCACGCACGCACGCACGCACGCACGCACGCACGCACACCATGACCAAACACAATATGGTTTCCGATCTTGAGATCGGAAACCATAATAACAGAATGAACGACTCCACTGGTACAACATGTGTACATTCATACGAAACATATTATTATTATAGATACTTACGAAGCGTGTAGCCTGTTTCATGTACGAATTTATCCTACTGTGGGTTATTTTGAGTTGACAGAAGAACTGATAGTCGGTGGATGCCTGGCGTATGTCGTCGGGACAGTCGATTTCACAATCGTAGGGTCCGTTGCAAATGTAGTCTTTCTCTATGGCGATTGCGTTGCTAATGATGGAAATGAACTTGAAAGCAAACAACAGGGATCTCCGCCAGACGTTCTAACAATAGAAAATAAATATACATGTATATATTATATTATTTATATTATATATTGATGACGTCATTAGAGAAGCCATGGCCATCTCCTTACCACTGATTGAAGCCCTGATGCCTGCCAATTTGCGCTGTGAACAGACAAGAAGGCAGGAATGTCAATACGTGTTTCCTGCATTCAGTGTTGCTGTAGTATTGCATAACCGACAACGTTCCACGGTGGAAGCCGTAAAATAGTTGTAGTTCCAAACATTTTTACGCCAGTTGGCCGATGTTGGGAATTTCACGGTTTCTAAGCCTAGCGCACATCGACCTTGCGACTGGAAGCAACTGAACGCAACAGTCGCTATTGATGTGAGCGGAACGCGCACATCGTAGGGTGGGGACACACCTAAAGCCTCGCTTATGTCGCCCTACGCTGTGATAGAAATAGCGTCAACTAGTTGCAGATGATAACTTATGTCGCCACCGACTAGAAAAATACCGATCGGTCGCAACAACCTGGAACTAGTTTATCGCCGTCTTTTGAGTGCTTATGTCGACAGATTTCTTTTGATTTTAAGTAAGTTGAACATGTGCGACTTTCAGGATCTGGATATTTTTAGTTTGCAACTAGTTGGCAACCAGTTACTCGCTGACGCCCGAGAGCTTATGTCACCTTGTAGTTGTGACTAATTAGTTCCAACTACGCGCCGATTATCAGTTGCCATATAATTCTGACTGTACGCAAAGGCGACATAAACGAGGCTTAACGCGATTCGCATGCGATTGGGCGACGCATGCGTCAACGCAATTGTTTGCGTGCAGTGCGGCGGAAAATAACAAAGGCGTTGTCGCATGCGTCAACGAATCGCGTTAAGCCTCGGTTATGTCGCCCTACGCTGTGATAGAAATAGCGTCAACTACTTGCAACTGATAACTTATGTCGCCACCGACTAGAAAAATACCTCGCCGTCTTTTGAGTGCTTATGTCGACACAGATTTCTTTTGATTTTAAGTTGTGACTAATTAGTTCCAACTACGCGCCGATTATCAGTTGCCAACTAGTTCTGACTGTACGTAAAGGCGACATAAGCGAGGCTTTAGGTGTGCAGCCACCCTTACGACTGGTCATTGCGGCAACAAGTGGAACAATCCAGTCTTCAATCTGGAGCGCGCACATCGACCAGGCAACTGAACAGAATGCTACATGGAAATTGCGATGTCTTCCGAGCGGACCCACTCGGAATTCCGTTACATGACTAGGTGTACGGTGGCCCATACATGCCATGTATATATTTTTATCCACATTACAAAATTCTGAACATTATTGTATTTTTTCCTCCAATTAAAACATTTCCACCCGGGTGAAAAACATTTTCACCCAGGTGAAAAACATTGTTTTACACCCGGGTGGAAATGTTTTCCACCCGGGTGAAAATGTTTTCCACCCGGGTGGAAATGTTTTCCACCCGGGTGGAAATCATAGAAAAAATGCAATAATGTTCAGAATTTTGTAATGCGGATAAGAATACATGCATGGCATGTATGGGCCACCGTATAGGTGTGCTCCACAAACAAAGGAAATTCATTGCCAGACCGCGCACATAGACAGCGACTGAAGAGAACTAGAAGCAACGGTCGGCAACGAGTAGAACATTTGGCGGTACTAACTGCTAAATCACTGAACGAAAGCGAGGCAGTGACGTAGGTGTAGCAGACGCTATAAAACAATCACTAATTACGCACGATTAGTCAGACGTTTGAAGGTGGCGTGATGTTTACATGTTGATGGAACTTTCTCTACGAAAGTTGCCGAAAATTTCATCGAAATCGGTTCAGTTTTGGCCGAGTTATCGATCGAAAGGTAAACCTTGTGTTTTCGAAAACAGGCGTTCTTCAAAGTGCGTACACTTTCTTGGAATAGTACATGTATTTTGAAACTTCTGCTTTGGTCATTCGGGTTGTTATAACATAGAAGAATCCACATGCGAAGCGTGGTTTTATGCACGCATGTCTGAGGGGTTGAAAATCACCCCAAAACACAACCACATTTTCAAGAAATCTCCTTCCCTTTATCCATTGTCTAACTTGGTTCCATGGGCTCCGACGGTGGCGCTGACTGGTAGAATCGTCAATCAGCGCCACGTCGGACGTCAAGGAACCAGGTTATGGCTGCGAGAATCGTTACCTATACTGCTGTTCAAACTGCGTACAAAAACTTGGAATACCATGCCGAAGTATGAAATTAACACAGATTGGAGATTTATAGTTTCTTTGTCTATTCAGTTTTGCTGCATCCTCCCACAGCAGGGGTTTTTACCTCGCTCCTCTTCATCCGCTCACACAAACCCCTGCCTACATTCGCCGGAATCCGTGGAGTATCAAAGCCATTCCAGCAGATGTTCATCCCACCATCTCATCCCAAGTTGGTTAGTGATTGATACACATGAACTACGCAGGTTTGAACAAAGCTGACCCAGGTCAGCATGAAATTACTCCCTCGGCGTATCTGTTTGGCGACGTGTGGCCTGAGAATGATATACAGTAAACTCGAGTTTAAACCACCGGTTCATAAGCACACCCACAGTCGAAATGGGAGTGAATAAAACATAACAACTATTACGCTGAATGGCTGGAATTGCTTGTACGATCACAACCACCTGCTGGAATGAATAGCTGCTTAGGGCCTAGGGTGAAACTGACCCTAATTTGGGTGGGCTTATGAACATAATGAACCGGTGGTTTAAACTCGAGTTTACTGTACATTCTGTGCGATGAATGTAGGGTAGGCTGAACTCAACTTAGATTGAATCCAGCGGTGTAAATAGGTTAATTGTCGGCCTGGGTCAGCGTAACCAATGTCAGCTGCTTGGCTGTGAATATTACAAGGGCCGTTATACATTAATACGTGTATATAACTGATCTCTAGTTAGGGTGAGGTGGGGAAGCTGAGGTACTTCAGCACTGTGTTGTGCGTGACACTACGAGACAATCTACGTGTAATGCCTGTCATCTTAAGGTGACTCAGAATGGCGTTCGCTGATTGGGCGCAATTTCTCGTGCGCCAAGTACCCCAGCAAATCAGGCGGATTTCCTCAGGGGTTTGTCTGCGGTGACGAAGGCAGCGAGCAGTAAGAACGCCTGATATTCTCAGGATGGTTTTGCTGGTTTTATGCAGGCAAGTATTTATGGAGTTATGGCGATGTTTTTAACAATTGCTCTACTCCAAATGACCTCCAATTCTATGCGGAGGACGAATTTCTTAAATGATTTCTCTTCACTCGTTTGCTTTATGCCAAAATAAATTACACTAATGGAAAGCTCAATGTCTTACATGTAGCTAAACACTGATATATGGTTTATATGGTTGAATTTGAACGGTCTTCTCGATAAACGCACTTTTGTGCTAGGTGTCCGATTTCCCGAATGAGGTACTCGAGAAGCCTCGTCGAGGGCCCCGATCGCCTATTATTTTCCCGCGCGCAAAATAAATCTGCCGTAGAAAAGGTCCTTTGCGGGTCGACTGATCTGGACCCATGTTCCCGAAGCCGTCGTTAGGTTAAAGTGGTCCTAAACCGCCGGGGCGAGCGAGACAGCCTCGTTTTCATTTTCCCGCGCTACGCCAGTATGAATGAACGCCTGTCAATCATCACGTCACGTGATTACTATGGAATTTACTACGCGATCACTGATTGGGCAAGTTCTGATAATTGACAGCTGTGTGACAGCTGATTGTCAAAGCAACATGGATGCAACCAGTTCACCGAGTCGAGATTTCTCCTCGATTCCGGGGAGTTTTAGCGGATATATTCACGCCTAAGAGTGTTCAATCCGACACGAGTGACACCATTGATGACGGTGTCGGCCGGTACATGCATGTATGCCAGGCAAGTTGGTCTTTTCTCAAAAGAAACCACAGATATCACTGACGTTACACCGGCACGGCGGTGAGTTCCGCAGTCCGGCATTATGTTAATGATGCCATACACACAAACAACCTCCTCATCGTCTTAAAACTGAGTTCTTTCTTTATTATGAGCCACTTCGATAATGTTTCTCGACAGTCCACAGCCGCTGGTCGGCATTTGCTACCTTTTTAGGCCGCCCTTTCCCTTCTTTCACTTCTCGCTTCGGCATCCTGTCTGCTGCGGTTTGCACGACCATCTCAGCGTTGACAAACTCAGCGAAGGTAGCGTACTGCGCATGCTCAGAAGCCAGGAGCGGAAATCGGAAGTTCCATTTTCGTGGGCGGTGAAAATGATCGGGTGCCAACTTTTGCTTGGCGGTTTAGGACCACTTTAACGATGTCGTTACGCTATGCATTTTCCCAGTTTTAACGACATCGTTAACCTAACGATGTCTTCGGGAACATGGCTCCTGATCAGTTGCTGCTCTTTCCAGCAGGTCGTCCACCGTTGCCGGAAACGCCATAGCCTAGCGCACATCGACCTTGCGACATCATATATCGTCATAATTTGCCCTCCTGCGATTTACTCACCTGAAAGAATTGTTCCGGTGTGTGAAAACTGGCACAGTGAATTTCGATCTTGTCGAGGTCGGGAAGGTTTAACTCGCGCCTCATTTCTAGCGAGGCCTTCGTATATCTTTCGCACGTGGAAAGTCTTGGGTCGTTTTTGGGCAGAAAGGCGTGCTTCAGGTTGCACTATAAACATACAAACAATCGAAAATGTTCAGAAATCGCTCAGATTTTTTTCTTCTTTAGCGGGTTTTTGATATATCGGGTTATTAAAAAAAGTCCCACTTTTCAAAGTTCAATATCTCCTAAGGTGTTGGGCCAATGTCGGAACTTACCTGAAAACAACGTTGGCCCCACATAATTCGTGGGTGCAAAACGATGCTGGCCCAACGTAGGATGCAAATGTTGGCACAACGTTGGCTGCAGGCTGTCAAAAGGTTCCTATAACGTCAATAAAAGATTGGCAAATGGTTGGGCCAATGTCGGAACTTACCACACAAAACATCGTTGGCCCAACATAATTCGCGGGTGCAAAATGATGTTGGTCCAGCGTAGGATGCCAACGTTGGGCCAACGTACACATACGTCGTCCACGATCAACGTTGTGCCAACGTCGTTCTGCTGTCTGGGGTTTTTACCTGGTACCTTTTTTACTTGTACCTTTTTACCCAGTACCTTTTACCTTTAAAATCCCCCAAAACCTCTGTAAAAAATTCACAGCATTTCTGTTCGAAAATTCTCCCACAAATAAAACAACGATACTAGAATATGAGTACACGCCAAATTTCAAGCCTGTTGCTCCTTCAACAACTGAGATTTAGCTGAAAATAATTATTGCCAGACATACAGAGACTGGCCAGACAGTGTTAAAAATAATGCGGGTGATCCACTAACTTTACGACGAGTTTACGATCAGTTTGCGACTATTCACGACGGCAGTCGTCAACGAATCGCAAACTCGTCGTAAACTAGTCGCAAACTGATCGTAAGAAATGACGTGACGTTGAAGCTGATCCACCGAACCAAATCAAACACGTTTGATCTCGTCGTAAACTCGTCCCAAACTAGTCGTCAACAGTTAGGGTCACTTTGTGAACCAATAACGAACAAGAGAAGTTCTTACTCCTCGTTCACACGGTGCACAATATTCAATAGGTTTAGCACCTTTCCGACTCCGACTCCGACTACAACTACCAGAATGAATTGCAGTCCGCTGTGGACATCCTTGATAAAAACGATTTGATAGACGTTTGCAAATTGTAAAATGCCATAACTTTGTGGCAGAATAATTTTGACTCGTAATCGGAAGTGCACCTAAATCGCAAATATTATAGTCGTATTTCAAGTCGTAACGACTAGGATTACGAGTCAGTTCAATGTTCATAATTTATCCGTATTTCCGATTTATAATGCCGAATTTTTCTGCCTTCAATTTATGGTGTTTGATGAATTGAAAACGTCTACCAACTCGTTTTAATCATGGATGTCCACAGTGGACTGCAATTCCTTCTCGTAGTTGAAGTCGGAGTCGGAGTCGGAAAGGTGCTAAACCTGTCTATTGCCGTACAGCTCCGGGAGAAAGTTCCGGTCACATACGCTTGGCAAAGCTGAGATGCCAAATTACTATGAACTGTACGGCTGCGGGAGAATTAGACTGTACGGTGCGGGAGCGCTTGCTCCTACGGCATTGAAGTATGCGCTGCAATGGACGTTGGACCACCACGGGGTCGTTATTCACGGCCCTGATATACCGGTTAACATCGCTGGAGGCCATTCTTAAGAGATTTATGTCCAGAGGAGACATCCAAAATGTCGAAATCAATTCGATATTTTTTCTGAAGCAAGCGCTCCCACAACGTACAGTCTAATTCTCCCGCTCATTTTAAAATTGCCGATTTTCGAAGCATTCTCCTGCAAATTTCTGGGAGATATTGCAGCAGCATGCCTTTTATATTGTATTCATTCACCTAGGGCTATCATTTTGCCCTTAGCAATGGTATTTATAGCGATTTGTAGCCTCACCTTCACCACGTGTTGGTCACCGAAACTTTCTCCCGCAGCTGCACGGCAATATTGATTGTGCACCGTGGTTCACAATCAACAATGATATCAATTTGTCCACTGTCATCTGGGCTTCCGAAACTAAGTCTGTCCAAGGATTACAAAATTGCTGCGTCCTCGAATGCATCTTCCCATGGACTAAAAAAATGGTACCAGAACTGTCAGGGAATGGCAATGTGACTGTTGCCAACCCTTTGGTATCGGGTGGTCCTCCTGTTGAATCTGCAATTCCGATACTGTTTTAGACTTGCATCTTTGTATTGGACGCGGCATCAAGCCTTTACGTCACAAATGCACCGGGCCCCGTACGATTTTCCCCACCCAGCTAGCAGCGGCTTGCAGTGGATTTTAGAGACTGAAACTCGGATCGAAGATGAATTATGCCCAAATCGCCTCAGTGGATAAGTGGAAATTAGACTGGATCAAACTGGGCACCGTAGAAATTGGCCAAAATGTCTGTTTTTACTGGCCGTACGGGCCCCGGAGTGGATATGTGACCTAGACTTAACTCCAAGTAGCCTCTTTAAAAACGGATGTTTGGTTGCCCTGTTTTGGGACATCATGAGGAGTGGGACGATATGTCTCCCGAGGCGAAGCCGAGGGAGACATATCGTCCCAGCGGGGGACATTCGCTATGTCTCTCTTCATTTCGAAGGGAGCGAATTCATGGAGGAGAGGTACATGTATACGCCAGGCAAAAACGGTCGTAAACGAATTGCAATTATGCTGTACTTACAAGAAGGTGATAAGTATCTTTAGCTCTGTTGTATACATCCCTAAGGTGTATTACGTTTTCTCTTATCCTCCCCTCAACGTAACCACAGCTCCTTCCAGCTAAGGTATACTGTCTCTGCCTTTGCGATTCGTTGTCTCCTAAATAGTGTTGGATGTTTATTTCTTCGTTCGCTGATATGGACGCCATTATGGCAGCGATGGTGGTTGCTAAAACCAGGACGGCAAGAATTTGTTTTGTCATTGCTGGAAAGATATAAAACGTGGAAGAATTAGTGGCGTGATATGATTTTACAGTCGAATCAATGGTTCTCTGTAACTGTGACATCAGATTGTCTCGACTACGTTTAGGGTGGGTGTTAATTTGCAATTTTTTTCTAATGAACGCGGAGCCCCCTTAAAACCTGACATCAGCATAATGCGGATGTCAGGTCACACTGCGATTGCCTGCGCTACGACGGAACAGTCGGCATCAGGTGTCGCAAGCACGGTCAGGTCACAAAAACGAAAAATATGTACGATCATCGTGGAACAGGCAGCATCTGCGCGCAGGGAATCGTAACCGTGTTCAGGTCACCTGCGACTACAGCATCGCAAAGTTCTGGCAATCATGTGACTTGTGATCATGTGACTTTTTCAAGATGACAGCGCCCATGCAGGATATGAAAACGCTCGTCACTGATTGGTTATTATATAATTAAAATAGACCAACTTTTGGATAATAGCACGACGTCGCAACTGAAGTCAGGTCGACTGCGACTGGATTACGCCCGTCGGGATCATGATTCGTCGTGGCGCAGAAGTTCAACATGTTGAACTCTTGTGATCCGTGATCTTTTTGGCCGGCGACTGATTCCGATCGTCGCAAGTGAGATGCAACTGCAGTCATGTCACACCAGATCGGCGACTGATTTGTTCCACGTTGTCGTGCCTCAGGCCCAAAGTGATCCAGAAAAGTCAGCGTGCACCTGTTTTGTGCCATCGCAAGGTCGACCTGACATCCGCAAGAAACATGCTGAAGCATTTTTAGATAGTGAATTCTGTTTGTATTAGGAAATTATTTTTATATTCACAAATTAATATTTTGTAGATACCGGTTTGAACCGAAAAACAAATTATAAAAAAAACTTGATATCTGTGTTAAAGCGAATCGACAGCGGATTTTGTTTACATTTGGCTGGTGTTTGTAAACACAAAATTCAGCCAATCAGAATGCACGAAAATTTCTTTGTTGACATTCTGGAGAAGTTTGTTTACATTTTTTCCCGAAAATTCGTCCCCTTTCAAATTCTATTTCTAAATCAAATTTTTTTCGATTTCGATTCGCTTTAAGCAAGGTTCATTGACGCACGGAATTGGTCCGGTTCAGGTCCGTAAAAAATCTATCAAATGGACTTCAGCGTTGTCGTATCCGGAAAACTCGGAGCAAACGGACTGGAAACGGATCGGATCCGTGTGCCAAACGAATCGTTCAAAATTCGTTCTTTTACCTCGCTTTTAGTTGTGAACATGTTTAGATTTATTTATGAAAACAAGCCGCGTTCCACGACATGGAACAATAGGAAAGAGATACACACTAAAAATTGTTGGGTAAAAAGTAACCTAAGTTGGGTAAATTTTACCCCAACAAGGATTATAGCACTAACTAAACATGTGGTAAAATTAACCCAGAGTGCTGGGTGAAAAAGCTACCCCAACACTCTGGGTAAAAATATTCACCCAATATTTAGCGTTTTTTAATTAGCCCAATTGTTGTGTTGTAAAAAACAAGGAGATTTATTCATTTTTATAAAATGTTATTTTGAAAATAATCCCGTTCCGAAGTGACAGTTGGAAAATTTTAGCACATTTCTTGAGGTAAAGATAAACCCAACATGTTTGGTTCACATTTCACCCCCCCCCCCCCAAAAAGTTGCTCTGCTAACCAACTTTGGGATATTTCACAGAAAAAACCCAACAAATTAACCCAACATTTTTCACCCAGCTGTTGGGTTACCCAAATAACCCAACAATTTTTAGTGTGTAGACTGTCGGCCTCGAAACCCTGACTTTTTACCTGTTACTGAAAATTAAATAAAATCGTTTTGCTGAACTCAGGAGTACGAGGTAAAAGCATGAGATCCGAAAAAAATGTTTTGGGCCTTCAAAAATCTTGGTTCTGTCCAAACGACTAAAGAAGCAGTATTTTCTTTTATGAAAATATATTTTGTCACTGTACAAACGGCTTCCCTAGTTTTGGAATAGATAACGATGAAAACATTCTACTTACCCAACTTCTTCCACGCTGCGCTGTGTTTGTTCCTAAAGCAAGAGCCCACCTGATAGGAGCAACAAAATCGTGAAAGTGACAATGCTTAGATGAAACCTGATCGAAACATCTGAACAACTTCAATAAGAATCACATTTAAAAATCATATTTAAGGGTACATGTACATCTGAACAACTTCAATTAAAACCACATTTAAAAATCATATTTAAGGGTAAATGTAAGTACCTGTCATGCGTTCTCCCTCTGGATGTTGTTTCAGAAAATTTGTTCATACGAGAGTATACATGTAATTCACATCATTAGCAAAGCATTGAATTATTACGTGGAGGAAAAGTGAAACAGTCCTGCTTGGGGTGCAGTTGAAGGGGAATAAAGTTATTCTTAATGATATATGAATACATTGTAATGTCCAGCTGGGAAATGCGAAAAGTGTATTTTGCCTTTAAAGAGAAAGGTTCCTAGCAGGTGTTGCAAAGAAAATTGCCAATTTTGGGATTGGTAATGGCTACAGAATCGATCCCTCCCAACTTTTCAATTGATTATAGGCGCAATTATCACGCCATTATTGAACGAATGACTCGATCGAATTTCATCATCAAGAAAACAATTTGGGATACATGTATTTGATTGCTTTGTAATTTCAATACATTATAAAATTACCATGATGGTAATTATACTATATCTACTCAGATTTTAAGACGGTTCGTTAAATATTCGCTAATACAGGGTTATGCAAGATACGAAGTCACTCAGTGAAATAATGGCGAACTGTGGCAAGTTCGTTACTTTTGTACAACTTTGACCTCTGTGACTTTGCAAAGTAGGTGAAATCAAAAACCCGTTATATGTTATGTATCCTCATTAGATACATTGTGTTTTTGGTTTTGGCCACCTGGTGGCCAAGCCAAGAATCGAATCGGATCGAAACTTGGTGTCATAGGTCATCTGACTTAGGGGTATATACTCTAGATTCGTTCTTCTAAGGTTACTTCAGATATTCGTGCCGTAGCCTGCCTAGCCCACAATATAGTGGTTTGTGCACCTGGTGACTTTCCAGTTCGCCCAATCCCATTTCGCCCATTCCCATTTCGCCCTCTGCCATCTCGCCCCTTACCCATTTTGCCCTTTACCATTTTGCCCCATTACCGCCTCGCCCAATCATCTTTTCGCCCACTTACCATTTCGCCCTTTTGCCAATTCACCCTTTGCCGATTCGCCCAATGCCATCTCGTCCCTTAACCATTTGGCCCCTTCACCAGTTCGCCCAATGCCATTTTGCCCATTCATCATCTCGCCTCTTTACCATTACCAAACGCAAAAAATGGCGTTTGGGCGAAATGGGAAGGGACCATGTGGGAAAAGGGCGAAATGGTCATTGGGCGAAATGGGAAAGTTGGGCGAGATGGCTTTGGGGTGAAATGAAAAATGGGCGAAAATAAAATTGGGCAAAATGGCAAAAGGGCAAGACAGATATTGGGCGAAATGGGAAGAGGGCGAAGTGGGAAAGGGCGAAAAAAAAAAAGAATGGGCGAAACGGGAAAAATTTGGGCGAAACGGCAATGGGCGAAATGGCATTGGGCGAACTGGGAATAAACCTGTGCACCTACATGTACATACTCTAGATTCGTTCTTCTAAGGTCACTTCAGATATTCATGCTGTAGCTTGCCTAGCCCACAATATGGACCATAAAAAGAATTTATTAATTCTATTCAACATAACTGACCAATGAGTGAGTCTTGCGTTACAGCTCTTTATTTTGCCATGCATATTTAATAGGGTAGGCGGTCATATGGGTGTTCAGTAAAGTAACCTTAGAAGAACGAATCTAGTATTAGTGCGGTGTGTTGTGTCAACAAAGCAGCTCCCGTAGGATTTTTGTGCTAAAGTTGATTTTTTTGCAGTTCTAGGTACTTTAGCGTCCAAACTATCAGAAATTGATGGGGTGCAAATTTTCTGACCACTAACCTCTTTGTGGGGCGTCCCCCAATTTTGCGAACTGACTTTACCATTGGACATCAAAATGGACGCAACAACTGAGCTTTGTACAGGAGAATGGGAAACAATGTACAGCTAACTTTCGAATGGTTGGATTTACACCCCATAAATGTATTACCAACAGATAGAAATATGGGCATCGGAATCAAATAAGCCTATTCTTGGCGTTTTTAAGCGGTTTACGTAATTAGGAAATGACGTTTTATGCATTTTGACTCATTTTGTGTTAATTTATATGAAAAACGTCATCTCTCGTTACATAACGACTAAAAACAATTAAGAATACATGTATGCCTATCTGATTTAGAGGCACCATGTTTCTATCTGTTGGCAATACATTTATGGGGTGTAAATCCAACCGTTCAAAAGTTAGCTGTACATCGGGTCCCATTCTCCTGTACAAATCTCAGTCGTCGTATCCATTGGTGTCCCCCAGAAAGTGAGGGAAGGGTTAGAAAATTCGCACCCTGTCATTTTTGGGCAGTTATAACCTCACTGAAGCCAAAACAGTAAAAAAATCAACTTTAGCAAAAAAAATCCTACGGGAGAACATACCACACCGCACTATATGTACCAAGTTTCAGATCAATAGCTCCAGCGGTTACGAAACGTGCCCTGCTAACGGACGACGACGACGACGACGACGGACGTCGCATGACGACAAAAGCTCACAGGTGAGCTAAAAAGAAGGTGTCCTTTTGTCCCCAGAGATGGCACCAATATCTTGTCTGACTCATGGACTAAATGTTGCAGCGTCTCCATCTATCGAGAAGTGGCCAAAATAAAATTAAACCGCTTTCTTCCGATGATGCATTATCTAAACCTTCCGACTCCTTGCAGTTGTCGTGATGTGTTGGCTACGTGACACATCGAAAAGTTTTCATGGGTGTAGGCATGGTAGCTGTAAGTGAGGAAGACCCCGGCGCGAAAAAACGCAATCAAATCTGTCACGCCATCTGAATTGAAGGCGGAAAACTAATAATCCATGTTGCTTTTCCTCCTGTAGTTGAGAATGTTATAAATCCAGGCGCTCCTTTGCACGGTGCACAATCAATATTGCCGCAGCTGCGGGAGAAAGTTCCGGTCACATACGCTTGGCAAAGCTGAAATGCCAAATTACTATAAATACCATTGCTAAGAGCAAAATGATAACCCTACGTGTAGGTGAATGAATACACTAAAAAGGCTAGCTTCCCAGAAATTCGCAGGAGAACGCATCGAAAATCGACAATTTTAAAATGAACTGTACGGCTGCGGGAGAATAGGAGCTGTCAGCGAGTTGACCACTAGGTGTCACTAGGGCCCAATTCAATGCATCTAGCGGACCCAGTCATTATCGATCGAGCAGCGATCATAATAGATTTCCTGTACATTTGGTCCGCTAAGACTGTGCTGCCATCTGTTAGCAATATGCGCGGCTGACTGCTCCTATTAGACTGTACGGTGCGGGAGCGCTTGCTCCTCCGGCATTGGAGTATGCGCTGCAATGAACGTTGGACCACCACGGGGTCGTTATACACGGCCCTGATACCAGTTAACATCGCTGGAGGCCATTCTTAAGAGATTTATGTCCAGAGGAGACATCCAAAATGTCGAAATCAATTCGAATACTTTTTTCTGAAGCAAGCGCTCCCGCACCGTACAGTAATTTAAAACCCTTTTATTGAAAATCCATTGAACCTATTTTCCCGGCGGTGAACGCGCGTCGTTTTTCGCCGTCGCGGCCCGCGGCACGGTTTTGGTGCGAACAGACCTTTACAGAAGTCACTCTGGTTATACATACGTGTTTTGTTCTGTGCGTTTAAATTTTCATAATTATTATCTGTCACCAGGTATATAGAAATCTCGCGAGCCACACAGATCCGTTTTACTTTATACAGTTAACGCTTCAGACACAGAAATGCGTTTCAGTCTTACGGATAAATTTTCTGTACTCTGAATTTTTGCGGACATAACCGCCCATACCCCATGTGGGTTATTGATTGAATAAAAGAATTTGAATTTGAATTTTATATCGGTACGTCGAGTGTGGTCGCCTCCTGGATATAGCACTGCCTGGATTCCACTTCCCTGGTGGCAAAGCAATGAACTATCCTAGGGCCTCGTCGGGTTTTGGAAGTTCAGAATTTCTAATATGGTATAGCCCGGGAGCTCTGTACTTGAGATGTGATGATTTAAATCTCTGTTAAACAGAGATCATCTCAAGTACAGAAACTTTTGTGGGTTTGTGGGTTAGGTTCTACCCCCTGACCACAAAAACCCAATTCCTGAGTTCCGCAAATGGTGCGTTTAAAAGATACAGCCATTTGAATTTTGGGTACTGGCTTTATCATTGGACCAAAATCAGAGCATTGAAAAGTACTTGGCAACTGATGTACAGCTAACTTTTAAATGCATGGCTTGAGACCCTATAAATGTATTGCCAATAGATAGAAACATGGGCCCACTGAATCAAATTAGTATATACTTATTTGTTTTTATTTGCTACATGTATATGATGAGAAATTCAACAAAGAGTATGACTATTCAATTACACACCGAAACCTGTATAGGGCCGATTTCACAAAGGGTGTTTAAGACTTAAACGCGTGTAACTTCACTAAATGCACGCATTTCAACCATGCATTTGACGAAGTTACATGTACACGTGTCTAAGTCTTAAACGCCCTTTGTGAAATCGGCCCGTAGTGTATACAAAACCAGCCATGGGCGCAGCCATCTTTGATGCAATGCATTATGGCCATTAAAATTAGCCAGGACTCTGTATAAGAGTGCGAAAAAATTGTCAAATATTTCCTAAAACGCCTCGTAGTGCTGGTGGTAGTGTTATGGACATCCAGGCGTGCCACAAACGGCGTTGTCTTCGAAGGGATAAAACAAGCATTTTTCTATCGGGCCCACAAACGTTTCTTGATCAAGAAGCTTTTGAACCAGCCGACACGATACATTCTGGTCCCAATAAGGTTTTTATTTCAATCAGGCATTACTTCTAGTATCCGCGCGTCAGCAACGTCAACTTCGCTGTGAGCAGAGCTTTAATACCTAGTAACTATGCAATGATGCCATTGCCAAATGTGTTCATTGCCTACCAAAAAAGCTTAACTGTTTTCATGTGAACTCGGCGATGACAAAATTACGCTGGCCTAGCCCACATCAATCATTATTCATAGGCTCAATCCGGCGTCTTGTGTACGAGTGACACAAGGCCTTTGCGCCTTTTCAGTCATCCAACTTTCGTCCACTCACAACGCCTTACCTCACTGCTAATAATCATGTGAGCCAACTAGCGGATTGGGGTGGATCCTAATCAACCCCTTCATGAGCAACACACTGTGCGAGGTGGGTTTGGACATGAGAAATTGATTCTACCTTTGAATGCCGGCCCTCCGCCAACCAACTGATGGGCATGCGCAAGATCTACTGGGCAGGCGCAGCTTAGTGCATAGGCCTATACTGCTAAGGTTTCGGTGTGAATTACAAATGGGCCGAAATTCGGAAAAAGACGTAAAATTACGTCTTTTTCCGAATTTCTGCCCCTTTGTAATTGAATAGTCATACTCTTTGTTGAATTTCTCATCATATAGCAAATAAAAGCAAATAAGAATATGCTAATGTATCAGAGAAAGATTTTGGAGAGACGCAGCTGAAGGCCCANTGACATGAACGATGGACACACCCGAACCATGGAGGGGTGTACCTCTCCATGGTTCGGGTGTGTTACAGGCCTACGCTCCGAGCCACGGTTGGTTCGAGCCTGCCCCGGTCCACATTCGGGGAAGATACGCATGTGCAGAAAGCGCAACACGGGCGACGTCTTGCACGAAACGGCTGGCTGCGCGAGACTAGACCTGGGACGAGGTGACGAAACGGCTGCGCGAGACTACACCTGGGACGAGGCTGGGTAACCAGGCGACCACCAGGCGGCGGCGTTGTGTGACGTATACACCGAACCTAAATTAGGCCCGCAAATAATAATTTCACGCTCTGCTTACTCAATTCCACGTCTCAAACTTCAGTCTTTACCGTCTTCGTCGTTCCCCATGCGTTCCAGCCTCAAACGCGCCTTAGTCGCAAAGCACAGCCCATTTTTAGTCATTCTCGAAAAATTATTTACATAGGCTAACCATATCACAGCAGCGCTCCACTTTTGACGTCAGATTGCTTCGCAGGTTGGCCGCGTCGCGGCGTTCCGGGAACATGGCGTCGAGTCGAACGCACGCGAACAGCGTTCGGGAGCTGGTCTTGCACCCGATTCTCACACCACCTGGGTTGGTGGTGTGGCGAGAACAAACATGGCGGACAATGGCACGTCGTCTGCTGAGTAAAGTGTACTTTTTGAGTGATTTTGAAATTATAACACGTTGATATGGAGAATGCACCCATCATGTATTTAGACAAAGTTACTTGACATTGTAGGAATTCAGTTTCCAAGTAAATAAACGAAGAGTTTATTAGGAAATAGAAATATTAATCGTGATGTTGCACTGCCACTGCCATGGCACAGGCGCATGCGTGCCACTGGCCTATCCCTTGTATATACGGTGACAGCACTTCGGCTGTTTGAGACGCCGGGGTCTGTTCCGACGTTCTCGACATGCCACATTGCTCAGATCTCCAATGGTTTCGTTCAACATCCTCGTCTGTTCTTTCATTTTCCATAGCGCAACAAAGTTGTACGAGATTCGTGTCCCTTCTTTAAGGTTCGACGGTGACGTCAGGGGCGTGATCACTGTGTCCATTTGACTAGTTATATTCAACAAACTCATCTGAAACAAACAAGAGCGAAATCATTAGACCTTCTGTTCCTGGGGCCATATTCATAAAACTACTTAAGTCTAAGTTTGGCACTTATCCATTGTTCAACACAAAAGAAAAATACCACAGTTTGACTTAAGTATGTTTATGAATACGGGGCCTGAAGTATAGGGAAATGATCCTAGCTTCTGATTGGTTGAAATCTCAGTGATGCGGTAAAACAGGCCAATCGGCGTCTTTGTTTATTTCTGTTGTGACCAATCGGGGTTCACGTTGCGACTCTTTTACCAATACAAGAGTCTGTCGTATCTCGTTTCGGCGTGATCAAGTGCATTATTTACTGTGGTGTCCTCGCAGAAACACCATCGTAATTGAGAGCCGTAACACCATCAGAATGAACGACTCTATACTGGTACATTCATACGAAACAAATTAATTGATATATAGATACTTACTGTCTCTGTAACAACCTTTTCGAAACTGCTTATTTTCCATGCGACTTGGATGAGTTTACACCAGAACTTGTAGGGCTGCATAGCATGCATTGGGTCAGCGGGACAGATGGGCGTGCACGTGGACGCCCCTCTGAAGAGCCCGGGGGCTTGGCCGCTCTCCATGGCCATTACGTTGGCAACGACGGAGTTGAACTCGGAAGCAATCACCAGGAATTGCCGGAAGACGTTCTAACAATAGAAAATATATATTATTTAGGAACTGTTTATTTGCACAGCTATAAGTATTAAGGGATTACCACTGATTGAAGCCCTGATGCCTGCCAATTTGCGCTGTGAACAGACAAGAAGGCAGGCATGTCAATACGTGTTTCCTGCATTCAGTGTTGCTGTAGTATTGCATAACCAACAACGTCCCACGGGGAAGCCGTAAAATAGTTGTAGTTCCAAACATTTTTACGCCAGTTGGCCGATGTTGGGAGTTTCACGGTTTCTAAGATGACATCATATTGGGTGGCCCCCAAAAATGACCCCCCCCCTAAGGATTTTTCAATACATTTGTAATTTCAACACTATGAAAGCTGGGCCCTTGATATTTTAGACATGCAAATATACGGATATTATCCATCTATTGTAAAAGTTTCAGCACTAAATATTGAATAGTTTTGACACGACGAAAAAAATCAAAATTATATGTCCAAAAATTTGATGCCGGAGTGAAATAAATGTCATGAGGGGATCACATCGAACTTAAACACGTCATATTTTCATAACCATCTGATGGAATTTTTCGAAATTTCACCTGTATTTGTATTTCATTTTTTCCGTCAGGGCCGACGCTATAGCATTATTGGCCCTGGTAAGTACGGAGGAGGCCTTCACAAGCTACTCATGTTCCTCACTTGGATGGGGTCTTTTACTTGCCCTTGCAAAGACACAAAGTACAAGGCACCACGGCTTACTGTCCCATGCGACGGACGTGAAGAGCCGGGAATGAAATCCCATATGGCCCGGGCTGGATTCGAACCCCGGACCTGCCGCTTGCTAAGCAGATGTGATAACCATTAGGCTATCAGGCTCCTCCTGTATTATCTATCCTGCATCTATGGTACAGATTTCACTTTCATATCACGAACGGATAGTCTGCTACAGTGAAAATAGAATCTGGTACCGAAAATTGCACTGTCACTGCACCTGCAGGTGTGGGAATTGGAGTTTTCGGCACCAGATACATGTACTTTTTTTGCTCTGGCACACTAACCCTTTAGGCCCGTATGCACCAACTGATCCGAACTTGGGTTTAAGCTACAGCTTATCTGATCCATAACTTAAGCTGTTATTCAAGCATGTCAAGAGCTTAAGCCGGAGTTGATCCTAAACTTCAGCATTGTTATTCAAGAGCTTAAGCCCGACTTCTGGATCAACTGTGGTTGGTGCAATAGGATCAAAAGTTAAGCTCGAGCTTAAGTTGGGCTTAAGCCGAATTGGGGCTAATCTGAGGTTGGTGCATATACGGGCCTTAATTGAAATTTGTACAATAAACAGAGAAAATCCCCTTCTTTATGCAGATAAATTTTTAGAAATTTCCATTTGGTGGTTAATGAAATACGCAGTGTTTAATTTCAATGCGATACGTTTTGCAACTCCCGACATTTGTTTTAGTCCGGCATAAAATGTTTTGACTAATTTTGATTTTTTCGTCATGTCAAAACCGTTCGATATTTAGGTCTGAATTTTTTATAATGGATTGGTAATATCGATATATTTGTATGTCTAAAATATCAAGAGTGCAGCTTGCATAGTGTTAAAGCTATTTGAAAATCCCTAGGGGGCCATTTTTTGGGCCACCCGATATATCGTCATAATTTGCCCGACTGGGATTTTAATACTCACCTTAACGTATTGTTCCCGAGTGTCTGAACTGGTAATGTTGTGGCTGGTAATGTTGAAGTCCGGGCGCGTGCGAAACTGAAACTTCGCCCACTTTTCGCACGTGTTAACATCTGGGTCTTCGGTGGGCACAGCGTCGTCTTTCTTCAGGTTGCACTGGAAACATACAAACAATCGAAAATGTTCAGAAATCGCTCCGATTTTTTCTTCTTTAGCGGGTTATTGATATATCGGGTTATTAAAAAAACGTCCCACTTTTCAAAGTTCAATTCTCCTTAGGTGTTGAACCGAATGCAATAAAACTGCACCAAAATGATAAGATAAAGAGATGATATGAATTTCATTTCTCTCAATATCCTTCTTGAGTTTGGAATAATGTCCGGTACAAAAATACTAGTCCAGTTGTGCAGTATTATAGATGCAGACTCAGTAGTACTGTCGAAAAAAGAATTAAATTGTTATTATAATCTCCTGATGTATCACACTGAATACCACAGAATTGCACCGACATTGAGATTATGCTGATATCACACTGAAAAACGTTTATACACCGGCGTAGTGCAAGAAGGACAACCCTGAATGTTGGCCTACACCAGAAAAAAATCCACTCAGATCGCGACCGTGGCCGATTTATTTCTATATAACACTAAAATTCGTTTCAATTTGCCGCTGTTGGCTAGCAACGAATGGACGACAAAACAAACGATACTCTCCGCTCGTACGGATGTTTGGTTGCCCTGTTTTGGGACATCATGACTGAGGAGTGGGTGTATTGACAAAATATCCGATCACACTCCTGATACAACTCATTCACCCCTTTGGCATCACCTTACGATCCCGTGCTCAATATAGATAGTAGTGTTTCGGTTTGTTGAGATCGCCAGTCAAATTGGGGTGAATCGAAATGAGTTGGTAACGTTGTGTCATCGTGAGGCGATCAAGATCGAGTATTATCGCCTACACCATAGGATTTTTCGCCTTGAAGACGATAGAACAAATGTTTGCAAGATAAAAAAGTTGTAATATTTGATGATCGCTCAAGTCGGTTGGGAGATATAGACCTAGGTGTCAATCGGGACGGTTTTTGGTGCAGAGAGGCGAATTCATGGAGGAAAGGTATAGGCCTAAAAAGTACAGAAGGCAAAAACGGTCTAAAACGAATTGCAATTACGTTGTACATACATAAAGGTCCCAAATTTCCTTAGCTCTGGCTAAAAAATCCGTAATTGCTGTTTTGGTCATTTGTATGTGTCGTCTACATTCCTCTTCAGCTGACTGTGCTGAGGTAACCTGTCTATGCCTATGCGATTCGTAGTCTCCTAAATCGTGTAGTTTTCTCACGAGCCTCGCGTCCTTCCTAGCTTTTAATTTCTCCGATAGTATTTTGTCCAGGGCTGTGTCCGTGTTTATTTCTACATCCGCTGATCTGGACGCCATTATGGGTCGTGAGATGCTTGCCATGGCAGCGATGGTGGTTGCTAAAACCAGGACGGCAAGAATTTGTTTTGTCATTGCTGGAAAGATATAAAATGTGGAAGAATTAGGTTGCGTGATATGATTTTACGTTCTAATCAAATGTCATGGTTCCCTGTATAAGAGTGACACCGGATTGTCTCGGCTCCGGTTGTACCACGCTCCCTGGGGACAACTAAGTACAATAAGTTCACCAGGAAAAAACATCACCTGGAACGAGGTTGCAGCTGCGCAGCCTCACTAAGAACAAAAAGTGACGCCAAGGGAGTAAAATAATTGGACTTGAATCATGATTCTTTGCCAGTTGAGAGAGCATTAGGATATAGGCCCTACTGGGCTGTAGAATCGAACACTTTGGGATTTAGAATACAACTCAGCACAAAATAAACCGCCTACAAGGAGATGTATACTTTCCATCGTCAGCTCAGTCTACGATCCCCTTGGATTAGCTGCACTGCACCTCTTATCCTGCCAGGATAAAGATTATATTACAGGAACTCTGCAGACAGAACATCATCCTGAGAATCTCAGGTCATTTACGGTCGTACCCTCCCTCAATGCCCTGAGGACATCCACCCCGTTTCGGTGGGGAAGACGGCCATTCCCTCATGTGTACTCGCCAATTGGTAATTCACCTAAAAACCATGCAATGGCAGTGGGGAAATGACACTTGATGTAATCACCAATATCGCGCCTAGTGCAACAACGTCTGCACATAGATCTGGTGTAACGAGTTACCGGATACCAGTCTCGTAGCATTGTATTTCATTCCATAATTTATGCACGTCGTCGAATGACAGCTGCCCCAAACACATGAACTGGATCATACCTTCGTGTTTTGAAGCCATTGGTACACTCGTTATCTAGATAATCCATGAGAATCATTTTGACGCGAAGTTAATTCAGGAACTTTAAAAATTCAGCGAGTTTGTCAGCGAATCGAGAAATTTTTAAAGCCCCCATATTTGGGAATGACCAAGATGGGACGTTCTGATTGGGCGCAAGCTGTCTTGCGCTGGCTGGCATGGATTCTTTCCGATGTCCTCCGGGCTTTGAGAGCGATAACGAAGGGCAGAGCTCGAAAAGACTTGATATACTCAGGGTGACAGAACATAGGATGGGATGATGAAATTGGCCCTGAGCTCTTGGCGAAGTGGAGACAATGTGGAAGATTTACCACGCTTGGAATACTTTGAGGTGAAGAGATGCCACAAACCTGCCGATTATGGCAAGATTCAGTGCCGTCAGCTGCCTCATTTCTCGGATGCTACTGAGAAAGGCTATGGAACAGCATATCACGTTAGATTGGAAGACGAAGAAGGTCAATTCAGCTGTTCTGTGGTGTTAGGAAAGGCAAAAGTGACACCCTTGAAGAAGATTACAATTCCCCGACTTGAGATGAATGCCGCCTCATAGTACATGTAGTTAAAATAGACAGCAATGATGATCCACAAAGAGTTAGACTATCCAGTTGTTACATCGTTTTTCTGGACTGACAACCAATGTGTCCTCCGGNTACGTAGCGTCTCTTCTCTTTGACGCAGAGAATGCGATAAATTAACGCAAAGTAGGCGTTTGTAAACGCGCAGTGCGTTTACAAACGCTGCGTTTTTATGCGTTCTCATGCGTTTTCATGCGTTCTCGTGCGTTCTCATGCGTTTTCATGCGTTCTTAAACGCAGCGTTTGCGTCAATAGACGCACTCCTCTGCGTTTTCGAAAAAGTTTTGGACATGTTGAAAACCAATGCGTTCACCCAGAGGTCTGCGTTTAGAAACGCAGAGTTGGCGCACGCAGTGCGTCAACCCTGCGCTCATTTCGGCGTTTCATAAACGCCCCTAGGCGCACGGCCTAAACGCCGGATAAAACGCTCGTGTGAGACGGCCTTTACGGACGATAAGAAAGGGTTACGAAGTGTTCGCGATCTACATGTATACGAATTTGAAATTCATATAGATCGTGGTCGATTCGTGACCGTCCCACGAAAGTTTTTGACAAACAAAAACTTTCGTGACAGCTGGACGAACTCACACGAACTGTACGAATCAACCAAGAATCATTTAAGAACTGCAAGAAACGTTTGAGAATTATCTACGAACCGGAGAAATTTCTGATTCGGGACATTCGTAGCGTCAGTGAAAGCGGCCATAATGGACCCATGCCGAAAACAGGCACGAATGCCCCGAATGTATTAACGAATCAAGTACGAATCGGACACGAGTATTCGTGAGTGAGTCGTACCTTATTCCTACAATTCTTACATGATTCTTTTAATTCGTACTTGTTTCGTAACCCATTCTTGACATTCGACATATTTTTCAACCCGATTAGCCACGAATTTCGACAACTTCAGATTCGGGGCGATTCGGGACATTCGTAGCCATAGTGAAAGCCAGGCATTAGACTATCATGATGTGGTCAATGAAATGAATTTCACACATCACGTCTCATAAACAGATAACTCTCATCCATTTTCAGATGGTTATTACTTATATATCAATGCAGCTCTTAGGTATCGGCAAGATACAGCCATTTTGTCCTTCCCGATGAGAAATATATACACCAATGGCGAAGGTTGTCTGAGATTCTACTACCACATGTTTGGCCGGGAAATTGGACGTCTCTACGTTCTCTGTTACAACAAACGAGGAAGATTGGTTCACCAACCGTTTAGAAAGCAAGGAAATCAGGGAGACAAGTGGTGGTTGGCGACAGTTGACGTAAGCTGTGGAGAAGATGAGACAGTAAGTGGCAATACCATGAAGACTCAAATTACAAGTGCCAATTATACAATGTAGTTGGTGTTTCAATGGGGGGGGGGGGGGGGGGGTACCCATTCTTGACATTCGGCATATTTTTCAACCCGATTAGCCACGAATTTCGACAACTTCAGATTCGGGGCGATTCGGGACATTCGTAGCCATAGTGAAAGCCAGGCAGCTAACGACACAAGAAGATTTCACACCTTCGTAGCCAACCGAGTGGACATGTTTCGAGAGAGTAGGCCTACTGTGAGAAGTCAGTGGAAATACGTCAATCCAGCAGATGATGCGTCTAGAGAATTGACTGTCGACGAATTCCACGAATCCAGGAGGTGGTTAGAAGGACCAGACTTCCTAAAGAAGTCGGAGTCAGAATGGCCCAGTCAGCCTGATACAAGAACGACTAAAGAAGCAGTATTTTCTTTTATGAAAATATATTTTGTCACTGTACAAACGGCTTCCCTAGTTTTGGAATAGATAACGATGAAAACATTCTACTTACCCAACTTCTTCCACGCTGCGCTGTGTTTGTTCCTAAAGCAAGAGCCCACCTGATAGGAGCAACAAAATCGTGAAAGTGACAATGCTTAGATGAAACCTGGTAGAAATATCTGAACAACTTCAATTAGAACCACATTTAAAAATCATATTTAAGGGTACATCTGAAGAACTTCAATTAAAACCACATTTAAAAATCATATTTAAGGGTACTGTAAGTACCTGTCATGCGTTCTCCCTCTGGATGTTGTTTCAGAAAATTTGTTCATAAGAGAGAATATTCACATCATTAGCAAAGCATTGAACTATTACGTGGAGGAAAAGTGAAACAGTCCTGCTTGGGGTGCAGTTGAAGGGGAATAAAGTTATTCTTAGTGATATATGAATACATTGTAATGTCCAGCTGGGAAATGCGAAAAGTGTATTTTGCCTTTAAAGAGAAGGGTCGGTTCCTACATGTACCAGGTGTTGCAAAGAAAACTGCCAATTTTGGGATTGGTAATGGCTACAGAATCGATCCCTCCCACCTTTTCAATTGATTATAGGTGCAATTATCACGCCATTATTGAACGAATGACTCGATCGAATTTCATCATCAAGAAAACAATTTGGGATATTTTAATTGCTTTGTAACTTCAATACATTATAAAATTACCATGATGGTAATTATACTATATCTACTCAGATTTTAAGAGAGTTCGTTAAATATTCGCGAATACAGGTTTATGCAAGATACGAAGTCACTCAGTGAAATAATGGGAACTGTGGCAAGTTCGTTACTTTTGTACAACTTTGACCTCTGTGACCTTGAAAAGTAGGTTAAATCAAAAACCCGTTACATATGTTATGTAATTAGATACACTAATGATAAAAATTTTGAGATGATCCAGTTATTAGTTCAGGAGTTATTGCACTTTTTGTGTTTTTGGTTTTGGCCACCTGGAGGCCAAGCCAAGAATCGAATCGGACAGAAACTTGGTGTCATAGGTCATCTGACCTTGAGGTATATATGTACCAAGTTTCAGATCAATAGCTCCAGCGGTTAGGAAACGTGCGCTGGTAACGGACGACGACGACGGACACCGCATGACGACAAAAGCTCACAGGTGAGCTAAAAATAAGGTGTCCTTTTATTCCCAGAGATGGCACCAATATCTTGTCTGGCTCATGGACTAAATGTTGCAGCGTTTCCATCTATCGAGAAGTGGCCAAAATAAAATTAAACCGTTTTCTTCCGATGATGCATCATCAACTCGCAGAACGTGTAAACGTAGGAAAAAGTGAACCTTGGCATAAAAATTACACATTTTCCCGGGGATATTCTTTCACTCGACAGATACATGTACATGAACATAAAAGTGACACTTGATGCCGTGGTTCGAGGCAAGTTGACATTGCTCAGCCTAATCTCGGACCTTTAGCCGATCGTTCATGAATTGCGCCATTTGGCGACGGGATGGCGGTTTATCTAAACCTTCCGACTCCTTGCAGTTGTCGTGATGTGTTGCCTACGTGACACATCGAAAAGTTTTCATGGGTAGGCATGGTAGCTGTAAGTGAGGAAGACCCCGGCGCGAAAAAACGCAATCAAATCGGTCACGCCATCTGAATTGAAGGCGGAAAACTGTTGCTTTCCTGTTGAATATCTGCCAGTGTTTCTGTGGGTGAGTGTGTCCCCCTTTATGTTTGGGAAACGCTGGCAGATAGATCGACATGTTTCTCTGTGTGTCCTCTAAAGGCTCGTTTCCACAGACGCGTTTCACGCTGCGTGATGCGTCAAATCTTTTGTTATTTTCCGCCGCTCTGCTTCCAAACAATGGGCAAAGCGTAAAAACGCTCACGCTACCGCTTCTGTGGAAACGGGCCTTTAGGCTGCGTATCCATAGGCTGTTCGCTTGTGGAATTTCCCTTGTTCCGTGGACTTGTGCCATTCGGACAATGGGACCTGGCCTTGTGCCCTATGGGAACGGCCAGTGAGCAAATCAAGTGTTCATTCTCATTGTGACGTGTCACAAGGTCACAAGCGAACACGGAACAGGGAAAAAGTGCACAAGCGAACAGCCTATGGATACGCAGCCTTATTGTCAAGTCGCCGCTTATTCCGTCAGACAATAAGAGGGGAACATTCACAGATGGGGAACACTGGCAGATGTTACACCGGCGCTCCTTTGGTTGAAATTCGACTTCAAGTGACCACTTGTCGTAGCGTCACGCACGCATCACAAATTTGCATCGATACATGTACGTGTACTTCACAAAACGGCCACATAACCTTGGGTTCATATAAAATACGGCCGTTGAATGTCAGCTGGTCAGCGTGGAAGGTCGAGCGCAGACTGGAATGAACAATGCATGACATTGGCAGCGAATGGTCATCCTTTTAATTAACTTGTCAGCTACATGTAGATGGTGGATTCGAATCGAAGTTGTCCCAAGGCTACATCGGCCATTTGGGGAGTGTCGTACATCAAATCTGTCAAAAGTGTCATTTCGAGTCGGTATGCTCAGTGGACTTCAGTATTTCCTTGCTAATCGCCCACATTTGGGAATCTGAGTAAAATGACTTTTTCGTGATCCAGGGTGAGCTTTACCTTGTGGTGCTGCAAGCGATGTTATCCTAGTGAACGTTGTCTTCTTCGATGCAGCTGTTTTTTGCCAGGAAGCAGTCCACAAAGTTCATGATTTTTCGTTTTTAAACGAAAAGATTTTTAAAAATCAGAAATATTTTATAGGACCACGGTATTGCCACTTTTTCTCGACAGCCGGCGCCACCGTGCCACTCTCCAACTCAGGGACTGACTATATTGTCGGCGAATGGGGATCATAACTGTGATAGAGGGCAGCACACAGTAATCAGGTCCTATACAATGGTTGCCTTTTGTGGGGGAAATTGATCTGGGACCTTAATATTCACGAAGCTGGCGTAACTTTACGGAATGCGTAAACTATTGTCCATTCGCAGGTAACCTATTGTTCACTATCAGCCTGACAAAGGATTTGCGTGCCCTTAAAGTTACGGGAGCTTTGTGAATAAGGTCCCAGGACCTTAATGTCCCTTTCAATTCAATAGATTTAACCGCTAGTGACACCTGAGGCAGTGACTTAGGTTCCTCATTGACCCGATTTACTAAGTACACTGTGTGATGCATTTTGTAGTTCGTCTTACTGCCACTAGATGGCTCCCTCTACGTCGGCAGTCAAATAACGCATTTGAGATCCAATACCGTGCTCCTTTAAAAACCTTCCGAGGGAAATCGATAGGATTGCATTTTACTCTCTCCTAAATCGACAAAAAAGCCTATCAATTTTCGCCTGCAGTAGAATTGGCCTCCATGATGATTTTCCATGGCGCTGAGTCATCCTCCAAGCAGGGTCGAACACGCTCCGGATTTCCCAAAACGCATGCGTGTGTATCCCAGAATCCTTCGCGTGTGATTGGTCACTGTTGGAGGATGGCGCTGAGTGTGACACCATGACGTCGTCCCTCGTGCCGGTCACTTCGCCGGCAGCGCCATCTATCATGCCACGGGTGTATTTTTCTGCACATTTGTTTTCGGTCGGTGGCATTCTAACAGTCTTTCTTTGTCAGGTCAGAGGTGACAGACGAAGTTTTGACGAATGAGACCTTGTGCTCTGAGATACATAAACTCGTTCCGACTGCGCATAACAAATACTTTATGGGATACATTAATCATATTGTGTATGATTGTGTATGACAGAACTGACGATGGCGGTCCTGACCGTTAAAATATTGAACCGGTAGCCGAACGCAAAAAATTGTTACATCGCTTCCCTTTTACAATGAGTTTCATGGCGACTGAGTCACTTGTCGCACGTATAGCCCATAAATTCACAAATATGCGGCTCAAACACGACAAACATGACCAAAAAATTGTTGTTTTGTAACAGAATATTTCTGATTAACAGAGTATTAATGTCATGCCTGGTCGAGTCACTGCTATCTCCTCAATCATACAGCGTCGTGCGGTTATGTTGACATATCGAGAGAAAGCATAAAACTGCACGGAATGGCAATGGCAGCGACCCCGAACCGTTGGCCATATATCTGCATTAACTCCCCACTGATTGGCCAGTTGCTTTCATTAGTTTATTTGTCGGATGACGATTGGTCTCTACCGAGACAGCTGCAGTTGTTTTGTGTGATGAACGATCGCGGAATATCCAAGAGATAAAAAACTCAAAATATTGATTTGAGAGTTGGCGCCAAATGCGGCATTATTAGCTCTATAGACAAAATGTGACTAAACGAACAGCAGGAGGAAACTGGTGTGACCGGGAAAACCTGCGCTGTCAGAGAGTGCTGCCCTCTCTCGTTAATGAAGAATGGATCCGTCTGGGACCTCAGCTGCGGTGTTTCCCGTTGTAGCGTTCGTCTGTTGTCCCTTTGTTCCTCGCATTGTTGGGGAAACGCTTGAAAATGGTTCCAGCCATAGTAGCAGGAGCAGTCAGCCGCGGCTTATCGCCAAGAGATGGCAGCAAAGTTCCAGCGAAAGAAAACAAACTTCTCTTGATTGGTGCTCAGTCAAGCATGAATGGGCCGCTTGGATTGAATTGAGCGCAGTGACACCTATTGGTTGACTGACAACTCCTATTGACAAGCCTGAGCTGGTGTGTGTTCCCTAGTTAAATGGCGGCTTATTTCGTCCGTCTACTGTAGGAGAAGCCTGACAGACGGAGAGCAACTGATGATGTTACACCTGGTCTGCCTTTTCATTCTTTCCATTCAGTGACGAGGCCATCACACGCCTTAACACGTCATAATTGACAATTTTTGATTGGTGCTCAATCAAGCATGAATGAGTCCGCTTGGATTGAATTGGGCTGCAGTGACATCTATTGGTCGACTGACTGACAGCTCCTATTGACAAGCCTGAACTGGTGTGTGGCCCCAGTCAAGTGGCGGCTTATTCCGTCCGTCTACTGTAGGATAAGACTGAGAGACGGAGAACAACTGATGATGTTACACCTGATCTGCCTTTTATTTCTTTCCATTCAGTGACGAGGCCATCACACGCCTTAACATGTCATAATTGACTATTTGCGACAAAGATAAGAAGTTCAAATGGAATTACATTGAGGAGATTTCACAAATATTCCAATCGGCGAAGTTTGAATTCCTGTTGATATTAAATAAGATAAAGACATTGATTGCATTCTGTAGGCGGGGATTTTGATTTTGATATTTCTGACTTAATTGCCTCTGGCAATCTAACGTTATTAGAATAAAAAGCTCTGTCATTTTGGATGCATAACAAAAGCTTTGTCATTTCGGTACATGTAAATGAACAGAGCTTTTATCTTTACTGCATTGTATCAGTTACACTTCACTTCATGATTCAGCCAATCAGAAGTGTGTTCTCTGCCTTTCGATGGTGGATTAACCAATCAGATATCTGAACAACAAGAGGAAACGCCACCTAGTGGTGCCATAAAGAGTTAGACGTGTATTCATCAGTCCCATGGTCTTATTTCTGGAACCAAAACTGTTTATGGTGGCATAAAAATGTTGATTTACAATGATACATCGTTTTGGGAACAACGAGGGTGAACATATCTCTGGGAGCTCTGGTTTCTTCCTGCATTACTTTAGAAAATGCCAAGCGTTATTTGTAGAGCGAAGAATGTCGTAGCTGCCGTGTGTGACGTGAGCTTTAACCAATGGTCCATTATGATTCTTCTTTGTCCCCAAATCTAACGGCTGTTGCGGGCAAAAGATTTTTTGGCAACATGACTTTTCTGAAAGCTGGGTAACCAAGGGTTCTAAACCTGGGTCCAGATTTGCTCTAACACGATGTTTCCGCAGAACGACATTAGTGTCGCACTCCCTCACTGGAATTGCTCCCTCGACAGAATCACTATTCCCTCGTGAGAATTCCCTCGATGGAATCGACTCATTTTATCAATGGCTCTCAGATGGCGCTCGTGTTTCAACCTAGCTCGTGTTTTTTTTCCATCCCGTGATGACCTTTCTGCTTAGTGAGCCATAATGTAGGCCTACTAGACTACTTGTTGAGCCTACATGCAATAGCCACTAGACTCATAAATTTTATCAATGAAAAAAACAGGGGCATCTCCATCCAGAAAGGAGATGTTTATTTGGGGGTAAGGCGCCTACAATAACCTGATAAACTAAAGATAACCTGATCATCTTTCTCTGTAGTGCCATCGCTAGGCACAAAAAAAAACACAAACAAGACACAGCGTCATTAACCTGATTCGAAGCATCTTGACTCAATGACTGAAATAAATACCGGTAGGGCTACTGATATACCAGTGTAGTAGAATGTCTTGGACCCCGATATGAGATGTCCCCCAACAAAAGATTCTGACGGAAAAGGCGGACACTAACAGATAGGAACTTCTGTCACGAGATGTCCCCTGAACAAAAGAAGCGGACATCTGGTATCGGGAACATTAGATTTCATTACACCTGTACCGGTAGCAGCAAGCGTAACACGTGTTGCTGCTACTGGATGCACTTAAAACACGAGCGAGGTAGAAACACAAGCGCCATCTGAGAGCCATTGATAAAATGAGTCGATTCCATCGAGGGAATTCTCACGAGGGAATAGTGGTTCTGTCGAGGGAGCAACTCCAGCGAGGGAGCGTGACAATTAGGACGTGGACTATATCCCGATTGGTCGACTGATGGCATTTCTTTAAAGGACCACGGTATTGCCACTTTTTCTCGACAGCCGGTGCCACCGCGCCACTCTCCAACCCCAGGGACTAACTGTACGTTGTTGGCGAATTGGCCCGATTTACTACGTACTTTTTGTAATGCATTTTTGCAGTTCCTCTTACTGTCGCTAGGTGGCTCCCTCTACGTCGGCAGTCAAACAACACATTTGAGATCCAATACCGTGCTCCTTTAAAGCCGCACAGTATGGACAGATGGGTCATAATCGGGGACCCTAGTCTCGGTCACTCAGCCGCTGTTTCGAATCTGGGTGTGTAGCAGTACTGCGGAACGAAACGGCTGGCTGCGCGAGACTACACACATTATTGGGGATTCCCCCAACCTCGATGCAGGATATGCCATAATATGTGGTTCCATGGTAATTATACATCACGCACGCCTGTAAACGAGGTTGCACTATGATTTCGGCCGTTTTGGTAGCGAGTAGCGGTGCATACTGTGCGGCTTTACGGTACTTACTTGATGACATCATTGCTTTCAAGAATATGGAAGATTTCGGTAGGAATAATGACGGAAATATTGAAACTGACAAAGCTTCCCCAGATACATATAGGCCTACAAGAATCATATAGGCCTACAAGAATCATGCGGTGGTGGTTATTTCAAGTGGTGCTACCGTTGACTTTCATTTCTTCCTTGTTGTCACCAGCCACGCCGGTCGCTTGGTTATGAAATGTCTTATGATTGGTGAAGCGAATGATTGAGGATATACTTGTATGTGATAGCAGCTAGTGATGCGTGAAGCCTGCCTGTCGTTTTCTCTGATGTATGAGGATGGTAGATCCAAAATGCATTATCTTCATTGTTTTTGTGGCTGAATAATGATACGGCTGTTCCTGCCGATTGTGAGTCGGTCTTCTTTGTGTTTGGCCCAAATCTCATAAAGTGTTTATCCACGCTGCAGTTTGGCATCCTCCCACAGCAGGGGTTTGGTCTCGCTCCTCTTACTCATACATAGTGAGTGGATGAAGAGGAGTGAGGTAAAAACCCTGCTGTGGGAGGATGCAGTTTGTCCACAAGTGTGAATGGAAGAATAAGCCTGGCCTACGGCACTGGAAGGGAGGAAAATGACATGCTCTCGCCTCGCCACATTCCACTGTTGTCTATCTGTGCCTCCAGGAGGCCCGTTGCCATATTCACCACTTGGGCTGTCTATCTGTGGCCACTGTACCTCTTTGCCAACAGCAGGCGTTTTGCCAAATGCTTTCGCCTTTCCACATCCACTGTTGTCTATCTGTGCCTCCAGAAGGTCCGTTGCCGTCTACATCTGTGGCCACTGTCCATCTCTGCCAACATCAGGCGTTTTGCCAAATCCGCCGCAATTTTCTGTGCCTACAGCTAGCCCCATTCCTGCAAACGCCGCCGTCTATTGTACCCAGAGTGGGCCCACTTCCAACTCCATCGCTGTCTGTCTGTGCTAACGGTAGGCCCATTTCCATATCCATTCTTTTCTATCCGTGTCAACATTAGATTCCCATACTTCCGTTTTGCGCTTTGCGCTTGTCCATTCCCTATGTTTATGTGTGGTACCAACAATAAAATTACTTTTTTCTACGCACTCACACAGGAAACAAGCGCAAAGCGCAAAACGCATCAACTTGATTGCAATATTCACCACGACTGCCGTATATCTGTGCTTACAGTAGGCCACCACTGCCGTCTATCTGTGTCAGGTGGCCCTTTTGTCATATCTATCTAAGCCTAGACCTACTGCCATAACGCAGCCGTCCCTCCATGTTTCCAGTAGGCTCGGTTCCAAAATGACGGTTGTGGCTATCTGTGCTTATAGAATAAGCCCATTTTCGCGTCCATCGCTGCTGTCTATACCAACAGTAGGCTAGGCCTATTGCCATACCAGCCCTCGATATCTTCGCTCACAGCCGGCTGACTGACCTATCCACCAACTGCTAGTTGATCCGAAGTGCCAGGCCATTTTCGCGTCCATCGCTGCTGTCTGTCTGTACGAACAGTAGGCTAGGCCTATTGCCATACCAGCCCTCGATACCTTCGTCCACAGCCGGCTGACTGACCTATCCACCAACTGCTTGTTGATCAGAAGTGCCAGGCCATTTTCGCGTCCATCGCTGCTGTCTTATCTGTACCAACAGTAGGCTAGGCCTATTGCCATACCAGCCCTCGATATCTTCGTTCACAGCCGGCTGACTGACCTATCCACCAACTGCTAGTTGATCCGAAGTGCCAGGCCCAAGCGCTCGATCCTATAATTTGCCAGTTTGCTTCTCAGTAAGATCCGTTTTACCAAGATAATTTTCTTCAACTCTTCAGAGATTTAACATCTGACATATCGACACATACGGATGATATTTTCTCGGGAGTTGTTCCAAGCTGCTGTTGTATTGAAACAGAATAAGGTCGGCAATGTCAAGCTGCCGATTGTAGCCATTTACAAGATTTGATTTGTCCGAAATTGTCCTAAGATTGAGCCGCTCCTAACATGTCAATAGAATAGTTTATTGGATATGGATTCCTACGCCAAGAGGGGAAATGGCTTTAGTTTTTGCTGGGAATTCGTTGATTGGTAACATTCTTTGGCCAGCTGAGCTAAGATTGAATTAGTTGCAGTGATTCTGTGAGGCGATGGGTTTTTGATTTGAGTACGGATGATGTGAGATGACGTTTGGTGAGTTTCGGCTATGGTATCCTCCCACAGCAGGGGTTTTTACCTCGCTCCTCTTCATACACTCACACTTTGTGTGCGAGTGTATGAAGAGGAGCGAGACCAAAGCCCTGCTATGGGAGGATTCGGGTGTGCTGGATCTGAAAGGGACGGCAGGAACGCCGACGGTGATTTCAGAATCGAATTTTTCAGAATGGGTTGTAGTGTTAGACTGATTTTCACGACTGCAAAATGATTCTGGGAAGGCAGACAAAGGCAGAAAAAAAACTGCTTCAGCGAATTGCATGGTCGTACAAGAATGTGAGGTCTCCATGGGCCGTAGGCAGCGATACTAACGCAATTCTTAGTACACCGTCGGTGGGTTCTAGCCAGAAGTTCTCTCTTTCAACCCACCTCTTCCCCAACCTTTATCGCCAAACCCACGTCCACCTTTACCACCAAGGGGAGCGCTGTAGTCCAGTGGTTGAATGTCGGATTCGAGACCGAGAGGTCACGGGTTCAATTCCTACTTTTGATATAATCTTAGATTTTGTCCTAATTTGCCATTCTCCGCAAGTACTGTCGTAAACTTACGCCACGGTAAACAGATTACGTCAACAGAGCAACGACTTCTTTTTAACAAGCCAGGAATCCCAGAAAATTAAAAAAAATAGATAACCCCTTCTCGTGGTGCGTGGGCCTCCGGCATATTGTAACGTCAACGGCTATCTGAATCCAATTTCATGGCATGCACCCTGGCCAATTTGCCGGAACATTTATTCCTTTGGGCATGGGAGCAAAACAAATCATAGGCTGGTGAATGCCTGCACGCAATGTGCAGCAAAACACAAATTCGACATGAAAGATGTTCTCTTTTTTCTTAATATTTCCGCTTCGTTTCCGATGATAAACGAGCCCTTTATACCACGCGAGAGTACATTTCCTAAAGCGCATTGACCAGTTTTCTTCTAAAGTATCAAATGCGTCGTGCGGTTTGGATTAAATTACGCGCCAGGCTCTACTAACCCTACCCCCTGAGTCGGTTACTTCGGGAAGTATCCCAGCATGCACAGCATGATGTCATTTCCGAATGTAGATGCACACAGCCCTGGCATACATCGATTCATACATCGGCGTGCAAAAGAAATAAAACACTGTCGTGTTAGACACGAGTAAAGTGTCATGGCAGACAATCAGCCAATCAGAGCGCATCCGCCATGACACTTTACTCGTGTCTAACCCGACAGCGTTCTTTTTTTGGCCTCCAAAGCGCATGTCTGAGAAAGCGGTAGTGCCTGGCCGGTGGAAGTAATCGAACACACTAAAGATGTAACGTTATGACGGACTTGCAATGCAGCGCGGGCCGAGACGTCGAAAAAAAGCAAAACCGCTGCAGATAGTTCTGTACGTTCCTCCTTTTTGACGACAAAACGTTGCGGGAAAAATCCGACATGTCTGTGCTGGCTGTGTCCTCCGGCGTCTCCAAAAAAAACAATCTAGGAACCGATCCACTTAATATAGCTATTCTAGATCCCTTCGCCATATTTGGGCATATCATCGAGAACTCTCGTATTAAAAATTCATCTCGCGAGAAAGACAATGATTTGATTCGGAGACAAAGGCATGCGTTTTGAGAAGAAAAAAAAATGTGATGTCGTTTTTGATATGACACATTATTCAAAGGTCGATGCAGATATTGGAAAAGCTGCATTGTACCCGTTGTCTACATTCGTAAAAAATGTTAAATATTTGATAACCAGTAAACTATTCGAAAAAATAATGTACCTGTTTAATATTTGAAATATTCTAGGAATTTGCGCGAGGGGTTTTGTTTCATGAAGTCTGTATCTCATAATTGCAGTCTCGTCTAAATTCAATTATTCATAATAGTCTGGTTCCCCTGGGCCTCATGCCTGGGTTAGATTGAAACACTTTTTATCAACAACGCCTTGTGCTGGAAGCTATTGTGAGGACCGCGAAACGTCAACTTGTCTAGTCTGACCGATAAAAGTCGAAGATGTTTGTTACGATACAGCAAGTTGCGTCGGATGGGCATTTTTGAGACAATTTAGATATAATCTGCAATCAATTTTGGGCTGTCAAATAACGCAGTTGAAACATCGGCGGCAGTCATCGCTGAGGTCCCGGATTCGATCCCCAGTTGGATGCATTCTTTCATGCCACTCTCTGGCATGGACTACCAATCAGCCACCAACTTATGTTCACGTGACATGGACTCAACCAATCAGCAACCAAATTATGTTCACGTGACATACACAAACCAATCAGCAATGATTTCTGGTTATACGCGGTCCTGGCACCCGAGATTACGTCCACAGGGGACAAACAAAGTACATGCTTCGTAATGAAGACAATAGCGAGGTTTCGCAGAACTGACGTAACATGAAGTACGAAATACGAAATTCAACTTCATTTCCAGGACCAGTAATGTATTTCTGGAGATGGTTGGTACCACAAATGTCCCTGCTGCCTGTGCGTCTTTTAGCATTTCATGTAAGACCGAGAGAGTTATGGTGCATCTTGAATGTTTAAATTTCCACTTCGTATCTACGAAGTGGCAACGAAAGATAAATTTCAAGGTTTAAAATACACCGTAACTGTATCGGTCTAACGTAATACGCTAAAAGACGCTCTTTTTTGCAACAGGCGATATTTGTGGTACCAAAATCTCCTGAAATACATTACATCGTGGAAATGAAGTCAAATTTCGTATTTCCTACTTCGTGTTTCGTCAGATATACGAAACCTCACTAATGTCCATCAATTCAATCAGAACGTATCAAATTCTTGCCAGCCCATTGATCTGAACAGGCCACATACATGTAGTTCCTTGGTTTATTCCCAGGAGGTGCCACTGAAAGGTGCCGTTGACGGGAGCTCAAGACCATGAAATGGTTGGTGTGTTGTGTCTAGTACATTGTCTATGGGATTTCTGAACAACTTAATGTGCTCTGAAAATGCACCTCCACCCAGGGAAGGCATCCTGAGGTAATCGGCGGTTCCTCGGGGTGACGAAGGGAACAGGCGCTAAGAAGTTCTGATTACCTGAGGATGATCGAAGGCTGCAGTTTTGCAGGCAAATTAGAGTTGGCAGTAGGCTACCGGCCGAAAATTTCATGCCCACCCACCGTTGGTTGAATGAACGGTAATGGGGGGAACGGCGAAATGTTCGTGTGCGAGATCTGAAATCTCCCGCCTTACATGTATTTGCTCGATTCGCGCGAAAATGATCCGTTTCGCTGAGATCCTGCAGGCAGACTTGTACTGCGGTGCTGCCAAAAATGAAGCACACTGAAGGAGATTTCTACCGATGTTACATCTGCCGGTGTTTCCGTGTTTCAGTGTTTCCCCTTATTGTTTAGGAAACACACTGGCAGATAGATCGACACGTTTCTTTGCGTGTCCCCTATTGTCAAGTCGCAGCTTATTCCGTCGGAAAATAGTAGGGGAACACTCAAAGATGGGGAACATTAAAAACGTTACACCGGCACTTTCACGTTTTTGTCTGCGCGTTCAGGTGCTTGGCGTTCCCATAATCGGTGAGTCTTCAAATTAATTTCCTGTTCTAAATTACTTACAAGATTATTTCCAACCTCTCCGAGTTATATTCTGAATATTTTTACCGCTGATATGTATAGTTTTTCATATCCATTTTTCAGATGACAATGCGTATCAAGCAGTTATAAATAATCAGACCCACAATCGCCTCCATTGTCCGTATCCAACTTCTCGACCGTCGGAGCGGGTGAAGAACTTCAAAACAATACCGAGAAACGTAGCCGGATTCACCTCGGAGTCATCTCCGAAGAAAGAAACACAAATAAACAAAGAAACACAAAGATACACAAATAAACAAAGATACACAAATAAACAAAGAAACACAAAGATACACAAAGAAACAAAGAAATACAAATCGTGTGAAACGTCGACGTATTTCGTAAAATCGAAATTGATTTCCACCATGATGACGTGAAACGAATAAAGGTCCCCCAGGATTCTAAGTCCGGTGTTATATCTGCCAGTGTTTCTGTGGGTCAGTGTGCCCCCCTTATTGTTTGGGAAACGCTGGCAGATAGATCGACATGTTCCTCTGTAGGTCCCCTATTGTCCAGTCGCTGCTTATTCCGTCAGACAATTTGAGGAGAACACTCACAGATGGGGAACACTGGCAGATGTTACACCGGTTTCGCTGTTCACCCAAGGGTCGGGATATACTGCTATAGATAGAACTATGACCATTCGAATAACCTTACAGACTACTCGGATTGCATTCTTAGGATTACCGCTTCCTTTTACAACGGTCTGATGAACCGGTCAGGAGGGCAACAGGTAGTACGGAATGGGTGAAGTTCGTAAGGAATGGGATAATGCAAGTGCGGTGATTGACTGATTGATCTTCTTGAGGTCTAAGGAAATAAACAACACTCTTTGAGGATGCTGAAGTTATGAAATCGACGACTGTAGTCTGCGCACTTACCATTTCGCAACATAACAGTTCGTGGTTATCAACGGCATGCTCAAATGAGATGGCAAAAAGTGGCAGGATTTGACGATAGAAAAATTTCAGAATAGACACGAGGGAGGTTTAGAAATAAACGATAAACGTAAACATTAACGACAACGTTATTTTTGTACCGAAAATGCAGTATAAAATTTGGTTAATGTGTAGTAGGAAAAATAACGTTGTCGTAAAGTTTACGTTCATGGTTTGATTTCTAAACCTCCCTATTATGCCCGCTTACACGGTCAGATTTCTCTCATATTTCCTGAGTATGCGCAAAAATAGAAATGTCTTTTCGGCTTCCTTTACATAGAAGTATACGGTATACGTGAATATGCGGGTTAAAAATGGCTTCACAAAGGATTCGCGACCATGAAGCCATTGTCAACCGGCGTGTTCATATACCGTACACTTCTATGTACAGGAAGCTAGGCAAGTCTGTGTTAGGCCCATTGTAGGTTATGACCGTTTGCGTAATGGTAGGTCATGACCGTCTGAACTGGCAACTGAAGCTAAAATCAGCGAGTCGGGACGAGACGACGGTAACAGACCGCTGGAATTATGCACCTCCTTGCCCTGAGAAATCGACATGCACTCGTTGCCGTGAAGAAATTGATAGCATTTCAAAGTCAATGATGCGGTGTCCATTTCGCCATCACGGTTCGGTGCTTTCTCGGAGGGCGAACGTAGTAAATGGTTCGCCCTTTGTGACTTCTCGGCACCCAGATGACATCACCGCTCCCCCCGAAATCGACACTGTACGTAGCACACCGCCAATATTCTGCAAAGCGCCGCCATCCCATTGGTCGGGTCTTTCCTCGGCAACAGTTGAGCGTACCAACTTCTCCGATCACAGTTCCCAGCGACGAGTGACGAAGTGAACAACGCGACCGGCAGCTGCGGAAATACGGCATATAATTGGATATTTCTTTCAAGCGATTATTGGAAATTTTGCTATGCTATTTGAAATAATTGTTATGATGCGTTTATGGGATCATGTTCTTGGAGTGGAGTGATGCGTCATTCATGAAGGAGAGAAAGACAGATTTGAGTTGCGTTTCGGCGGTTGTGCATCGAGATGAGAAATCGCTTTTCATCAGCCAAGGACGCACTTCCAATCTTCTAATTTCATGAGAAGCGGTGAACGGCAATATTTTTTTTCACATCATGATGTGTGAAAAAGCAAAACATCACCTATAATAATCTGCACTGGGGATATTTTTTTATGAGTTTGTGCGGTTTACTATAGTTCTTGAAGGCAGGATTGGGTATTGGAACTGGAGACGGACTATGGTCTTAATTCCCGTGCAGTGTTCGAAGGATAAAATCACGATGCTGAGGATGGACGTTTCGCAAGTTCTGCCTTATTTTGCTTGCTGCTAGTGGCAGGTGTTCTTGAAAGGTAACGAACTGGGGCTCGTATATTGTCGAGTTCTCTAAGATAGGACCTTGGTGTGCAGGATTTTGTCGCGGGTGCACCACGAGGATTCGCTTCAACTTTCTTCGGAATACGGAGGGAGTAGTTTGTATGTGTCAAGTAGAAAAGGCAACAGGATGGAATTCGGGATTTTATGCAGCGGAGTTGGCCTGTTACAGGTTCTTTTAGTAGTTGCAATGAAGCCTGAGATATCACCAAATCCTGAAAGTTTGGACTCCAGAAGTAATATATCGGACGATTTAAGCGTTTTTCAGCAGCGAGAAACCATGACTTATTACGGAAAATATGGTAATATAACGTGGCCTGATCGCTCTTTGACTGCAAAAGTCGAGGGGGATTTAGTACTTGGTGGACTCATGATGGTCCATGAACGAAGCGAGGAGTTAATTTGTGGGCCTATCATGGCACAGGGCGGGATGCAAGCTTTGGAAATGATGTTTTTTACAATTGATTATGTCAACAATCAGAAGGATTTCTTGCCAGGGATTAAACTCGGTGCTCACATTAAGGATGATTGTGATCGGGATACATATGGCTTAGAACAGTCCGTGGACTTTATTAGAGGTAAGTCCAAAATTGAATTCTATGGTCATAAACAGACTGAAAATGTCTTGTTTGCCGACAATTGATATACCATATGATAGAAAACTACACCCATGCATTTCTTTCCAGTTTTTGCTATGTGGTCAAATGATATGCCTAATATCTCACACTTCAGAAATGTGTTCTTCCGTCCTTGTCCCTAAGGCTTCCTTTACATAGAGGCATACGGTCTATGAAAACGCCAGTTAAAGCCCCACAGTATTGAATTTTACGATATTTTCAAAATGTTAGGAGAGAGCAGAAAGAGGTCTCATAGCCTTGTGAAGGTCCCCAAAATGCTTGTCTGATACGTACTTCAGAGAATCAAGGCCTAATTTTCAGCACACATTAGAAAAAACGACAGGGAGAACTCTAATGTATTCAGATGGAGCGCAGATCATTTTACACTACGGCTGACGTCGTGACGTCGTGCACTGACGTCAAGAATCGCGGCGATGATTTGCGTTTTTCAAATTCAATACAGAGGGGCTTTAATCCATTTGTCAGAAGCCTTTGTAAAACCTGGCGTCCACTAGAGCGCGGACAAGACACGGAATGCAAATTAGTAGATCCGCATTCATTCAGTAACCTCTTCCATATTCTTGAACGATTCCGTGTCTTTATCATTCCTAAACATTTCCCGGCGTTTCTGCACTTTCGGGAGAGGGCAAAAGGACCAATAGTCATTGACGCGGAAAGAATGCCGAAATGACATAAAACTTACACAAAACGATTGAGATGCGTATGAGGTGCGTATTGTGCGTACGACTGCGTATGAAAAAAATGTCAATGATGCGCAACTCATAAGGCCCCGATTACATAGACGTATACGGTATACGAAAACGCCGGTTAACAATGGCTTCACGGTCGGGAATCCTTTGTGAAGCATTTGTTAACCGGTGTTTTCGTATACCGTATACTTCTATGTAATCGGGGCCTAAGGAATTAGGATACTAGTACGTACATGTAGAAGTGTGACAGGGCCTTTAGCCTTAAGCCTCGCTTATGTCGCCCTTAAGCCTCGGTTATGTCGCCCTACGCTGTGATAGAAATAGCGTCAACTAGTTGCAACTGATAACTTATGTCGCCACCGACTAGAAAAATACCGATCGGTCGCAACTACCTGGAACTAGTTTATCGCCGTCTTTTGAGTGCTTATGTCGACACAGATTTCTTTTGATTTTAAGTAAGTTGAACATGTGCGACTTTCAGGATCTGGATATTTTTAGTTTGCAACTAGTTGGCAACCAGTTACTCGCTGACGCC
>NMRB01000022.1:29657-49340 GCA_002633025.1 Notospermus geniculatus | reverse complement strand
CCCTCTGCTCACTGCTCATTTTACGCGGGCCATCTCGGGTTCCGAAGGTTGAGTGCGGTAATTTTAAATGTATCTCTGTGCGCTCATCTTACAACACCGCACAGCCAGAGAAGACTCACTGATTATCTCAGGATGGGTTTGAAGTCTTTCTACTGGGGAAAAATCGAATGATAACGATTCCATCGGAATAGATTCGAATGCACAAATTTCCGATATTTTGAGCTCATTGTCCCTTTAAGCCTCCATCAGCATTTTGTTCTTGGGCTTGTCTTTGATCAGCTGTCATTAGGTAAATCTAAAGACGAGTCGGTTCCACTCTGAACTGATCACAAAAATGCACGCAACTTACACAACGATTATAATATATACAGTCTTTTAGTTTGACACCGACGTGTCTCCCGCCGCGTTTGTTTTTACGGACGTGCTGCACACTATCGTGTGGATTCCATTGGAACTGATCTGAAAAAAGTCCATAAAATATCGTCCCTTTCATTCCTTCTTAGTCCTTACTTCTTATTAAGGAGAACTCAGATTGGATTCTGTGCCGTCTTTAGTTGCACTTCTTTATCTCTTTCGTTTTCTTACCTTAATGGGCGTGTTGTCTCGCTGATCCAAGCGAAGTCCAAATTCTATGGATTTTGATTTATGCATTCGTTTGCTGTGACGTCATCATTTACAACCTCACACGACTATTCGATGAAAAACAACATGCGCAGTTTCATTCGGTAAAGCTGAACTATCACGCGTATTTATAAAGGCCTGAACCCACTGACGGGTAAAGCTGAACTGTCACGCGTATAAAGGCCTGAACCCACTGACGGGTAAAGCCGAACTGTCACGCGTAAATGTATAAAGGCTTGAACCCACTGGCACTTAAAGCTGAACTGTCACGCATATAAATGCGTGAACCCACTGACACTTAAAGCTGAACAGTCAGGCGTATAAAGGCCTGAACCCACTGACGCATAGAGCTGAACTGTCACGCGTATAATTAAAGGCGTGAACCCACTGACGCGTAGAGCTGAACTGTCACGCGTATAAGGCTAGGTCTGTACATCATCCGAGTCTGTCATCGTAAAGCCATTAACCATAATGTAAACTCGACGAGAGAGTGAAAAATAACATTTTCCGTACGATAAGCAAAGTCGGATTAAAATCTATCTATAACTAGGCCTAAGCCGGAGATTAGCGGCAGAATTCGTATCCACTGTGTGGGAGGACCTGGGATCATTGACAAAGATATTCTTCGGATGTTTCCAGTAAAAATGATTTATTCTTGATGGGTCGTATTCATAAAGCGGTTCTATCGTTAGAACCGTCTTAGGCCGGTTCCAAGTGCAGTGGTTGACCACACTTGGAACAGGTGTGAAAGGAATCCAAGTCCCCCTGGAATCAAAGTCCGGTCTTATTGTTCATCGAGGGGTTAGAATATATGGCTAGAGAGACCATGACCTTTCAAATACAACCTTACAATAGCGGGCTATTGTTTGGCGGACCTGCACTCCTAGGATGCTGATTTCTGTCACACCTGTCTAAGACGGTTCTAACGATAGAACCGCTTTATGAATACCACCCGGTGTGTCCTATGAGCAGGCAATAGTCTGCAATCCATATAAATGGGTTGCAGACAAATGAAGGATATAAAGTCCTTCATTTGCAAATACGTTTCAAAAGTACAAAATCCTGATAGAAATTGGTGACAGTTGTAACAGTAAAGAATGTCCCCTGTAAAAAGTGTCTGCTTCTGTTGTCCCATGGCGAATTAAGTTGCAGGCTGTCAAAACCAATCTCCAGAGATTAGAATGTAACAATAGGAGCTTTTCTTCTCAGGACAGTTTTTCCTGGGGACATTGTTTCATTTCACACCGTGTGCCTGTCAAATACACAACAGTCGATACTCAGGAATTTTAAAGATCTTTCTAAAAAGAAATGTTTATACGCGCCAATGAGGAACCCGCAGAACTACGCCACGACGTGGCGCTGTCAGTGTAAGACCCGGAAGTCCTATTTTCTAACAGTATTTCCATTTACTTCTTGCCCCAAAATAAACCACTCTCTTTGGTTCAATTTTGATTAAATTACACTGTCCTGTTTCATGTTCAAAGTTCTCCATTATATCACTGCTTTGTTTCGTCAGAAATGCCACAGGATGCCAATACTGACAACGTCTTTTGGGGAAATTTCCACGGAAAATTGTGAAGAAAAATGTACACATGCTTTGACGACGTGACGTCAACAGCGAAAAAAGTGACGTCAGTACGTCATTCGGGTCTTATACTGACTGCGCCATCTGCAGTCATGCGGGTTCCCCATTAATCGAATTCTTTTCTGCTCAGGTTATATTCGTAATGGTACGTATTGAACTTCGATAATCGGCGGAGTTTTTAGTATAAGCTCATTACGAACAATGATACGGTACGTGTTGAGGGATAAAAGGCGACGGCGTCCTTGAAAATTGATTTTGAAATTGATACTCCAGGGTCGATAGTACACAGTACCCCCAACATCAGGGTCAATAAGACTTGTTGGGGTTTAATTCGATTTGTTTTTTTTTGTGCAAGACTACTAACGTCACTCGTTGACTGGGTTCCAGCCGTAGTAGTAGCAGTCAGCTGCGCTTACTGCCAAATGATGGCAGCAAAGTTCTAGCGGACCAATACAAAGGAAGGGGGGGGGGGTTGGGGGTCGTGACCCCCTGCTCTCCATTTCTCAATAATTTGCGGCAGTAAGCAAAAAGTGCAAAAATAAAGCTTCTGTTTTGATACTGAGATGCCAGAAAACCGCGTCTACTGCCTTCTAGATTTCAAAATTTTCTGGGCGAGGCCCCCAGACCTCCTTGGCAGCCTGCATCTTCAGCGTCCGCCTCCAACGACCCCTTCGCCGGCCCTGACCCCCTCTGCCAAAAATCCTTGATCCGCGCCTGCTTGGACATTCTTTCCATCCACGTCTGTCCTTTTCAATAAGGTGTTTTGTTGGATATTGATCAGTGACTTTATGGGAATGATGTGGTACATGAAGCAGGTAGACGCACTTTTTCCCCGTATATTGAAATTGATACGGCTTAAAAACGTGGAAGAATGAAATCACCCCAGGAAAAATCCTCAGAGAGATACTTAGCTCTATAAATAGAAGCAGATATTAGAATTCTCCCGAAATGTATTTCTCCTGATACCCGTAGTCTGGTATTAAAGTATCCTACAAATAACTGGGGCTCTTTTTACCAGTTTTTAATAGAGGAAGCCAGCTTGCCCCGAGCAATGGTACGTATAAAAATTCTCATACCAATATTCATTAGGTAGGCTGTTTTGATGACAACGCAGTCTTCGGTCTCTGTATCAGTCGCGTCGGTGTCGGTAGAGTGACGCCTCGGGAAGTATTTTTTTTCGCCGAGCCTTCTTTTGTCATTCAGGAGCAAAAATAGCATCTTGTTGAGCTTTCTGTCCGTGATAATGGTCGGTTTCTCCTGGCTCACTGGAATTTGCGCAACGGTTCCGGCGCAAAGAGAAAACGCGGAATGAAAAAACTCGAACTTTGCTATTCGTTGGTACTGTGTGAACAGCCTGGTTTCGAGTTCGAGATTCTCAGAAGGGAGAATGCATTGCATTCGAACCCTCTGAGTCGTAGAAGGCTGCAATCACATAGAGCTACACGCTACACGGGCACGCCGGTTAACCGGCATGTCCGTGTAGCGTGTAGCTGTATGTGATTGCAGCCTTAGGGACACAGCCGAGATGCCATTGGGACCTCGTCATAACCACCATCAGTTAAAGGGGCTGGAAACTTAAGACAGGGTTTGTCAAAATGGGCCAATTTTGGAAACTACTTGACCGATTTTCCTGAAACTTGCAAGGTTAGTAGGGTTCACCATATCATTGGAAAATATGAAGAAACAAAAGCCACAGACTGACCCTGACCTAATGAACTAAGACAATGCAATTTTTCAGACCCCCAGAAACATATGAAAAAAACATCCTACGGGTCTGTAACTTCGCATATATGTTGCCATGATAATGTACCAAAAATGTTACAATAAATAAATAATTAATTTAAGTCACAACCTTTGATAATGAAACAAAGAAATATTCCAACTAATGGGCCCAGGCAATAGCTGGAAGGGCCTTATTTACAAGCCCTTTGTTAAGACTTACCAGGTTACCCAAGCACGGTCCTATTCACATTAACAGGTCAATAAATGTGCGTTACATAAATGGTGCTGGCTCTGGTGTGCCTGACTGCCCTGAACCTTAGGTAATACCAGTAGTTATTAGGCCTATGGGGACTTGATGTACAGTTGAAAGTAGAGTTGTCCTCAATTCACTTGTACAACTGTCCCAGGCTGGGAAAGTCCCAGGTAATCTGACAATGAATGGATCATGTAACTTATTAGTAACCGCCATATTAAACAGGGTTAACCAGGTGTGCATGATGTCAGAGCAGTGTAGAAAGCAGTCAGCCATTATAAACCTCATCATTTCAATAACAATACCATCAAGTCAACCCTTAAAATACAGCCCTTCCAGCTCTTGCCTGGCACCATTAATTAAGATATTTCTTTGTTATATTTCTCAAAATTGTGACAGAAGTATACTTTTTATTGATCGTTACTTTTTTGTATATCATCACATCAACATATGTATGAAGTTACAGACCCACAGGATGTTTATTTCATGTGATTTGGGGGGTCTGAAAATTGCATTGTTTTAGTTCATTAGATCCGGGTCAGTTTGTTGTTTTGGTTTCTTCATATTTTCCAATGATGTGGTCAACCCTACTAACCTTGCGAGTTTCAGGAAAATCGGTCAAGTAGTTTCCAAAATTGGCCCATTTTGACAAACCCTGTCTTAAGTTTCCAGCCCCTTTCATTGACTTTGGTCAATGGCCTTGAAAAATGCTAACCTCCCTCGTTATGCACTTTCTCATTCCACCGTAACCGTCCACCAAACATCCGGTGGCCCATGAAGTACTTTATGGAGAAAAATAAAGCTTCTGCTCATTTCGGGCACCTGGAACTGATAAGCCTAAAGGAGAACTCACCAGTTCAGCTTCCATGTCACTCGGTCATCGTCTCTGATTGCTTCGGATGCGAATCCGCAGTCAGTGAGTGAGTGGTCCCCATTGATCGGTTTCCCGCGGTCGACTCCTAGTTCCACCTTCTCCAATTACAAATTTCATCAAGATATATCTTCATGAGCGGCATATTGAACCTAAATTGATTACATCACGCTCCGACAGTTTCTATATCCGCGGCTAAGTGAGTGGTTTCCCGTGGTAAAAGGGAACTATTTTGCCAGAGGACCCTCTTCCGGTTATTGACTGCGCAAGCTCAATGGCGTCTGCAGACCAATAGGAGCTGTCAGTGAGTTGACCAATAGGTGTCACTACGGTCCAATTCAATGCATACAGCGGACCCATTCATTCTTCATCGAGCACCAATCATGTGGATTTTCCTGAGTTGTAGGAGCCTCCATCTGGTCAAAATGTCACCTGACCCAATTTTGTAGAATGACGTCACTAGCCGGGAATCCGGCTTAGATCATTTGCTTTCACCGGTCTTCGAATGCAAGCTACCCAGAAGACCGGGTACCAGTCTAGTCTATTGCTCGACCGATAGAACAGAATTCTAGCTAATGTTCTACAAGGTAAACATGGTAAACACGACGCGGGAGCATAAATTTTCTCGTTACGCCGTGTTTTATGGTTACGCTAACTAGACAAGCGTACACCGATTAGGTCTAACGGAGCACTTCAATGAAATGACCAGATAAACAATGCCCCGGGGACTGGTCATTGGCAATTCATGAGAGTTACTACCCCTCATGGTACGTGTTAAAGCTGAGCTATTAGTTTTCTCGAGGGGACGTCGCCGGTGTCGTATACAGAATGTTCCGGATTATAATCCGATCCGACCACGCACGGCTGCGATCCCATTTCCCCCATAGGTATTAGTTTTCCTTTTAGTTTGCCGTTGATATGAATCGTCTGTTGTTGCCGACTGCGAGATGTCTGACTTGGTATGTCTGTCGTGGGCGCCGAATTACCCTCGAGTGCTTCGATAAGGAAGTCGAAATCCTTATTGGATGAGAGTGCTGCCTCCTGTTGGATGGTGATGTCAGAGTGGCGCACATCGACCCCTGTCACCACTGAGGTTCTGGGTTCAATCCTCGGCCGTACCAAGTTTTCATGTGATAGAGAGGTCGGCTCTCTTTGGCAGCACACGCCTTCCGGGCACTTCGGTTTCCTCCTACATGTAGCTGCTATAGTACATCTAATTCGTCCGATGTTGTCTATAGAATTGATAATGCCGTATTTGATGCTAGCTCGCGCCCGAGTTATTATTTTAGGCGCGATGTCACTGAATTTCACAGTATAACTACATGTATATGTTCAAGTTGTGAATCAGAAATAGAGAAAAGACCTGCAAAATATATGAGGAGGTTCAGCTTTAATATTTATTAGGTTGGTGAACTCAAAGCAGTTACTCATGAAAAATGTGTCTTTGTAGCTGGGGTTAGCACCTCGTGCAATTGGGAAGGCACACAACTTAAACCCAGTCCTGTGCAATTAGCTGTTAGGTGAATATACCTCATAGAGGAAGTAGTGAAAAGAGTGGAGACAGTTTTGAGCTCCGAGCCCAGAGGCGGCCACGTTCAACTGACAGTCCTAGCATGAAGAATTTCACTAAAATAGCATACGCTGTGTTGACATTTTAAAAATATCGCCCGGAGTCCCCTGTTTTTAGCGGTTTGTAATGGTTGTGTCGACGTTTAAGTACGTCGCCCAAGGTATCGAACACTTTTTGATGGGCTTCCAACTCGGCTGATTGCACACAGTGGAGTTGTTTAGTAATGGGAGACGATGTTTTCAAACCGCAGCCCCGGGGGTGATGTAAACATAACAATGCTGGAGAGATGACAACGACAACCACAACGAATACCTTCATACGTCATAAATGGTGTTACCATAATCAATGATCTTCATGAATGGGCTGGAAACTTTCGGGATAAGCCACCACAGCCTGATCCAACAATGAATAGAACAGCCCAGATGCTCTATTGTTACCATTAACTGACTTGGCTTTACAATAGGGTAGTCAGTCATTCTTCAGCACATTTTGCCACACAGTAAAGTGCTTTTCAGAATGTCCAGTCATTTTTGCACTCATTTTACCTTGCAATGGAACCTAACCACAAACCACAAATTAGGCAATTACGTGTGCACGGTTGACCGACTTCTAATAGAACCTTGTTCAGGTCTCTTCTCTGATTCAAGATAATCATGCAATCATGCACATGAAATTGGCCCATTTAGTGGTTTGTGGTTAGGTTCCATTGCAAGGTAAAATGAGTGCAAAAATGACTGGACATTCTGAGAAGCACTTTATATGGGGGTGACAAAAGACACAGGTATTCTGATATTGGTCCCATGCATCGTTCTGTGTGGCGGTTTGTCCAGCCCCTTTTCATTTTTATAGCGATGTTTCACAAATCCGACGAAACACGAAGTACGAAATACGAAATTCAACTTCATTTCCATGAGGTAATGTATTTCAGGAGATGGCTAGTACCACAAATATAGCCTGCTGCCAGTGCGTCTTTTAGCACATCATGTAAGACCGAGAGAGTTATGGTGCATCTTGAAGTTTTAAATTTTCACGTTGTAGATACGAAGTGGAAACGAAAGATAAATTTTAAAGTTTAATACACATCGTAACTCTATCCAAGATACAGAATAGCACAAAATTGACACACAAAATGATAATAAGCAAGAAGTCAGTCTCCAGAATTCTGGAGATTGACTCCTTGCTTATTATCATCGTAACTCTATCATGCAGTCTAACGACAAACGCGAAAGGCGCTATTGCAGTTGGCGATACATGTATTTGTGGTACCAACCATCTCCTGAAATACTTTAGCTGTGGTTACACTACATAAATCCCCGTGCTTTCCCCGGGAATTTTGCGGTTACACCTATAAATCGCCGAGTTTAAATAGACCCGTGTCTGAAATCCCCGTGCTTATTAGCCCCAGCGAGCTCGAAGGGGCAACGCCGGGGCTATTAAGACACGGGGATTTTATGTAGTGTAACCGCGAAATCCCCGTGTTTATTTGTAGTTCCAAGCACCCGGCGACAGACGGCGATGCAAATCGATGAGTCATGCGCATGCGTATAGGATATTTCACGCCTCCAGTAGCCACTCGATGACAGAGAGTTGCCTACATGCAGTGCCCCTATCGCCGGGATACGGAACTTATTACCAATAGCACTTTTAGTAGTGTAACTGCTCGCCGTGTCAACGCCGTGTTTTTTCTGGTTCGGAAAAACCCCGTGTCTCAAAAAGCACGGGGATTTTGGATAGGTGTAACCACGGCTATTATGTCATGGAACTGAAGTCCAATTTCGTATTTCGTACTTCGTATTTCGTCAGATTTGCGAAACCTCCCTATTATAAAACTAGTCACGTACTGTTCTTATGAGATCGACCAAAGTCCATCGACACTTAGGGCAGTACACTAAACAATTTTCGTTGACTTACAAGCAGTTTTCGTGTTTCGGATGGCAACAACTCGCATCTTTACAAGGAACATTCGTGTACAGATCAAATCTCTCAGACTCTCGGCCATTGCTGCTTTGAAAAAAAATTCGGTCGCATGTTGCTAGCCTAGCCTAGCCCGCACCCACGACAACTCCGTGATCATCACGAAAATCGAAGAATGCCTCGACCAGAACCTTTCATTGCCAGTGTGTGTTTCATAATACTTACCTACATGTATGTGACGGCTTCCTTGCTGCCGTGCGTTTTGCGTTTCACTTTTTGACAAAATTGATCTTGGGGTAGAAGGATCAACGTTCATTTAACACGTTACTTTCCCTGAAGACGCTTTCTCATAAGGTCAAAAATTGTGTGATTCCTTTGCTATCGAACCAAACCCAGCTTGCTAAAAAGACCGGCGACCGCTATACTTGATCCTGTTTGAAATTCATNTCATCTACACCTAGGTTATCAAGGATGAGCTTTCAGATTACACAATGACCTTGAAGGTCAGAGGTCAAGGTCAAGGTCAAACAGTTCTAAAGTGCAAATCTACTCAGAATTTCAGGGGAAAACTAATTAGAAGCCTGCATTAACCATCCCCTATTTGTTTAATCAAGGATCCCTGTTCCAGTTACGCAATACTTCTCAAGGTCAGAGGTCAAGGTCACAGATAACTAGCTCTAGAGTAGTAAACTTATCATCGGAAACCATAGACATCGCTCCGATGTCCTGCTCTTGTTTTCAATGATTTGCTCCAAATTTCAGAATTCCACGGTCAGTTTTACAGATTTTTGGCCGAAGGGGGGAGTGCCGGGTGCCCCCCCCGGATCCGCGCCTGGCCTTGTCCTCTCCCTTCGCAGGGAGCGCATCTCCTGAACAACCATGGCTAAGATTGGTCGGTAGGGCGGAAGAGTAATGCTTCATATTCGATTGTATGGGAATGGGACTGATGATTCAAGTGTTGAGATGGAGATTGAATGTTCATCGAGGTTTTGTCCTTGAGAGGCGGCGGAGTTCCGCCCGGGTACTCCATCAACCTGTCAACCCCACATGCAGCTGCCGGAAAGCAGGCGACACCATAGGTCACGTAATGGTAAGCAGGCTGCGAATTGAGCCGTTGGTCTTCATAAAAACGTGCGACGTGGAAGGGGCCGTTTTGCGCTCAGCAATGACGGTAGCTGGGGATCTCTCTTGAAGAGGTGCCGCTGCGTGTGGCCATATCTTGGAAGGTGAATGAACAAAGCTACATTGAAAGAGAGATTTCCACTGCAAAACGCCGTATATCCGTTCGTTCGGTGGCGAAAAATGATGCATAAACCATGGAGCTCTTTCTTCTTCATAAACCTCCATCAACTTGGACCATTGCCGGCCTTTTTCATTTTCTTATGTACATGTTACTAGTCTGACGCACATTCGACCAACTTCGTTCTCTCACAGATTTCTTCATGATGAAATGTGTCTTGGGTGACGACTTCGGAAAATGTTCGATTGTTGTCTGTCATGTACATGTAGGCCTGTGGCGGTCAACTGCGGATGGCTTTGTCAAGAAGTTTCCCCCTTTTCCGAGTGGAAATATTACCTGAATAGTCGGCCTGCTCATAAAAAATTACAATATACCTGTGTTCGTTTCTCCTGTAGTCGTCCAAACGATTTCGTTTCCACGGTATTCTTGACCTTCCAAAAACCCAAGGTCACGATCAAGGTCAAGGTCAGTTTCTTCGCTCATTCGACTCACGATAGTGACGTCATCTTCGGCATTTCACGGACATTCACGAAGAGACAAAGCGATGTAATATGACCCCTCAATGACTAATGATAATGACTAGGCACCAAGCAAAATGCACTCCACGCCATCATGATGTCTTTTATAACCTTTCAATTCGTCATTTTTCGCTTTTTTCGAAAGGCCACCGACCAGGTAAAGAATCGATATTACCTCATTATCTGATAGCTGGTGTCTTGTAGGTTGTCATTAACGTACACTTGATATAGGTTTTGGTATGATACGGAAAGTACCTTGACATTTGTTGAAAATCCAATTAAAATATCCTTTACCCTGGTCTATAGCTCCGGCGAGATTGTACTTGTCTAGGTTTGCCTGAAGTAAAGTTCGCATAATCAGGTTTCGATCACCAATAGAGAGATTTTCGATACTTCGCTCTTGACACAATCTCTAAGGTCTTGACTACCCCTGTTCGGTCATCGACTCAGCTACATGCAGTAGAGACTTCTCTTTGATAATGTAACTACAACGTAATTGGTTTCATTGGTTACATTGTCGTCAATCGTTACCCTCTCGACTTGTGCCTGGTTTCCCTGTGTGGCACGAGCCGAGGAATTAAAGTCCGGATTTATTGGTCAATGAGGGATTAGAATAAATGGCTTAAGCCACCCATACACGCGCAATATTATTGCACAAGATGAGGCTGCGATATTACTGTTAATCTTTCTTCTACCCATCATGCCAGAAGCACATGCCCATACATGTATTTTGGCCCCATATTGTGCAATAATATTGATCGTGTATTTTAGAGACCATGACCGTTCAAAATAATACATGTGTAACCTCGCAAATGCAGACTGTTGTAACTCGGACGTAATCCCATGACTCCCATCCGTTCGTTAATCTATATAAAAATACTGGAAGTCGGCTCAATAAAGTCACACTTAGAAGCTTTGTTTTGCCTCGAAATTCGGCATGGTAATAGAGGATACCATATCCTGATGCAACGGGTGGTTTAATCTGCGAAGAGGACTTTGTTCTGGTAGCAATTTTACTTTTTAACGGTGTTGTTCGATTGCTTTCTAAATTCTCCCTACCGTAGGCTACACCGTGTTGCACCAATTCCAGCCGTGCCGTGCATTCCAACCTCAGCCAAACTCAGAATCCCCGATTCCCACGGGTTCTTGCTAGTAACAATTATTGCCAGTAGAACCTAAGGTACGGGAGGTTCATGTATACATGTATGTAACGTTATGTGCATGTACTTGTGTACTTGTGAAGGCCATACCCCAAGAAGTCAGTTGAGCAAAAATCGAAGATAACAAAATGACAAATCGAATGGAATCGTATCGAGTCTTATTGAATCGAGCCGAGTCGATCTGAATAGAGTTGATTAGAATTAAAGTTGAATTGAATTTCATTTGGAGGAAAACAGGTTGATTGTTTGGTAGAATGGTGAATGTTGCAAAAGGCAGGGGAGATTCGATAGGGATGAGGAGATACCTGAACCAAAGATTGGATGCACCAATGGCAGGGGGGGGGGGCGGATCCACGATTTCGGAAAAGAGGAGGCGCACTGTGCTAGAAACATTGAAATCAGCGGTGAATTTATGATTTGCTCCAAATATCAGGATTTCACGGTCGATTTTACAGATTTGTTGGCCGAAGGGAGGGGCGTGCGCCGGGTGCCCCCCTTGGACTTCGCGCCTGTTTGAAGAATTTGCGAGCTGCGATCGCAAAAAATGGGCGAAGGCATTCATGTACATGTATGACAATAATCAGCTAAAAATGATATATCTGGCGAATGTTGGAGCAAAAACTCCGTGAGCAGAAAGAAAAAAGTCCCCGAAAAAACGTCCAAACACCGCAAACACTGCAGTGTCTACATGTACTTCAGCGATCACTTGGTCCTGGAACCTAATTACATACATGTAGTCGTTGCAGATTCGCCGTGAGCACCCTCAGCATTCCGTCAACCATATGCTGATCAATATGCGATAAGATAATTTAGAACTCGATAGATTAATAGACACAATGTAGAGTCTATATTCGCCAATATAAGTGACATTTCTGGCATTAATTGACCGTGAAAGTGATGCGTGCGTACCCGGTCTGGTGTCGATGAGGGGTGGAAGAGGACGGGGGCTGACAGGTTGAACGTGAGAAGACGAAGAGATCGTTTATCCCGTAAATACCACGGGTAAAAACGCCCCAAGATCCGTGAAAGGCTGTCAGTAGAAGATTGGTGATCGTGAATTCTAGGTCGGAGATCCGCGGGCTTGGCTGAACTGCCGGGCACGTGAGGTCGGATAGACCATTTCCGTCAAATTGATTGGTCGGGAGAACTCTTTCCTCTATTCTAATTGGTGGATCCTCATTGATTCACGATCTAATTGGTTCCCTTGATTCGCGAAGTGATTGGTTCTTGCGAATTGCAATGTGTTTAGTTCCTGTGACTTTACTCTTCACGTCAGTCTGATACAGTACGTTGCACAATTGACCTACCTTTATCCGCGTACCTACCGCGTACGTGACGCGGAAGATACGCTTCAGTTCATTGCGTATGGTACGGGTGCGTCACGCGTCTCTTCTGCGTGGCGTCCGCGCACCACGGGCGAATGACGTTACGTCTTCAATGCGTGCCTCCATGACGGCGCGCGACGTCCGCGGAAGATACGACGACGGTACGTGCAGGACACTGCATGCGCGGCGCGGAAAGGAGGTCAATTGTGCAACGTACTGATTTCCTACGTTAACTTCGACGCTGATCTTGTGATCGCGATCGTTTGCCATCCCTATACATATAAGTAAAGATCATACAACAAATAAACCTGCATGATAAAGATTCGTCACCAATACTGCCTCACAAACCCAATGAAAGGCAAGGCTATTACCAATCAGACTGACACAGATTGGTACCGTACATAACCCATCGCCGAACACGCGTATCAAAGGAAAGAGGAGACCAGTCGTGAGATATCTGATGCATCAGCGGATGTAGGTTTACGTCAGCCCTGGTGTCCTATTCCCATCCTGAGGTAATCAGTGGTTCTTAACGCTTACCCCTCCGTCACCGCTTACAGACGTTAGGGGCGGTGACGGACATCTTCGATGATCGAAGGCCGATCTGCTCTCCACTGCGTTACATCGCACATCACCCTTCGAGAAATAGACCAGTCGGCGGCGTATCTTGGCACCATGCCAACTTTACCGGTCGGCCAATCATATGACACTTTATATCGGGTCTTCGGCTACAACTCTTTGTACCACGATTCCAATTTTACAACATCGATTCTGATTGGCCTCTTCTTCTCGAGGCGGCAGATACGCCGTGGACCGGTCACTTTCTCGAAGGGTGATGTGCGGTGTAACGTAGTGGTGAGCAGATCGGCCTTCGATCATCGAAGATGGTGACGGAGTGCGCGAGCGCAAGCCAGCAGCACGCCAGGCGATATCCGCAAGCGATCTAGTCGTCACCGATATTCTCGCCAGCCACCGCAGGCTAGGCGACATCGCTGTCGGTATTAGGGAGGTTTCGCAAATCTGACGAAAAGAAGTACGAAATACGAAATTCTACTTCATCTCCAGGACCTAATGTATTCTGGAGATGGTTGCTACCACTGCCGCCAGTGCGTCTTTAGCATATCATGTAAGACCGAGGAAGTTATGGTGAATCTTGAATTTGTAAATTTCCACTTCGTAGCTACGAAATCGCCTGGTGTGCTGCTGCTGGCTCTGATATTCTCAGGATGTCTGTTCCTGTTTGCTACCTATCGAGCGGACAGCAAAGGTAGACACTGCAACCGTCGCGTAGTGGAACCGTAATCAACAAGAAGACCTACCTTTGTAACGGCCGTCTTCGTCTTCTACCAGATTAATGGCTTCATTTGAAAAAATCTCGACGTGGCATGATTATAAAAATGCCTTTTGTACGTCACGCCATCCCTTGATCCCGCTAAATCTCCACCCTTGGCCATAGAATTGCAAGGAAGCTATTGCTTAGCTTCGTTATTTAAGAAAGGCAAGGAAAAAAACCTGGATATTGATGTGCAGAAAATGTGCCTTGTTCACTCGTTTCTATTCCTGGCTTGTCATAGAAACTAGAGTCTGGCGCGCCGTCTTAGAAAACATCCTCCAATATATGCTCGCATCAAAAGGGTAACAGGCTTAAGGATATACGTCATGTATCTAAGATCTCGCCTCTTTATATATAATCCCTTTTTTTACCTTTACCTCCGCCGGTTCAAAGATTTTACCAGTCAATTAGACGTATTTGAAACCAAGTTCAAGCTTGTTATATCGTGTTTGCCGTTTTTACCAATGACGCGCGCTTTTTTTGATGAAAATCAATAAATTTCCAATTACCCAGTAAAGAGTTTTTGACTAAGATTTGAGAAACTGCAGCGGAGCTGGAATTAGCATAAACCGCACGATGCGTGTTTGTCATTGAATTCTGCAGAAAAACACGCACCACCTGTCACTACGAACAGGATTAAACCTCGTGTTTGTGTTATCTGTAAAAAAAGTATTTTTTCCCTCACGCTGCGCAAGCTGATGACGTAGATTGTGGAATTGGAAGCGCCGAACCCCTCCTGCGTTTTGGATCACAAATAAATTGGTTTTTGTTGACTCTTTCGTTCTGCTCGGAAAAGTTCCACTCTCACTGATTGGTTTTATATTCTACCGCCAGGGCAATCTCGAGCGCTGGTGAATATTGGTTTGGGATCCTACCACTAGGGGGTTTCAACGCTGAAGGCTTTAGTTTGATATCCTGCTGCTAAGATGATGTTTGCGCTGGTGGTCGTTCGTTTGTCGTTGTACCGCTAGGTGATTTTAGCATCGCGGGCTTTAGTTTCATGTCCCACCGCTAGGATGATTTGAGTGTGGTGGTCAGTAGTTTGTCATTCTATCGCTAGGGCGATTTTATCGCTTATTAGACCGAACACTGTCCTGATGAAAAATACTAGGACAGACGCAAAAGCAAATGCATAATAAAACCATCATCACATGGCGCCCGCTGGTCTATATTTAGCTCGGCGTCGGTCTATTGCTCGTGGAGCTGTAGAATGACGTCACTAGCCGGGAATCCGGCTTAGATCATTTGCTTTCACCGGTCTTCGAATGCAAGCTGCCCAGAAGACCTGGTACCAGTCTAGTCGCTTATGCTTTAGTTCGTCATCTTGCCGGGAGGGTTAACTTGGTTCCGCATTTCATCGCTTGGGGTCAGTGTGGGGCCCTAGAGGTGAGGTCAGTATAAACCAGTCTACCGCAAGTGAGATTTTAGGGTTGGTAAATATCGAGTTCGTCGTCCAAGATCGAGGGCGTCTTTGACAGGTTAAGTTCAAGGACTTGGTTTCCTTCGATTTGCTGCTACTGGATTTTAGTTTCTCATCCCATCGCTAGGCCGATATAAACGCCAGTCGTTAAATCTAATGCACGGCAAGTACTACTGAAGCTTATCTGCACTTAGAATATCTAAAACCGCATTTACATTACACGAATTTCCTGTTTAATTTACTCTGGGTCAGAACCGAGGTAGATTCGCCCTATATCAGGTTATAAATTTCTTAAAGCAATGTAAACGGACCCGGGGTAGAATCGGTATAGCCTCGGTTATGACAACCATACGCATGCGCTATACAGTCAAAATGGAGGCGCAAATTTCAGTTGTCCTGCAACACTGGCGTTTACTNTCAAAATGGCGGCCGACTCATTAGTCAAACCTCTTGGATCCGGCAATTTTTGAACTCAGCACACCAAAATACCCCTCTATACCAAATTTCATTGACGTGAGTGCTTTGGAAGCTAGCTAAGTGACTTCCAAACTCTCACCGTGGCGGCCATTTTGAAAATTCAAAATGGCGGCCGACCCATCGGTCAAACCTCTTGGATCTGGCAATTTTTGAACTCAGCACAGCAAAATATCACTATATACCAAATTTCATTGACCTGAGTGCTTTGGAGGCTATCTTAGTGACTTACCTCTCAGCGTGGCGGCCATTTTGAAAATTCAAAATGGCGGCCGACCCATTTGTCAAATCTCTTGGATCCCGCAATTTTTGAACTCGGCACACCAAAATACCCCTCTATACCAAATTTCATTGACGAGAGTGCTTTCGAAGATAGCTAAGTGACTTCCCACCTCTCACCATGGCGGCCATTTTGAAAATTCAAGATGGCGGCCGACCCATTGCTCAGACCTCTTGGATCCGGCAATTTTTGGATTCTACGCACAAAAATATCCCTGTATGCAAATTTGTGCACTTTCTGCCGGAAGTGAACATATATGTCACATATCTGCCCGACTATGACTCTTTCGTCCTACTCGGAAAAGTTCCACTCTCACTGATCGGTTTTATATTCTACCGCCAGGGCAATCTCGAGCGCTGGTGAATATTGGTTTGGAATCCTACCACTAGGGGGTTTCAGCGCTGAAGGCTTTAGTTTGATATCCTGCTGCTAAGATGATGTTTGCGCTGGTGGTCTTTCGTTTGTCGTTGTACCGCTAGGTGATTTTAGCACCGCGGGCTTTAGTTTCATGTCCCACCGCTAGGATAATTTGAGTGTGGTGGTCAGTAGTTTGTCATTCTATCGCTAGGGCGATTTTAGCACTTATGCTTTAGTTCGCCATCTTGCTGCGAGGGTTAGCTTGGTTCCGGATTTCATCGCTAGGCCCTAGTAGGGGTCAGTGTAAGCCTTAGAGGTGAGATGGTGAGAGGTGAGATCAGTAACCAGTCTACCGCAAGGGAGATTTTAGGGTTGGTAATATCGAGTTCGTCGTCCTAGATCGAGGGCGTCTTTGACAGTAAGTTCACGGACTTGGTTTCATTCGATTTGCTGCTGCTGGATGTTAGTTCTTCCTCCTACCGCTAGGGCGATATCAACGCTAATGGGTAAATCTATTTCCTTCGATTTTCTGCGGCTGGATTTTAGTTTCTCATCCCACCGCTAGGCCGATACCAACGCCAGTGGTTAAATCTAATGCACGGCAAGTACTACTGAAGTACATCAGTCTGGACTTAGAATATCTTTGATCGGAGCATATTTGTCCCTGGTTGTCTCATTGACAAACTCTTTACGCCACTCCCATGCGTACCAAAATGGGAAGCGACAGCGTGGGTTATATTAATAAGGTAACAGACTCCAGTCTCCGATTCGTTTTTTTTTTCACCGGAGTTCTGGTGAAAAATGGCAGTGCCCATCAGTTTATCATAATATCAGTCTACCGAATCTGGATTATTAGGCGCTGTCTCTATGATAGACTAATTTATAACCATTGATATCATCGGAATCTGCCTCCATGGTTGCAGGGGGATTACAGACTTTATTTATTGTGTCATTAAATGACTATTTTGAGAGTGCAGTGCGGGATTTGTCTATTATCATTATATAATGTATCATAATATACGATGGATTTTGATTTGCCGGCCAATTTCGTGTATCATCGAGTTTAAAGGGAGACTTTTTTTCTCCGACTGCTCTTGTTTCAATGAAAGATATGTTTACTTCCCCTCATCAATTGTTTAGAATGTTGGCGGTCAACTTTTTTTTCTCAATTATTAGTTCCCTGGCTATTGGCAACAGGCCTAGGACTGATCAATAAGACAAGCTCGAGACCCGTCAGTCACCACTACTGTCGTCAGTCTGTCAAGAAAATTCATACATAGAAAGGCAACCGGTGAGGGCTCGGCTTAGATGTGCACAATCGATCTTAGATAGGTGAATCTAAAGTTATGTTCATCAGTTCAAGACTGCATCAGTGTCTTGAAACCAGAACCATACTTTCTTCAGTAACTGACGCTGTCGTTTTGCCAGAATCCAATATGTTGAATACAATGAAGTCTGGCGGCCCTGTTCCGGACTGCCTACTGCTTTTACAAACCTCGGCAGATTCCTTAGATAACTCGCTCCCTGAGGATTCGAAGCTTTCAAGTTTTCAAATAGAATTTCATCTTGGCAGGAACGTCTTTGTAACACACTGATCAATATTTAACGCACCATTATACTACCTCGCTCCCGGGATTACCAATAAGAAGATGAAATTATGGAATTTTAATTTTCTTGGTTGCTCAGATGTTCATCGATGTATCAGGTCATATGAGATAAGATTGGTCTTGAATGCCATACCAGAGCAATTAACCCCGCCTCCTTTAAATTTGGTGTGACAGGAATCTAAGTCCCCCAGGAATCTTAGTCCGGTGTTATTGTTCAGCGAGGGGTTAGGATATATGGCTATAGAAATCATGACCATTGGAATGTAACCTTAATTGCGGACTATTGGAACTCGGACCCCCATTCATAGGATTCCAATTCCTTTCACGCCGGTTGATGCAAAGTGTGACAACGCAACGTGAACGTGGTAAAAATTTTCCTGTTCGTAGCCGCGATGCTGCTGCACATGGCTTTATCCCCACTGCTGCTGCTACTCCATCAGCGCTGCTTCTGCACATGGCTTTATCCGTGCTGTTCTGCACATGGCTTTATCCATGCTGCCGCTGCTGCACATGGCTTTATCCACGCTGCTGCTGCACATGGCTGTATCCGTGCTGTTCTGCACATGGCTTTATCCGTGCTGTTCTGCACATGGCTTTATCAACGCTGATGCTTCGCATGGCTTTATCCGTGCTGTTCTGCACATGGCTTTATCCGTGCTGTTCTGCACATGGCTTTATCCACGCTGATGCTTCGCATGGCTTTATCCGTGCTGTTGTGCACACGGCTTATCCACGCTGCTGCGCATAGCTTTATCCACGCTGCTGCTGCTGCTGCACATGGCTTTACCCACGCTGTTGCTGCGAATAGGTTTAACCACGCTGCCTGCTGCCCATAGCTTTATCCATGCTGCTGCTGCATATGGCTTTATCTACGCTGCTGCTGCTGCACATGGCTTTTCGCGTTGGCTGTCGTGCCGAAACTCAAATCACCCTAGCAAACAATACACACAACAATAAAATCTGATACCTCATCACCCGGTCCCCACGGAACAGTTTGTCCCTGACAGCCTTCTGAGGAGCCCCAGAAGACATAACTCCGTTGTGGTGCCTATCGCTCCATTCTTCCGACCACTACGCTAATAGCCCCCCGTTGTATCTTTTTCTGTCTCGATATGTCCAGCCATACTTATACCATGGGAAAAAAGAACCCCGATACGACTGAAAACATCCAATACATTCACTAATAACATGGTTGCATTTTTTTATACCTCGGGGCGACGTGGCTAAGTAATGTAATAACCGGCGTAATAACCTACTATGACGTCACGGGTTGGTTTTGAGAATGGTGATTTGAAGCTGCGGCGAGTTGGTGTGAATTTGTAGTATTTGGGAAATGAATTCTTATGCAGGTAACACAGATACAGAAATCTAAAGGCCTGTCTACACGATCATACATTTGTTCAAAACATCATCATACATTTGTATGATGATGT
>NMRB01000022.1:19200-29322 GCA_002633025.1 Notospermus geniculatus | reverse complement strand
TGTATGATGATGTCCAAGCTTGTTGTGGATTTCCGTCTACACAATGCAGCTAAAAGTTTGAACATCATCATACGTGTTGGATGCTATTCAAGCTTGTTGGGAAAACGGTCCACACCGATCATACATTTGTCCATGAACATCATCATACAGATGTATGATGATGTTTTGAACAAATGTATGATCGTGCAGACGGGCCTTTACCAATCAGAAGGTTTATATATGTGTAAAAAATGGCAGCCCTTAAGGCTCCAAACTCACTTCTCCTCCTGATCCATTGTTTAACCCATTGAACACCCCTTCCAACTCGTTTGCCTTTTCGACGACGGGTCACTGCCAAACCTGGCATTTCTTAAGGCCCGTCTACACGATCATACATTTGTTCAAAACATCATCATACATTTGTATGATGATGTTCATGGACAAATGTATGATCGGTGTGGACCGTTTTCCCAACAAGCTTGAATAGCATCCAACACGTATGATGATGTTCAAACTTTTAGCTGCATTGTGTAGACGGAAATCCACAACAAGCTTGGACATCATCATACATCATCATACAAATATATGATGATGTTTTGAACAAATGTATGATCGCGTAGACGGGCCTTTAGGAACGTACCTTAGACAGTGTAACCGCCTTAACGATAGTAAACAAGGGTATACGTGCACAAATGTTAGCAAAGACCAGAGAATTATCACGAGAATCTCTTAATTGTCTGGGACAGATACGGTAATGTGAGTTTTATCCGCATGTTGCGTGCTTCCTGCTGATTCAGACAGCGACGATACCTCTAATAAGATAATTAATGCTCCTTTGAAGTATCTTTCCAAGAGGGAGAAGCATCTGATTGAGATGGTTTCTCGGATCGTAGCAAGTGACAAAAGATACAGGTAATTGGAATGATGAATTATTTTCTGTGATTAATTACATTACTATCTCTCAAAAGTGGATGTGTTTTATTGTCGGCGATAGGCGGTCGCCGCCCCTGAGGAGGTTGCCTGCATATTGCGTGCACTAAACATTGAATCGAGAGCCGAGCACCAATGTAATGGGTATATATTAAGCTCTATGGACGATATACGGGGAATTGACGTGTAGCAGGAGGGAACTAGAGTGCCCAGAGAAAACTACGCTGTCAAAGAGAGTCGCCATCTCCATTTCTTCAAAAAGGAAATTATATAATTTATATGAAATTTCTTCTAAATGCATATCAAATGAAGGCCTTAGAATTAGTGATACATGTATTTTGGGTTTTGGAGTTTTTGTGAATTTTTCAAAATTTTGGCAGTCATTATATTTTGCCGAAAACATGCTATGTGCTGGATGAGTGCTCTCATTAACAATATTGCATTCAGGGTCAGAACATTACGACAGGTACCAATATTAGGAAAAATTCATGAGATATCAAAATCCCAAACTATCTCTAAAATTCTCAGGCCTCAATTTTGATGACTATTCATTTGATATGCATTTAGAACAAGCAATTTCATATGAATTATTATTTCTTTTTTGAAGAAATGGTGTGAAAAAATCTTTTTCTTAATATCATGAAATTTGAAAAATCAAGAAAATATCAAAATTTGAGATTTAATATTTTTCATGAGATTTTTGTGGCAAATTTGATTTGGACCATAGGATTGATTGCTACACCTAGTAGAGTAAAAGTGATGAAAGTCTGAAGTTTGTACGGCCAATAAAATGGGAACTTCACCCTCTTTTCAGTATGGTATTATTGGGTGCGTAAATACATACGAGAGGCAGTGTATATACCTTTTTTAACAAGATATGCATGATTGGAAAAAGTCCATCGATGTCGTCTCAGTCGGAGGGTGTCTTATGTGATTCGCTCCTTCCCTGAGCTGCCACAATACATTAATGGAAAGACGGTTGCAAAGCGCTGCAACGTAGAATAAAAAATATATTCGAATGGGAGATATGGCTCCGGAAAGCACGTACAGGCTAATAATATTTAAAAATTAAAAAAAACTCCCCCACAATCTGCATTGATCAAATCTGTTCTATCTGCCTCTGATGGAACTGGTGATATCGCTCATGAAAACAGCTGTGACTCGTCGGTTCTTGATGAATGCATTATTGGACAAAATGGAAATAAGCCGAAACAGAAATTCGGGCGATATTAGCTTTATCCCGAATAAACACATGTCACGGAGCAAAACAAGATAGCGTAGTGAACGTCGGTTTATTGCGCACTTACTTGTCGCGATATAAAAAAAATCAAAAAATTGCCGCACTCCAAGAAGTGATCTGTCAACAACTCACACGAAATAATGGGATATTTTTTTCGGGATGGCAGGATCTATACCAAACAAATGACTGTTTCGATAAGTTCTCATGAGGGTGAAATTGCTGGCCTCATTATGTTGTGTTTGTCACGTCAGTGGTGTGTCAATACGTCCCTCTTTCTCAGAGGGTTGTCGATTTCACGATGGACTAATGCAAAAATGATAAACGAGTTACGAAGGGAGGCAAATTAGATTATTCAAATAGCGCTTCATTTCGGTATTAAATTTACATATATATGACCATTTTGGCATTTTATTCGCTCCGAAGGGTCTGTAGTAATGGAAAAAGTAACTCAACCGGATCTTATCAGGTTGACCTTCCTTGATAAGGTGTTGATGTGAATTTTGTTGGCGTTGTCCGTCACTGATAACGCTAAGCTAAAAAGAGGAGGTGGTCAGTCCGCCTGTATGGGGCTGATAGCAACTGACCAGTGAAAATAATTGAGCATAAGGGAAGATCTATAGGGATCATCCGTAAGGCCATACTTTTTTTATTTTTTGGTTTACGGATCCTCCGACGTTGATTTTTGCCAAAATGGAAAAAAAATAAAATGAAATTTTTGGACCAATTTTTTTTTTCTCCTCCGACTTCGCTCACAACGTCAAAGACATCATCGGAGAAAATAAAAGAATAAAACTGTATCACCTGTATCATCGACTTGATTCTTTTTTCAATGGAAATCTCAAAAAAATAGATTCTGAATGCACGTGCACTCTGCTTTACACTGCCACGACATGCAAGAGTACACAATCTTTTTTTGCTTCCAGGTAAAGCAACATCTGGGGTCCCATTGGGCCATTTTTTATTTTATTTTTTTCCCTCCTCCGAAATTCAGTTCCTTCTGAAAAAATCCGTAAACCAAAGAATTAAAAAAGTGTGGCCTAAAAAACATTTTTGGATTAGGTAGACATTATATAGGTTGATGATAACGTGATCGATGCATACGGATCCGAGGAACAAAACCGCGACATGGCGCCGTTAGCGATGAGATAGAATTTTCTATTCCCGCACGTTGTTCTCAGATATTCCTTGTCCCAAAATAACATTCCTGTGTTTTTTTAACATCCATCTTCTCGTATCAAATGCACTTACTCGATATCTCATTGGTTTTCTGTACGCAACGTCTGCAGGATGCTGATAAGATGACGTATTCTCCTCCGTATCAGTCTTGTAACAAAAATAAGCACATTTTCCCCAAAACACAGCTTCAACAAAGGAATCATGACGTCATTCGGTCGTAGTGTTACCAACGCCACCTATTATCGAGTTTTTCCCTATTCGTGCTTTTTTGTGTCGTGCGGTAAAATAGGCCAGGCAGCATTCGGTAACCCTCGGTAACTTTCGTAGCGGTTTTCGTCAACCTTCGGTGACCCTCGGTAACTTTCGTAAAGGTGTTCGGCAACCTTTGGTGACCCTCGGAAACCTTCGTGGAGGATATCGTTTCTTGAGAGTGCTATGGTAATCAAAATTGAGAGCCGGCATGGAAATTGAACTTTAATTTGAGATAGGCCTACTTGAGCACGTATATGTGATGGATTCGCCCTTCAGACACCTGGGGCGCCATTTAGGTCGTGGTGCTCGTTCGGTACTCCAAAATCCCCAGTATGAAGTTTCACTAATGAAAAAGAAAGATGATATCGGAGCAACCAATGTCGGAAAGGTTAAACTCACATTGAAGACGAGATGGGGATCCTTTTTTTGAACTTGATTCATTACAATACATTATGACGTCAATCATACTAAAATGCTGATATAAAAAAAGGATACTGCAGCTGATGAGAGGGAATCTCATTTTCCGCTATTTTCTGACGACCAGTTCGCGGAGGGGAAAGATGCTGATACACGCGATATTGAACTCAGTCAGCTCATTTAGAGGCCATCAAAATGAAGACTGCGTGAGGGAATTTCTTCCTGAACTGACGAAGATCTCCAAATGGTTTAACCCATCACTGCGAAATTTTTATCATTCCGCCAAACGCCTGTCCTGTTGTGGGTTTGTCGTCGGTGACGAAGCGAGAATTCGTTTGACAAAAAGTGTCGCGGTTTTTTCGGACCTTCGTCGCCGCCGATTCTACAAGTACATGTAGTGCATAGGGCGTAGAGACGTCGCTGTCGTTATAGACGAGTATTTGCGGCAAATATCAGCTCGGAGTAATCGATAGCCAATGAACTGCTCAGCCCCCGCGGGCGGGTCAGCTTCAACAGAATAGTATCAAAGAGCCCGGTTTTTATTGCCGGAGATAGCGCTCTTATCACGGTGCAAAAATACCGGTTCCAATGCGATGCTTTCGGATAAAGCGATGGAAAAACTACCTGAAAGGATTCATCACTTTGTGCAGCGAACGATGGCAAATATCATCGCTCTTTGTGAACGGCATAATGACGAATCACCGGCCACGGTCATCGGCGGTCGATGCAAAATGGGCCCGGTGGCCTGCAGCAAGTGATTAACTTGCCGAAAAAAAGATATCGGCATTACCAGATCCTATTTATACGCTGATTTTTTTGTACGTGAGACTAGTTCTCTCCTTCATCTTGCTCTGACTAGCCAATCAAAGCATGCGTTTTAAAGCGAATTGGTCTGAATTGATGTATGTACTTTACTCACATCGAGAATTTATTGCCTACTAAGGGCATATTTGCGCAACTGCTATGGCTCTGTTGCCTTCGAATAGCATTCAGAACATGGTAAACTGCAAAACTAGGTTTACCTAGATTTGTAGCATAATCCGCTAAAATATGAAATTTGTAATTTTGAAATAGTGAATTTCGTGGACCACGAAATTATTCTCAGTGTCATATTTGACTGGCGCGACTAAATCCCTTTAAAACTGAGATGGAACATTTTAACAGCTTGCGTGACCTCATCATCACACTCTCCAAACAGTATGACCTTGCCTGGAGGGTGCGCGATCTCATGTTCACCAAACAGGCTGACAACTCCTCTCATGTTCTGACGATACCTTTTTGACCCCTGAGAACCATCCGCTGTCCATTCGATATCATCTTGAGGTGACATTGGAACCCTCCAGTTCCCCTTGCCGACGACCCTCTCCGGATATTGGTAGTAAGTCAATTTTCTACTCGGTGAGCCATCAGAGAGCCTTCTCATTGAATTACTCCACCCAGAATGGCGTGGCCGTACTATCTTGTCTTGAGCATCTGTCGGGGATTGCTTCGTTAATTGGTTGTTGAAACAACAATAGAAACGTCTGGAGGCAGTGATCTCATGATTACGTTTAGGGTAAGAACGAATAGACTTTTATAGCGAGAGGAAGTTTGATGTTTTGTCATTGGAAAGTTGCAACGTCTCCGCAAGACTGAAGATTACTCGCCCACCGACTGCACCACGCACGTTCCTTTCGCATTGCAATCGGTACGAGATGAGCTGTGTCCCCTGACAGTGTGGTTCCGTCTCAAAGCCATTACAACCGCGACAAATTCTCCTCACTCCTGCTCTGTGATTGGAAGACCCGGTGGGAGAAATCTCCCGCTGTCCAGTTCCCAATTGGTATTCAATCTCTCACCCAACTTCTTTGAAACGAATCAGGATGAAGTCGGACCATTCCATTCAATTTCGCCGATCGCTGATCGACCAAGTCAACTGTCGAGGTTCGTCCCGACCACTGGTTTGAAGGTGCATCCATTCTTTATCGCGACAGATTTCCTGGTAATGTAGTAGCAATCCTGAAACCTTTAGGCCTACTCCTCGCTTCTTTGTCCACAGGGTCCTCCTCTAGCAGATCATAGTCAGCTGAGCGCCAGGCCCATGGGCCTCTTGTTCCCTCGCGACTTCCCCCTCTCCTGGTATCAAATACCCTGGGTGTGGTTTTCGGTCGTCGAACATCGGCCAGCTTCCGCAATCTGTGCCTAGGAACGAGTCCTATTTAGAAATCCCGTGGAATCTCGCGGTCTCGCACTGCGGTACTTGTTGAGTGTAGCTGTTCATGACATTCTTCAGGCGGTCACGTCACCACGGGCGAGACAACCTCGAATCCAGGTGTCATACTACGATGCTGGGTGATGTTCGGCTACCGAAAGTACACCCAGGTATTGTTTTAGTGGAGATTGAGATCCTGGGTATACATGTAATCTTTGTACCCAGGACGACATTTACCCTTTCAGCGTATCAAATGTGTCAAAGCCTGATCGAGCTCCTCTCCTGACAAGTTTCGATGCCATGTCTGGGCTTGAGAATAGGTCGGGTGCCTCCTTCCTTTATCACGACAGATTGTTCTGTAAACAAGCTTGCAATTTGAACCCCGGAACCTCTCTCAGGTCGTTCCATTGCATCGAAGTGCCGATCACGTTAGAGCACCTTTCAGATCATCCGGTCGCTGACCTGCTCGCCTTTCGATGTTTTATCCCATCTCAACAAAACTATCAAGCTCGAAAAGTTCTCTTGTCACTACGGCCAGAAGTTGACCAGACATCATATCCCTAAGAACTCCTCGGTATAAGTCCGTCATAATGTAACCACTCGCTGCCAATTCCATTAGCTATATCACTATTTACGCATCCCTGAATGGCATTGTCGGCGTCTGATGGACATGGGGTCAATGCCCATGAAAATCTCCACAAGAAAACAGATCCTTTCAATTATGGTAAGGGAAGTTCGACAGCAGCGCCGACATCGATGACTGTCGTGGTTCCTTGGGCGGAAACCTTGTTGTTCTCAGCCTGACAGGTGTTTAGGGCAGTAGCACCCTTGACCCTCTCAAGGTTGATCGATGATTCGGCAGTCTTGCCGAACTGGATCAATTTTGCTGTCGTAAGGACTGTTGCGTGCAAACGTCTCTGCGACGGCTGGTCAAAGTCCTTCGGCGGTTCGCTTCCATTAGGCTCTGCACGGACAACTCGGCGGTAGAAAACTACGAGAAGTCTTTTGTGTCAGTTGTCTCAGCGTAAAGCAAGGTTCATTGGCACACGGAATTGGTCCGATTCAGGTCCGCAAAAAATCTATCAAATGGACTTCAGCGTTGTCGTATCCGGAAAACTAGGGGCAAACGGACTGGAAACGGACCGGAACCGTGCGCCAATGAACCTTGCTTAAAGCAAATGGCTCGCGGGGTTTGTTTACATTTTTGGTGGTACCTCCCATAGAGAGTGAATCTTGCCTCCACGCAAAGCCGTGCTCCAGCCATATGCAAAACCTGTGCACATGCGAACGTAAACACTGGGGACGAGGTTCCATTAAAAATTTGTTAAAATGGGTTAATGACAGTTTCAAATTCAGTCAGTCAAAATGTACATTTTGTACTATTCACATTGATTTCGGAGCGGTAGATTTTGCAGAATACGCCTCCAAAGTTTGGCTGTCTAATGCATTTCCCATTAAACTAAAATCCTTCTTTCGCCTTTTTCTCAAAACGGCGCTTGATTTGAGGAAATGTCAACAAACAACTGTCAACAAACCCCGCGAGCCATTTGCTTTAAGTCGCAAGGCACAATCCCCTGGATAAGATGCTTTTTTACATGATTTTGATGGCGTAAGAAACCGTAATGGCGAATTGCACATTGAGTATCAACTCGTGCAAGAAAACTTAATACATGTACCTCTACGACTGACCAATTCCAATCAGGCATCCCTACAACACTCCCCTAGGAGTAATCGTGACCTCACGAAAGACCAAGAATCTGCGGATGACAAGTCTGACAACCTTACAATCACTAAGTACATATCTACGAGAGTGTCTGAGTCAATTCTTCCACTTAGCTCCGACACGCGACCATTATAACTCTTAGTATCATGAAAGTCAACGCCATGTTTGCACATACCATCGAGTTAGCGCCACGAGGTACTTTTCCCATTCTCAACAGTTGGAATTGACAAGGGTCAAGAATCATCTTCAGCGGGTCCGCACTAAGATACCTTTTCCAATGGGGATCCTAGCTACGATAGAGGGCAGCACACCGAAACCCGGTCCTAATACAACGGACGCCTTTTGTGTGGGAAATTGATCAGGACCGGGATGTCGGCTTCATTTCTTAGTTTTAACCATTAGTGACACCTATTGAGGCAGTGAGCTAGGGTCAATCCGAGTGAGCCACTGTTCAGATTGAGGAGCGCTGACAACCGAGAGGTTATCAAGTCCGCTGTGCAAGCAGCAGGTTCCGGGTTCGAATCCAGCCCAGGCAATATGGGATCCATCATCCCTGGCTCTTTACGTCCGTCGTACGAGACAGTAAGCCCTACCACGGTTTCCACACCAATGGCCACTATTACTATAACCCTAACTGACCCTGTCGTCAACATCTGTGAAGGACGCACGGGTCGTCACCCTCGGCGAGTGTTTGCCCATCTGGCAAACAAATTAAAAGCAATAAACCTTCGCTGTTTGGTGATTCATTGAGGGAAATACGGATCAAGGGATGTCCGGGTGGACTTCAAACGCATGGCTGTGTTATTAGGGAGCTGCTATGGTCAGCATGCCCCCAGGAAATAAGGGTTTCTTGTTATGGTGTAGTGGATGGCCTCCGTGGTGTATGGCTTTATTTTGCTCGTTATCAGTTTCCATCCTGATACATCCTGACCCTGCGGGTTATTCTCGTGGTTAACGTGTTTTCTGTCACCCTTGCCAGAGAATAATGAGAAGTTCTGTTATCTGTCGATAATATGTAAAGCAGGTGTGAAAGGAAAGAATGTCCCCAGGAAAAACTGTCCCAGCAACAAAAGATCCTATTGTAACATTCTAATCTCGGTGATTGGTTTATATAGCCCTGCACCTTAATCCGTCATTGAACAATAGAAGCGGACACTTTTCACAGTGGGACAATCTTTACTGTTACACCTGTAGCATATATACGAATTCGAGTCTGTGAGGCCGGGTTTACATAGACGTATACGGTATACGGACACGCTGGCGAAGAACAAAAGGTTTCATGGTCATGAACCGTTTATGAGGCCATTGATAGACAGCGTATCCGTATATCGTATACCTCTATGTAAACCCAGCCTTTAGGCTGCGAACACTTTTAGAGGTATACGGTATACGGGCACGCCTTAACAATGGCTTCACGGTCGCGAATCCTCTGTGAAGCCTTTGTTAATCGGCGTGTCCGTATACCGTATACCTCTATGTATACCTCTATACCTCTCTGAAGCTGGAAGCTGGAAAGTCGTTTTTTGATAGGCCTAGATCATTTCACTCAAACGCTCTTAATGATGTAGCATACAAATTAATATCTGCGAGATTGGAAACCGTGAGCCGTGTCGCAGAGATAAAACTCACGCATGAAGTAACACACGCAAGTTTTAACTCAGAGGCAGACATAAAACTCACACATGAAGTAACACACGCAAGTTTTAACTCAGAGGCAGACATAAAACTCACACATGAAGTAACACACGCAAGTTTTAACTCAGAGGCAGACATAAAACTCACACATGAAGTAACACACGCAAGTTTTAACTCAGAGGCACGGCTCGCAGACATGACCTGAGATTTCTGATGGGTTGCAGGTTTTAGAGGCATCCGCACGACAAGATCTTCACGAACGTATCCACAAAAAATCACCAGACAATTGGGATCATTCGAGGGCGTTAAGCAGGCATGCAGTAACTGTATATAAACCCACGCCTAACAAAAACGGGAGAAAGTACGTCATTAGATATCTTATTTCCCCTTCTGTCGTCGAGCAGAGGGTTTTGACATGTACCTATACCCAGCTACCCGGAGACAAACATATCAATTTACCTGCTGTCTCTTGGAGCAGGTGTGTCTTTCTCTAACGAGACTCATCTTCTGCTCGTACTTGTGGTTGATAAGAATCACTAATCATGTCGTGGTCACAAGGAGCCGATCGGGGGGGGGGGG
>NMRB01000022.1:5821-18512 GCA_002633025.1 Notospermus geniculatus | reverse complement strand
GCCAACCCATTTACACTATTACCTTTTTTGCCGCGCCGTGCTCGACCCGGGTCGAGCACGGTTGAAAACACGTAGTGTAAAAGAGGCCTATGTAAAGGAAGCCTTGGCCTCTATTACATAGAAGTATACGGTATACGAAAACGCTGGTTAACAAAGGCTTCAAATGGATTCACGACCGTGAAGCCATTGTTAACCAGCGTTTTCGTATACCGTATACTTCTACATGGTCGTGAACTCTTTGTTAACCGACGTGTCCGTATACCATATATCTCTATGTAATTGCTATACCTATACGGTGTACGGACACGCCGGGTCAGAATGACTTCACGGTCGCAAACCCTTGTGAAGTCTTTGTCAACCGGCGTGATCGTATACCGTATACCTCTATGTGATCGCAGCCTTAGAAAAGATTTTTACAGGGGTAATCGATTTTTGGTATAACCTCACATTTGTGCTCAAATTTCTCGTGGCACCACGGCTTATCATACATAGTGTACAGTGCACCGACCGTGTACCAGTATCATGGTATTCGTGTCCAATATAGGCCAAATGTAGGCCCTACCTGCATTTTGTGTGAAAAAATGCACTACGTGAATATAGAAATCTGTTTGTATTTATGTTTGACAAAAACTGAACTGATGTGTTTTTATAGGCAATTGATGTCATCAGAAGTGCATTGTAATCAACTCTTGTGTATGATTTGAAATATCTATCACGCCTACATCAAAATGCAAGCGATATTTTCGGAATATTTATCCGTCCCCTCGGCAACAATTGCAGACTGAGAACACTGTTTGATCACGATTTTATTTTTATAGGCATAAATAATTTTAAAATGGTTCATATTGGGTCTTTGAAAAAGGTGTTTTTTAAAGAATTCGTGAACTAGAGAGGTTGATCGGTTTTTTGAAGGTGAAAAAGCCAACACATTCGAACCAATTTTTGTCAACAAAGGTATACTTGTAATATCTGGGGGCGAAAATTCTGGAAATACTGAATAATATATTGACTTCATTTTGCACAAAAAGTTTGTGTTTTCATTTTTGATCCCAAAGCGGAGCTCTTTCAGTAAATGGCGTAGACTTCTGAATCGTGCTTTGTTTACATTCACTTTATAAATTCAGTCATCTGATTGGTTGAAATGGTACACAGCGGTGCCACATAACCAATGAAAAACGTCGTTTCAGCTTACATTCCAGCAGCTGCTTTGCTATATTGTCACGACTGTTCGTATAACGTTGTGATGATAGGAAACTTTGGCCCATATTTTAGAAGCCTCCTTAATTCTAAGGTCCACTTTNAACTCTTTGTTAACCGACGTGTCCGTATACCATATATCTCTATGTAATTGCTATACCTATACGGTGTACGGACACGCCGGGTCAGAATGACTTCACGGTCGCAAACCCTTGTGAAGTCTTTGTCAACCGGCGTGATCGTATACCGTATACCTCTATGTGATCGCAGCCTTAGAAAAGATTTTTACAGGGGTAATCGATTTTTGGTATAACCTCACATTTGTGCTCAAATTTCTCGTGGCACCACGGCTTATCATACATAGTGTACAGTGCACCGACCGTGTACCAGTATCATGGTATTCGTGTCCAATATAGGCCAAATGTAGGCCCTACCTGCATTTTGTGTGAAAAAATGCACTACGTGAATATAGAAATCTGTTTGTATTTATGTTTGACAAAAACTGAACTGATGTGTTTTTATAGGCAATTGATGTCATCAGAAGTGCATTGTAATCAACTCTTGTGTATGATTTGAAATATCTATCACGCCTACATCAAAATGCAAGCGATATTTTCGGAATATTTATCCGTCCCCTCGGCAACAATTGCAGACTGAGAACACTGTTTGATCACGATTTTATTTTTATAGGCATAAATAATTTTAAAATGGTTCATATTGGGTCTTTGAAAAAGGTGTTTTTTAAAGAATTCGTGAACTAGAGAGGTTGATCGGTTTTTTGAAGGTGAAAAAGCCAACACATTCGAACCAATTTTTGTCAACAAAGGTATACTTGTAATATCTGGGGGCGAAAATTCTGGAAATACTGAATAATATATTGACTTCATTTTGCACAAAAAGTTTGTGTTTTCATTTTTGATCCCAAAGCGGAGCTCTTTCAGTAAATGGCGTAGACTTCTGAATCGTGCTTTGTTTACATTCACTTTATAAATTCAGTCATCTGATTGGTTGAAATGGTACACAGCGGTGCCACATAACCAATGAAAAACGTCGTTTCAGCTTACATTCCAGCAGCTGCTTTGCTATATTGTCACGACTGTTCGTATAACGTTGTGATGATAGGAAACTTTGGCCCATATTTTAGAAGCCTCCTTAATTCTAAGGTCCACTTTACACTTTTGTATTCTGCCCTGCAAACAATAGCTGAAGGTAAACCTTAGAGTTAAGAAAGCTTCTAGAATACGGTCCTGTATTTCGCCACCAAAGCCCACGTTTTTCACTTAACCTTTTTGGTATTTGAATTTGACGACACCTTATCAGCAAACCCATTCACTTCAAAACTCCAGAATTTTGAGAGGTGAAATTCGAACCGGTAAAAACCGACGTGCAACCTCGTGTGTATATTTTTGAATGTCAATAGCATCGTGTAAATGTCAACTTATTGTAACATTTCGGTTTTATCCAATGATTATTTCGAGGATTAAGCTTAGTATCACCTTGTCAGCGACTCAAAAACGATACTAAATCCCACATCTTTGCAACAGGTGTGATGTTGATCGATGGCGACACCATGTCATTCTGAGGATTAAGGGTTTTATGAATCAACTTCATCCTCCACATCGCCGAGACCCAACCCCCGCAGTTACTCTTTGCCAATCGCCTTGTCAGCGACTCAAAAAGATACAAAAGCGTTTTGTTAACCGACCCCCAAGTACCGAAATACCCTCACCCGAGTTCGATTCGGTGACTAATCTAATACAGAGAACCAACCTCCAACAGCGACAATCAAAGATTTATCTCAGCCAGAACTCACTTCCATATTGATGACGTCATAGAGCCCAGGGCAGTAATCATACATGTACGGTACGTAGGTGACGAGCGTCCTACTTTCCAGGTTGTGGTCAAAATGGCGGCTGTTGCCGAGACACTCTGTTGAGCAAGTCTTTTCTGAAACTGTCTCAGAATATGGGCCAGGTTGTAATTTTAAATTAAAAGAGTGTACAGATGGGAACATTTCATCATCTCTGATCGCACAAGAATCATGATGTGATGTTATCCCTTCCCACAGACTATGGGGAACGTATTTTAAGTCGTATTTTTATATTTCATCAGCGGCGTCCGCCATGATGGTTGCTAAGAAACAAACCTGAGTACACATTCAGCGTGATCATCGCAAGTAGAAGAAATAGTTCCTGACAAACAACTAGACTACTGTCACATTTAGTGACTGTTCGTAAAAGGGACGAAAACTAGCAATATTTGGTAGATAAAGTAGTTTTGGGGAGTAAAATTGTTACGTTCAAAGCAGCGGCCTAGCCAGCCGAAGTCGGCTGAACAAACCGAGATGGAAGCCAATTCTGGCAGGGTAAGATACACGCGAAGGATTCTGGGATACACACGCATGCGTTTTGGGAAATCCGGAGCGTGTTCGACCCTGCTTGGAGGATGACAGAGAACATCACCTCATTTCATTTTCGCTGTTCTTGTCGTTCTTTGGGCGAGCCGTAACCTCGCTTTTGTCACTAGATGTCCCTGAAGCCAGATCGAGGTATCACATCCAACCGCTCAACCACCGGTAGGTTTTTTCCTGTTTGGCTAAGTGCATATTCAGTGAGCAATAATGCTGGAGGAAATTGCTACATGCTGGCGTGGAATATCCGAGAATTTTTTCTCAATGTTATTCCATGCTGGCGTGATGATAGCTTCGAAAGAAGCACGGCTCTGTATGAGACCACGACACGACTGACCACGTATCAATTCAAAGGGAATAGGAGCTGGCAGCGAGTTGACCGATAGGTGTCACTACGGCCCAATTCAATGCATAGACCGGACCCAGTCATTATCGATCGAGCAGCAATCACGTAGATTTTCCTGCACATTGGTCCGCTAGAACTTTGCTGCCATCTGTTGGCAATATGCGCGGCTGACTGCTCCCATTGAAGCTCACAAAAGTGCACTTTGTTGGTTGGTAAAATGAAATGCACCACGGCTGCTGCCAACCGGACGGGTTATCCGTCCGGGTTGTGCAAGGGGAGATTACCCAAGGGAAAATGTCCTGTTTATCGACGACGGAATAAAGTTCACGCGACCTCTGACTGATATTTGAACTGAGATGATTATTTTCAGACACCTTTCCCTTGGGACAACTTTTCCTGTCACGCCAGACGAGCTACCTGTAGTGATCATTCTGTATCGGTATTGTTAGAACAACTGGGAGTGTCGCCTCTCCAGTGTGCGATGGTCAATGATGATCAGGTCAGCGGCAAGTGCCAACGTTAAGCCCTGGGAACGAGGTTGGCTTACATGTGGGGTCTATAAATTCTGAATTTCCAAAAAATCGTATAAAACATTTGACCGTTTACAGCGGCAATAACTGTAGACGACAGACGCAATGTGAAAAACTGTTTCTTCTGCAGTTTCTGCGGCCTGTGTTCTAAATGACCAAAGGAAGAAAAGTTCTCCGTGTCCTCTCATTGGCTACCCATGTCACGTTTCACTGACGTTTTTTCCGTGTTTACATCACTAAAACCACGTTCCGGTATGCTATGCGGCCTCTCGGTGATAAAAATAACATCGTGGCTTATTTTCCACCACAGAGTCAACATTGCATCTTCTTCCAACAACAAGGCAAATCTTCATGCCGTAGGGAAATTTATATATCTAATAATGCTCGTTTTTGCCATGGAGATATCCAACCTATGTATGTCTACATAGAATCGTGTGACGCTGAGTTCAGGCTGGTCCCAAAAAACAACCGTAAAGATGATGTGGAGTCACAGCGGATCAAAACATGCAAACTCCGCGTATTTTGTAACGTGTATCACCTACGACTCAAGATCATCTTACGACTGCAGCGCTGCCCAACGTCTTTCTCGGCTACGACTCGAGGTCATCCTCACGACTGCAGCCCCGCCCAATGTCTTCCTCGGCTACGACTCGAGGTCATCCTGACGGCTACAGCGCCGCCCAGCGTCTTTCTTGGCTACGACTCGAGATCATCCTGACGACTGCAGGTCGCCCAACGTCTTTCTCGGCTACGATTTTAGATCGTTCCAAGATTACAGCGCCGCCGAACGGCCTTTCTCGGCTACGACTTGAGATCATCCTGACGACTGCAGCGCCGCTGAACGCCTTTCTCGGCTACGACTGGAGCTCACATCAGGGCCCGGTTGCACGAAACTCAGGACAGCGCTATCTTGGTGTTAGCGCTATCTTCATGTTAGATGACGTAAAAATCCATTGTTCTTTTACGTCATTTAACATCAAGTTAGCGCTAACACCAAGATAGCGCTGTCGTGAGTTTCTTGCAACCGGGCCCCGAACAATACAACGTCTTTGTCTTGTAACGTCTTTATTTGCGGGCATCAACGGCCAATACACATACGATGTACAATACGTACACTCAACGTACTCTTTTGACCTTACGAAATACTTCTTACCCAATCCCCTTCTTTTCTGTATCAGTTAGGGAAGGACTGCTTTTCTTTTCCCTTGCTATATGCAATATCATCACCGTCCCTAAACTATTGGATTAGCGATGAGCACCTACTGATAGATTTCTACCATTCTTTCTCCGTAACTCGAAACAATAACATCGTTACCAAGATAGAACTAAAATGATTCACAATGTATCGTCTTATTTCCTTGTCCTACTGTTCACCGTATTCCATGCCTCTGATGTCTGTCTGTGGAGGTAGGCAGTAGGGGACCAGGAAGTCCACATATCCGCCGGCGAAATGAGCAGCTATTGGATGCTTTGTCTGCTGAGAATCGCCTAGATTATTTTCGACATCGGGAAATTACCGTGTAAATCGGCGAGATAGTGTCCGGTGTGCAGTTCCTCACGTTATAAGAACTTGACTCGAAATTTGTCTGGTTTGAAGTGAATCTACAGCTTCGGGGATTGTCGGTGATTTCCGGAGTCGGAATTCCGGAGAATGAGGTAGACTGGGACTTGATCCTACCAACCTGCGCCCTGCAGTCGGACGTAGCTTGTTTGGTAGGACCAGTATTGGCCGCCATTTTTGGAGGAATTCTATGTAAATTTTATGTCAGTTATGTAAATAATTCTCAACACAGGTGACGTACCAAATCGCGAAGGGGTTAAAAATAGAAAAGCTATCAACATAGTTCCTGTACCACCTGCGCCAGCACGGGCCAACCAGATTCATGAACGCGATAGGCACGCCCGGTCCTAACATTATGCAAAAGTCCGATGTAACGTAGTTAGGACTGGGTACCAGTCTAATGAGCGAGATCTCGCCGATTGTCTCGTTCGCGAGATTCACTTAACACTTCACCATTCTTCCATATATAGGTCAAAATCTATTTATAGGTCAAAATCAGCGGTTCTCGAGAAAATGTCCCAATAAAACAATGAGGTACATGTATACCCAATACAGGTTCGATCTCGTCAAATGAGGGTTAAGCCATCTATATAGCTAATGGCGCCAACTAAAATCTACAGCCATTTGATCAAAGCAGCTTTTTACATCAAACACCCGTCGTCTATCTTACTAATGACCTAGTGAACATGTGATCAAGGATACACGCTACAAAGCTTTGATAATCCATTCCGGACCAGTTGCTCCATCCACGGCTCGACCAGATATGCTAGTTTTTCCAGGGCCTGTGGATTAATTAGTATTATATTACAATGGAACCCCGGTCGACGGCCAACGCATTACCGACCAAGCCGCAAGGTATTCAACTTCTTCTGTGACCCTCTTTTTTCCACAACAGTGAATAACGGACGGCATTTGGCGTTGTTCCGTGGGTGGAGCGGTGTAACGTTTTTTTTCAGTGTGGCAATGTGCCAGTGTGACATTACAATAGATTGACGGAATAAACCGCGACTTGACAATGAGCAACACACAGAGAAACAGTGAGTCTGTTTCCCAGTGTGTTCCAAACAATGGGAGGCACACAGAAAAAGTGGCCTCACTGAAAAACATTACATCGGTTTCCGCCGTTCCTCTGTGATTTCTTTGATTTTGACGACGCCCTCCGATTGTTCAAAATCGTCAAGAGAAAAAAACGCAACCAACCCCAACGTAATCACTACGTTAAGTAGGCAATGATGCAAATTGGATGGTTCAAACTCTCCTCCACACGCAAAAGTCGAATTTATCAGTTTAGGGGATTGTCATGTTGATGTTGTGAGTGTTAGGTCTTGATCGATTGGTCACAACCAAGCAGACGCTCCCTGTTGTTCCGAGATACAATCGACATGTCGTGCTGTGAAATCGCTAATCGTCTTCCGTAATGAGGAAGCAATGCGTACTGTTAGTAGAAAGTATTAGAATTTTCGCAAAGCCCCCTAAACGCCAACGCGAACGTCTATCCTTTTGTTCGGTGCTCTCTTCGTGGCATCGAACAGTGGTTTTGGCGTTCGCGTTGGCGTTTCGGAGGCTTTGCGAAAACTCCCTAATAAAGGAGGCACGTGTCGATATACGTGTAAATTATAGGATATAACTCTAAACCTTTCTATTCATGTACCGGTGTAACGTTTTTGAATGTTCCCCATCTGTGAGTGTTCCCCTTCTTGTCTGGCGGAATAGGCAGTGACTTGAAAATAGGGGAAACAGAGAAAATTGTAGATGTATCTGCCAGCGTTTCCAAACCAATACGGGAAAACACTGGCAGATGTCACATTTGTGCTCAATAGCATAAAGTATTCATCGTTTCGACGGCCCCGTCATCTTGGATTTCTTGCAAACTGCACATGCGCAGTTACAGCTGGTGGGCAAATTCGTATCCCCCCACCAATCATATGCGTTGGTTTGCCCACCAGATAAATGCGCATGCACAAAATCTTCGTAGAAACCAAAATGGTGGTAGGTCGTCGACCGGGTATGTTTTGCACATAGGCCATGCACATTCTCACCCACCAGTATTAGTAGAATTTGAAATATCTATTATCCGACTGTGCAATTCACTTCACAAGCGAAACTGATATGACTTTTCGCCTTTACAATTTGAGATTCGTATATCATAAAAACGCGCAGGAGTATTTTGTAATGAGAGTTCAAGAACCTCGGGCGACGATTATTTTCTAAAATCTCAACTTAGTGATTATTTTGAGTAATTACATGTTAATGATTGAAATGTATCGTGTTATAAGTGTAGATCTGAGTGTGATTCTATCTCAAAAGTTGATCATGATGACGTTCGATATCAGTCTGCACTCAAATGCGAAAAGAAAAAAATCGGGGGGGGGGGGGTATGTTGAACGATATTTTTTCGCAGTCGTACTTTTGCAGCCTAGAATGTGCACTGTGGACTTTCTAGGACGAAAAAACCTGTTCAATGTCAATAGGAGTAAGCCGCGCTTTCTGCAAAAAGACGGCAGCAAAACTTCTTCTGATTGGTGCTCAGGGTCTGCAAAGTATTGAATTGGGGCGTAGTGACACCTATTGGTCAACTGCAGTGACTGACAGCTCCTGTTCAGGAGTGCAAGATTCGTCGACCTCAACGCTTACGGCCAGGGTCGACCGCACAGAAAGTCTGATATTGCTTTCGGTGCCTATCGGCGGTTTATTTAATGGGAAAATGCGTTATAACTATACGTGTAACTGCCGATAGGCGCCGGTAGCACTATCGGACTTTCTGTGTGGTCGGCCCAGAACTGGGCAATTCAGCTGAGATTGTCCGATTAGGGATCCAGCAGGTATGGTGACTCCACTTGCCATACTTGCCATATTAATTTGGGTCTCATTACTGTCGGGAAAGATTAGCCCCTCCTTGTCTTATGTCATCAAGCTCAACTAGTAAACTAACATCGTCAGGCACTTTTCAGTAAGAAACTTTTCAGTAAGTGCCTGAGGAAGACCCCGGTTGGGGTCGAAAATTTGCGAAATTTTGGAAGTTGACTTCCTATATACATTTTGTGTGTCGACTTTTGTGCTCTCTCTTTCTTTAGTAAACTAACATCGATACATTCTTCTCTCGTTTCAGGTAAGATTATCTCATAATAGCAGACGATACAGTCATTGTACATGTAAGTAGGGCCAGGTTTAGTCTTTTGAGGGTTGCCACCAGGGCGGCCCAATTTTAAACGCATGACGTGATTATTTGCCGTTCTTACTGTCCGTCCATCGGCGAAAATCGTGAACGACTATTCCACGAAATCTGCCCTGCAATAGGCGCAGTCAGCCGCGCTTAGCCAAAAGATGGGAGCAAATTTCTGGCGGACCGATACAAGAGAAAATTCTCTTAATTTGTGCTCAATCAACCATGAATGGTCTGTTGGCATTGAATTGGACCGTAGTGACACCTATTGGTCAACTGACTGACAAAGCTATATTATAATGCGGAGATATCACCAGCTGCACCAGCGGGATGATGATTGTTTAAAGTAAGAGCTTCAAAGTGTTGCACTTGCAAGTACTGTTGCGTAAATTATAGCTATTGCTTCGACCAACCATACTCCCACTCTGATCACGAGTGGAGACACATGTACATGTACACTGCTTTTTATCGTTGGTTGTTTATATCATCAGTTGTGCATTGGGAAGAATAGGAGCAGTCAGCCGCGCATATTGCCAACAGATGGCAGCAAAGTTCTAGCGGGCCAATGTACAGGAAAATCTACGTGATTGCTGCTCGATCAATAATGACTGGGTCCGCTACATGCATTGAATTGGGCCGTAGTGACACCTATCGGTCAATAATATTCCTATTGGTAATAGCTGTACCAGTAACTTCGATGCTCCCAAAGGATTATTATCTACCAGTATATTTCTCGGCTTACCTATTTCAAATTTGGGTGTGTTTGGACCCTAAAGGCTTCAGTAGCGAAAAGGATTGTGAAGAATACTTTATCTACCAGTATATTTCTCGGCTTACCTACTTTAAATTTGGGTGTGTTTGGACCCTAAAGGCTTCAGTAGCGAAAAGGATTGTGAAGAATACTTTATCTACCAGTATATTTCTCGGCTTACCTACTTCAAATTTGGGTGTGTTTGGACCCTAAAGGCTTCAGTAGCGAAAAGGATTGTGAAGAATACTTTATCTACCAGTATATTTCTCGGCTTACCTACTTCAAATTTGGGTGTGTTTGGACCCTAAAGGCTTCAGTAGCGAAAAGGATTGTGAAGAATACTTTATCTACCAGTATATTTCTCGGCTTACCTACTTCAAATTTGGGTGTGTTTGGACCCTAAAGGCTTCAGTAGCGAAAAGGATTGTGAAGAATACTTTATCTACCAGTATATTTCTCGGCTTACCTATTTCAAATTTGGGTGTGTTTGGACCCTAAAGGCTTCAGTAGCGAAAAGGATTGTGAATAATACTTTTATCTACCAGTATATTTCTCGGCTTACCTACTTCAAATTTGGGTGTGTTTCGACCCTAAAGGCTTCAGTAGCGAAAAGGATTGTGAAGAATACTTTATCTACCAGTATATTTCTCGGCTTACCTACTTCAAATTTGGGTGTGTTTCGACCCTAAAGGCTTCAATAGCGAAAAGGTTGAGAAACACAAACCTGTTAATCATTAAGATATACCGTAGAGTCGGTTCTATAACATCAATCCAAAATTCAAGATTAGCAACGCCCATTTTACTACGTACTGGTCACATGTTGGTCAAGACTGACATTCCTGACGGGGATTTGAATAGGCCGTCAGTACTAGGCGCTGTTACGGATTGTGGTTTCATGGAATAGAGATCAATTTCACCATGCATTCAAGAATTCCACGGCTCTGTTGTCAGTGGTTGACAAAAGCTTTGGAGTTTGAGTGCATTCTTTATTGATACAAGTTGTATACTGCGGCATTTGACCGACTTCATAGGCCTAGTGATATCCCACCACCTCATGTCTTATTCGCAAGAAACTGACCAGGCCTTCTCCTGTGCGCCATTGGTCGATCAATGCAGGCGGGAAACCGGGCTCTGACATAGTAATGAACTGGGCCGGGACTTCGGCATATAATGCATTGATGTTATAGAACCGACTCTACGGTAAATACAAATAATTGCTATTCGCTTTAATGCCTGAAAGCAGAGCACTTGAGTGCAACCGAGTACGACCGAGTGGGGTATCTTGGTTGATCATAGGTTCATTTCCCGAACAGAGTACACCAGTCAATCAGAGGAACACCCCCTCTGGCCTAATCAATCATCATCGATACCGTATCAATCACAACTACGAGACCTTCAGTGTCAAGTCGGTTTATAAGTATTGAACTTCTATCGATTCGCCAGTTAAATAGATTTTCGGTGTTCGATACGGAGATAGATGTGTGGGACTGGTTTAGACGTATGGTGGACTTGTTGCTTGGTGGTTGCACTCCCGCTGTAGCTTACAGCTTTGTTCGCTCCGATCCAAGTGGTCTAGAAAACTAGTTTGTGCCAATTCTTACACGCACTACTGACACCTATTGGTCATCTTCTGAGAATCGCATGACGCGAAGCGGTTTCGGAGCGTTGGTGACACGGGGAGCCGTTCGAATCTATGGGGGGAGTTTAAGTAATACTGTAATAGAGCCAGGAATGATTAATCCCATAATATGGCATGTATGGCCCTGGCTGGATTCGAACCAGGTATAACGTTTTTCAGTGAGGCCCGTGTGCCAGTGTGACATTAAACAGATTGACGGAATAAGCCGCGACTTGACAATGAACGACACACAGAGAAACAGCGAGTCCGTTTCCCAGTGTGTTCCGAACAATGGGAATCACACAGAAAAACGGCCACACTGAAAAACGTTACACCTGGACCTTTGATAACCACTCGGCTATCAGGCTATCAGGGCTCCTCTGCATGTGACCACTACATCTGCTGCAACAGCTCTCTGGCTGTAACTGCGACCGAGCTGTAACTCTAGACTTTAACTTTGACAGCTGTATAGCTAACTCTAACTGTAACTGCGACTGCTGTAGCTGTAACAGTAACTATTGTGCCAGTTCCAACCCAAACTGTAACCGTTCATGACGGCAATAATTGAAAAAGCTATAAATGAGTCAAATTTGCATCCTTCTTATCGGCTCATCAAATCTCCTTAGACTACTTACCCTGCTGCCGACACGAATTGAAGAGCCAACAAATACCCATGTCAATTTCTCCTAAATACGAATCATTGTAATCGACAACACTTATTCTCGGCCATTCAGTAATTACGGCTATTGACAGGATATTGACCAGACGAATGTCCGGCGTCAGAATATCGAATCAATTCCTATAAGCCGGAGTTTGAAAGCTGTTCAATTCTAAGCTAATTTCAGGTATGTTTGCCTGAGTACCCTATTGTAGTACATTATTATGGCTGTCGTCGTAGATGCCGGGCTGACGACAAGTTCTACTAAACCTTATCTGATATTCATCCCACAATCCACCAGCTGCTTAAATTGTTAAGGAGCAGCGTACATATTCATAAAAGTATCTTTTCTCTCAAACAACGATTATTAAGCACTTCACTTCGGCTTAAGTGCCAAATTCTCTTTTCCGGAGCACTCTCCAACTGGCTCGCCTATCTGGGGGGGGGGGGGGGGGGG
>NMRB01000021.1:998832-1024446 GCA_002633025.1 Notospermus geniculatus | reverse complement strand
ACCAAGTAGCTTTACCTTGTTGGAGCGATGATGTTATTCGTATCATCATCTTCTAATGCTAGTAGGGCTCACAATATCATCATGACATATATAACTGATACATTGTCTGAAGTCAAGGCCTCAGCCTGTTCCAGTTTCAGTTCTCAGGTGACAAAATTGACATGACCACAGGCACTGTCTCAGAAGTACTGGTAGGCCTATTGTCTACTTGACCAAAGTAGGGGGTGATTTATTTAGTAAGCCTAGGCCTATTGGTACAAAATGCCAGAGGCATTTTCTTTTGAGATTTTTAAATAGAAATGTTGCTCACCTCATCCACCACTAGTAAGGTCATCTGGACTTGTTCCCATCGTTTATAACCCCTTACCACCCATTATTTACCACTCAATGGGTGCCAAAAGATATCTATCTCAATTCATCAAAAATTAATTGCAGGCCTATTATCAGATGTTAACCCTCCTCACCCAGTAGGTCTAATACGATATCTATCTCGATTCATAAATGATTATTAACCCCTTCCCACTCAAATGGGTCTCGAGATAGGTCTGATATGATCATCATGATTCATGAATTAACCCCTTCCCACCCAGTGGGTGCAATACAACATCTCCATACACCGAGAGATACTGACCCCTTCCTACCCAAGTGGTCTAATATTAAGATACCCGTTTCGATTCACAAAGTGATACCCCTTTCCACTGATTTCCACGAGGAATGCTATATATTTGCTTCTGAACCATTAAAAAAGGCGCACTGTTGTATCTCGTTTCGCCTGTTTCAACCTCTTGAGTTGGCAGGTCATAGTCAGCTGAGCGCAAGGCCCATGGGCCTCTTGTTGTTTCAGGTCATAACACCGCAGTGTTCGGAACCAAAACGCACTTTCTTCAGAAGTCAACAGCTCACCACTCTAAACAAGAACCTCCAAATCACCACTTTCCATATCTTCCAGCAGGTGTATAGAGAGTCATCCTCATCATATTTAATGTTGAACCAATTACTGTGGTATCCTGGGACAACAGATATTACATGACCATCATATGATTTGCGTTGACTTCCATCTGCAAGTTCATCCAAGAAGAAGTGCCTGACCCTCTTTCCAACGAGAAAAGGTGATTTCTGACAGTAGAGTCAATCACTGTGGCATTTCGTATCCACTGTTCAACATTTTCCTGGAGTTCAGTTTCAGACAAGTACCGTCTTTTTTGTCCCTCTCCATCAACTTTCTCTGAGAATCTATAGAGTTTGGCGTCAGCTTCCTGCCCCAAAATGTTTTGTCTAAATCGCAGCTGGGCCTTAAGGGCATCAACCCTCTCACCTTTGCCCTTAAAATTTGTGCTAGACTGGCTCTGACCTGGTCAGTGCTCTGCCACAGTCCATAGTAAACTATGTCTTGCGTCATTAGTTCTTTTTCCTGTAGCTGTTTTTGTCTGCGATTTTCCTCAGCTCTCAGTTTTTGCTTCAGATTCTCATCCCTTGTTGCAATGATTACCTTCCGCCGCTCCTTGTATTTCATTTGGATGATTCTTGCCTCCTTTCGACTGTCATCTACAAGCTTCTTTCGTTCTTCATCAGACTTTGTTTCAAGCCCAGTCTTGTTCAGGCAGAACATGGTATAAGCCTCCTTAGAAAGGTGAGTGGAATTGGGCATGAATCTCAGTAACTGATCGACATAGGCCAGGGTCCTTATTCACAAAGGGTACGCAAATGCTAGCGTGCCCGCAAACCTCACGCTAAGACCCCGCAAAGCTAGCGTGGCGTTTCATAAAAGGCACGCAATCATTGCGTGGCGGCAAACTGCCACATTATTGCGGGACCTCCGGGGGCTCCCGCAAGCGCCACGCAATCGAAAAAGATGGCTTTGCTGCTAGCGCCAGATCAAGAAGCTAGAAGAAACCTTCGGAGGAACAGGGTATTTCGAGACAGGGTGAACCCCTTGGATGTATACGACGATGTTGATTTGATTAAAAGATATAGAATGCCACGACACGTGATCCTTGAAGTGATCGATTTGATACAGCAAGACGTGGAACACCCGACCCAAAGAAGCCGTGCCATCCCTGCAACTGTGCAAATTATGTGTGCATTGCGGTACTACGCCACTGGAAACTTTCAGTTCGTTAGTGGAGACTTAAACGACATTAGTCAAGCCTCTGTGTCTCGCATTGTAAAGCGTGTTTCCGATGCACTTGCCAATCGAGCCCAACATTTGATCCGATTTCCCTACCGTAATGATGAACAACATGTGGTCAAAGAGGGATTTTTCAACGAAGAGAGGCGACGAATCCCGAATGTACTTGGATGTTTGGACGGAAGCCTTATCCCCATAAAGGCTCCATCACAGAATGAAGACGCATTCGTGTGTCGTAAACAGTACCACGCCATAAATGTTCAGGGGATTTGTAACCACGAATTGTGGTTCATCAATTTCGTTGCGAAATGGCCCGGAAGTACCCATGATGCGTTCATGTGGAACCGATGTCGACTAAACCAAGACTTCGAGAATGACCAATTAAGAGGGGGACCAGTGTTATATCTAGGCCATTTTAGAGTGGCGCCGCGCCATGCCGCCAAAAGGGGGCGCCATTGTGCCCTTTTTTAACCCCCTAGGGCGCCATGCCCCTAAAAAAAAAAAAAAATTTTTTTTTTTTTTTTTTTTAAGGTTTTTNCTTCTGAAATCCTAGATATAACACTGGGGACACCTCCTTGGCGATAGTGCTTACCCTCTTCGCCCTTGGCTCATCACCATATTGCCCGACCAAACAACGCTTCGGAAGAGCAATTCAACAACCATCACAGAAGGATTAGACAGAAAATAGAGAATACGTTTGGTAGATGGAAGATGAGGTGGCTTTGCCTGCACAGATTTGGTAAGTTCTCAATGGTGAGGTTCATAGGCTACGGGTTTACTAGAATGACGGCCAGACATCATTGTTTCGTTGGAGTGTCCCATTTGAAATAACGTCTGTTTAAAGGTTGGCATATGTTTTAGCTCATTTGTAAACAAACTACTTGTATCAAATTAAAATCGACTTTTATTTTCAAACCAAAGCATGTTTGAAACTAAGGATAACAATAGCAAATAGTACACATTTGCTTTTAGATGGAAATTTCGTCCTCAGCTATTTAGAAATAGTTTTTTCCACTACAAAATCATGAGTCGGCTATATTTCTCCGACCGCCTTTGGATCATCGAATTATGATGCGAGAATACAGGATATTCCTCTAAAAGAGTGCAGCACCTGACGGGACAGCGTCCAAGACGTCCCGCACGTCATTCATGGTGTTTTGAGGCGAGACGAAAAAATCAGATTGTTTCACGGCGTAATGATCGCTGAAACAACCAGATTTTTTTCGTCACTTAATGGCGTTCAGAAATGACGTGTGGGACGTCATGACCCTGTCCCGTCAGGTGCTGCGCTCTTTTGGAGTGATAGAGTCTATTGATATGACAGTCATTACCCCTTGAATCATTGTGAATTACATTGAGATACTGCAATCTGTGCAGCATTTCACAGACTTTACACCAAATTACCTTTGACATGTTTAAGGAGGAGCTCTGACTCTGCAACCTGAGAGATGTGTCAAGGTAATCATCGCAACAGCGCTTCTTCACAATATCTGTGAAGAGCATTCCACTACCTCCAGACGCTCCTCCAAACATGGATGACAACCCGGATGAGGTGAAAACCCACCAGATCCTGCTGGAAACGTCAACGATGGAATCAGAATTCGAAATCAAATCGTTACGAATTACTTTGGACATGTAAATTAGAACGTATAGCAGGCCACTGCACCAAATTACGTGTGGAAACAAAGTGACATTGATGTCGAACTTGAAAGCTACGATGCTAAAGAAAATATGGGCCAATGAAAGACCCTTTCGTATGGCAGGAATGCACGTTTCGAAGACGTTTGCAGGATGGAGTCAGCTGCTAGAGTGGACACCACTGATTGTGCCTTCCGTATAGGCATTGGACTGAGCAATATCCTCTGTTGTGTCCCGCGCGCGGTGTGACTTGTGGCCACCCTGCAAACGTCTTCAAATTACGTATGAAAATTGCCATGATTACAGATCACTGAGTGTGACCTTAAAAAATTACCAAAACCCCTCACTGAATACGATTTTCCAAGCAAAAATCTTGGCATTTGAAAGTGATGAATAAGTGTGTGTATAGCCTGATTCAACCTCGAGGTGGACCATTCATGTGAGTGTGGTCAAGGTGTGTTTCGCAAGCGCCCGGTTTGGAATCCAATGGTCCATCTCTAGGTTTAATCAGACTCTACCACTTTGCCATCGGCCTATATCGTATACCTAGGCCTAAAGTTGTCTAAAGAGTTTACCAATTCTTGAAATTGCTGAACAGATTGCCAGGATCTCCACCTGGGGCAGATGCCGTTGCAGGGTTGTTGTATGAAGCCTGTGGACGAAAGTGGCGCTCCTCTTCCAGTTGTACTCGGCGTTCCTGGATGGATAACATTCTCTCTTGTACAATCAAGTTCCTTTCTGCCAATAAAAGATGCTTCTCTTCAACCTCTAAAGTCGTTTCTTTTCAACCTCCAGACGGTCCTTCTCAATTTGGGCGACGTCAGCTGTTAGACTTGATCTGCTGCTTCCGACCTTTGTCACTGTGGATGTTGGCAGACTCGTCTTTCTGCCTCCGCCCGATTCAAAACAGCTCGTTGGGACAGGTGTTGCTGGTCTGCTGGTGGTGGTCTCGGACCAACTGTCAGAATCTTGATAACTTCGGAATGCCATTGGCTTCGGAGTGGACAGCTTGTACGCGTAAATCGACGATTTTGCGCCTTCTTCTTCGAAAGAGAATGATGTCTCTTCAACGTCGGCTATCTCTGTGTCAGCGGTTTCATCTGCTACCTGTAAATTAAATGTAGACTTAGGAGTAAGCTCCTTGTATACCCGTACTTCTGCTTGAAGATGTCCGAGTTCTAGAACAAAGACAGATTTGGAGTTCCATTGGAATAAGAATTATGGAAGTGTCCGACCTCCTTAATTGGAGCTCTAATTGGAACTCCTTAATTGGAACTCTAAACATAGAAATCATACGCCTCTAAGATTGACAAGTCCGTAAAGTGGGTGATCCACTGCCACAATTTTGGTTTGAGACGGGGTTGCGTTCCCTTGCGCTTAATACCTTATAAGGACGTCCGATTGCCATATATGGTAACCGCAAGGCAACGCAACCCTGTCTCAATCCAAAATCGTGGCAGTGGATCACCCGCTTCAGGAATTCATGCAGCATGACGTTCAGTGACTGGAGGTCCAATCAGCCCTCCTTTGGATTTCTAGAATACGGCGATCCATTGGATAACAGGCAATATTACTTGTGTAGGCCTACTAATTCCACAAATAAAAAAAATACCCAACATGTCTAATTGCCCAAAATAAGGAGAAATACATGTAGCCTGCGTACATGTACCGAGACAGAGGGCTCTGATCCAGCCGTGTCCACACCACCCGGGATTCCCTTGATTCGGCATTCACCTATCAGGCCGACCACTCTCCGTTCTAGCTGTGTCAGCTCCTTGCGAACCCTCTTGCCACCTCCTGTCACCGCCCCCTCATCACGTATTTCAGCTGCCTTTTGTTTTGTCCGCGTCTTAAGATCTTCCCATTTCTTCTTGACGTCATCAACGGTCCGCACACATTTCTCACCGCAGACATTCACTTTCGTGGTTATGGATTTCCAAGCGTCCTTCTTGTTCTTGTTAGTAACTGTGTCATTCAGTTTACTGCTTAAAACACCATTGTATTGTTCAACACCGTCCACAAGAACACAGATCTGTGTGTCTGAAAATCGTGGCTTCCTCTTGACTTTTACTGCATCGGAATCTACCTCCGGCTCCATCTCTATCTCTATCGACGACTAACGGCATACAGATAGTATCACACAACATGAAAACGGGCCGATTCAGTGAATCATGGCAAAATAGTTATCACGCTATCTGTTTGCGGGCACGCAAAGAGCCGAGTTACTGCGTGGAGTTAGCGCAAGGTTTTGTGAATACCACGCAACGCTAATTTCACGCACATGCTATTGCCAGGCTAAGCTCCCGCTAACCACACGCAACGCAAAATCTTTGTGAATAAGGCCCCTGAACTGTTTCTGCAAACTTGTGTTTTGCTACACTTTTAGTAGTCTAAATCACATCTGCAGATGGGTCACTGAAGATCCCTCCAGGCAGGAGCTCCTTGTACTGTGTCTGGAGAAGCTTGGCCATAGCTGGAAGTACAACTCCTAGGATTACCTCAACATCATTATCAAACTTGCATGGTTCAACAAGCTTTTGGAACACCACATCTCTGTTGAGAAACCTCTCGTCATCAAATGGAATTAACTTCCCAGTCATAAAGTCATCAAAGTTTCCACTTGCTCTTTCTAGAAATCCGAGCAACTTCTTCAGATATTCAGCCATTTCCATTATGTGAATTTCTTTGTTTTCTATCAGCTTCCAGAGAGGACCTGTGACGAACTTGTTGATCAGCCCCAATGCTTTACATCCTGCCACATGGAAATCAATGTTCAGATCCCGAAGTACTGCCTTCTGGAGACCATTCAGGGTGCCTTGCTTTTCTAGGTAGTCCTTCATTTGCTGATGAAGAAAGTATACATAGGAACCGTTGAAGAAGACTATATTGAAACGGTTCCCTCGGAAGGGAACAAGAGGTACAGATATCAGATTGCTGTCCTTCAAGAAATCCTTCACAAACAGCATGAAATGTCCATAACATCCAGACTTTTCATCGCCGCCTCTCGAGAATGCCTTTGCAGCAGTTCTGATTAGTCGTACTGTCCCAGCTTCATCTGCCTTGCCCATGAATGGAGTTTTTGTGACATCCTCTGGTAGGTTGGCCTGTTCCAGATCACAAAGACAACTCCCTGTCACTTCTGCCAACTGAACAAAACTGTGGAGTCCACAGAAGAAACTTGTTTCTAAGGGGGCACGATCTAAATCTGACATCTCATCCCAATTCTGAATTACTTCAGGGAGTGTCTCTTTCCTGAATTCTTCAAGAAGTTCATGCCACTTTTTTTCTGTTGAAGCCCAATCGGACATAGTGTTTTTTATATTGACAAGTATCCTTTTCCCAGCAATTGAATCACTTTCCTTTGATTGCGCAGATATGTCACTTATTACTTCTTTGAAAGTGTTTATTGTGTCTGCTGCCGATTTTGTTGCTAGATCTCGTACACCTAAAACCCAGTAGTTCCCCATCCAACAGTTGTCCTCGATGGTAACTTTGCAGGTGCCTTTCCTAAGAAAGTGAAACATGCTTCAATAACAGATGAGACATGTCCATGCCCCACATGATGCTCCAGTCACTTGTAAACTAGTTCCGTGAACTTTGTGCTGAAACTACCTCCTTCAGTCTCAATTGTCTTGTTTTCTAATTCTCTGACTTTGTTTTTCAGCTCCTGAATAGTTTGACTCAACATTATTCTTTCAGCTTTCATTTCTTCAATCTTGCTTAAGGCTGTGACTAGGTCCCTTTCTCTGCTATTTTCTACTGTGGTACTGTGTTCCTGTTCAGATGATGACTTTTCACGCCAATATGTCTCGCGCACCCTGGTCCTCTTTAAGTCTGCTATTGCTTTGTCTCGACTGGATGAAATAGATGTTTTCTCTTTTTCCAACTTTGCAACATTACCATAGGCAACAGTAAGTTCTTTTTCTTTGGCTGATAGTTCTGTATGTAAAACTGAGGCTGTAGCTGTGTAAGCTTCACCATCCATTTGAGTATCAGCTGATTTACGTTTACATCCTTGTCTGTTTGAAATTTGTGGGAATATGAATTGTGCGGATAACCATTTCACATATTGTTCAGGATGCTTGCTTTGACTTGGACTGGTATCTCTTATGGAGTGTTTCTACACTTTTACTGAAGGCATCAATAGTGGCACAAGTATCATTGCCCCATTGCTCAATGTAAGTTGTCCTGAGCCATGAAGCACAACTGGCTATTCCATGTTCTCCTCGGTAGCATAAAACTTGTTCATTTGTAAGTTCAAGTGGAGGCCTAGATACAGTGCTGGGTGCTGTGGTGGGTGCAGATATGGAGGGAGCAGGTGCTGGCATGCTGATGCTGGGTCAGAAAGAGTGCAGAAGGAACTAAGAAGAAGACAGGACATTGCATTATAAGCGTGTGGTGGACTGAGTGAGATGGAAAGCATGTTGATGACGATCTCCCGCTGTAACGGGGCCGGGGATGACTGAAGCAGAATAGGAAGGGTTAATTTAGTGTGAAATTGTCGAATTAGTAAATAAACACCATCAAAGCATTGAAAGTACGTGTATGCAGCCTGCTTGTACTTGTAAACCTTTGCAGTGATCAATAAAACAAGATGCATGACAAACCACGTGGCATTTGTTTACATCCGTCATGACCACGCCCCCTCCATGCCTTGAAAAACCGGCTGGCGCAATGAAGCGCAGCACCTAGCAGACGAAACCCGCACAAATTTATCAAAAATACATTCCAGTAAACATGTCCGAGGCGGTAATTTTCTTTCCAAATCATTCTTTAAGGTTTTATTCAACTAAATACTCACGTTATTTGCCCAAAAAAATACAAAATTGAGGTGGATTGGCGTGGATTTATCGTCTATTTGCAGCCATGTTTCCCCTTCAGCAAGGACATTACCTCATACACAACAGGTTTTATGCATAAATTACCCATAATGCCTTTAATTTATGCCTAGAAATGGGAATTTTCGGATCATGGGAACAGGGTGCTTTTCCAAAATGGCGGCTGCCATTTTTCAGAATTCACCAAAATTGTTCAAGATTGAGTTACAAATATCACTACTCAAATCAGGTCCGAGAAGAAAAATCAATGAAAATATTGAAATATAAGATACTTTATTTTCAAAATACAGTGATATATTGAAGTAAAATGTTTTGAATCGATGGATTATGAGGGATTTATAAAGCCTGTCTTGTCGAATTTTCCAAGTGGCAGGTACAAAATCCAAGATGGCGGCGCCCATTTGACATCGCTACCCACTGTTGAATCGGCCAATCAGCTTCGCGAACACGTATGCGCATGCCCGAAGCAGACGACGCCGGCAGCCGACGGGCGAACTGGCGATTGACCGTGCACTCGCTTCGAGACTCACATCTAACAAAATTCGGCAAAATTAACCAGCCAGCGATGGGTAGAATATTCTAGAGACAGTTTTACGTCCACCTTGGGCACTGGCACGAACTGTGCACTGGCAGTTCGATAAAAATCGATGGGTGAACGCTGGTGGGCCTAGCCCGAAATTGAATTTTTCAAAGGAAACAGCATTACGCGCAGCATGCCGATGTGCCGACCTCACTTGGAGACACAAACCTAACAAATTTAGACAAAATAAACCGTTCATCCGTGGGTAGAATGTTGTAGAGATAATTTAAAATCCATCCTGGGCATTGGAATGAACTATACACCGGCAGTTCGTGAAAAATCGATGGGTAAACACAGAAAACAAGCTCGGAAATTCAGAAACTTTATTGCGTTGTCAAGGAAGAAGATGACAGGTCGTTGGCGCTCATCGGACCAACTCCGCCACGCCCGCCTTTTCCATCCTCCACCATGTCCTTCGCCAACACCGCATTCTTCCATTAATTTCAATGTACTGTGCCAATTTTTAAGTCCTCATTGTTCTCCACCCTCTAGAATTGCTCTCCCTCTGCTCCCCCAGACTCCCCCTGCCCTGCCCCGACATGCCCGACGGGGGATCCTTGCTGAACCCGGCCGCCTCTATACCAGGAAAAAGGCCCAGGGCCAGGTGGGGAAAAGGCTAACCTCAAGCCCCGGCCCCACCCACACAAGGCCTACTTAATCAGTAGGCCCTACCAGAACCAAAAACACAGCCTCGGAAATCATGTTCGCAACATCTCACTATAAATCCCCACTAAGCCCCACCATCTAGCTGCCCAGGCCCTATATTTAAACAGAGGCCTACGAGCTGAGCTCACTCCAAAGGTGACACCTTGACATATTATGACTCTGTCCATTTCATTCCGCGAAAACGACCTTCCCACATCATGATTTTGGAAGGTGGGTGATGCCGATCGATCGATGCCGAGCGAGAGTACGTGCCATGCATGTATGCATGCCTGTGGCGCCGCCAGCCATGCATGGACATGATGGATGGATCGCCGTGTGTGTGTTAAGAATATTATCGGCCTGCCGCCTAGGCTTATCAGCTTATAATAGGCCTAGGCCTACGCTAGTGACACAGATGCTTGCATGATGATGCACGCTGAGATATGCTTTTCTATCATTCATTCTCATGAGTGAATGTCATGATCAGTTTGGCAAACGTAGGTAGGCCTATATCAGAATCCGCCCGCGGCACCACCGTCGACAGCTTCGTCAATAATTAACTGCAAAGCCGCGCACACCATCTTGCCTGATTTTATGTGGCAACATTGTCAAAAAATGCTATATTTTGACTATAATTTTGCAGTGGTCTAACTATATTCACGATTATATAAAACTGAGTTGAACAGTAAAAACTGTGCCATTAATTAGGCAATATAAACGAAGTGCATTATTGTTACCTGATGAAAGTTGGTGCCCGGCTTTTGAAACTTGAGAAATAGCACTGCAGTTGAAAGAAAAGTTTCGGATTCATGCATGGCCCACATCACCTGTATGTGGTCCGGTATGTGGCATTCTCATACTTAGTTGCAAGCCACTAGTTCAGCGTTAATTATTCGGTGGGCACCTCTAATCAAGCAACCAGGGGTAGCCGCATAGAAACTCCACTAGTACTAGCGGAGCCCATCTTCCGATAGTGCTGTACATTTTTCCATGCATTTTAACACCGATAGGCTGTCGAAGCACTAGCGGATTCGAGTTTCTATGCGGCCAGCCCTGGCCTTTAATCTTCAGGACATTAATGATGACACTTTCAACATATGGATCACTAAAACACTGTGACAGCATTTATGTGTACATGGCAATACATGTTTTGTGACTTGTGTCTTTGCCAGCATTTGTTACAGGAACACCCCATAGGTCAAAGAGTCGTCGTTGAATATCTTCCGAACCAGTGGATTCTCCAAACTGAAATTTTGCAGGCTCGATTGATACTTCAATGCGTATGTCTGAATGAAATTTCGTGAAAATCGATTGATATACATTACCTAAAAAGTAGGTCAAAGGTTACAGCCACATCAAATGTCATGACCTAGAAAATTAATCGTGTTACATATCATTGGAAAGGGAATTTTCTCCCCTTTATAATGATACCAAATTTATGCAAATCGGGTCGTGGGTTAACGAATTATAGCCAATTTTCTGTTTCAGTGTCACTATATGCAAAAACGGCAAAATTTTCAAAATGCTCTAGATCCATGAAAAATGATCTGAACGAACTAAAATTTGGCATGTTGTGGTTTCTCAAGGATACCCACAAGTATGCCAAATTTGATCAAAATCGAAGAGGAGCCGGAAAAAAATTGAGTGGTTTGGCATGATGACCCAAATGCAGAAGCAATCACCGAAACCCAACGCCCAGAAGATAGCCGAGTACACACATGTAGTACCGTAGATGTGTTGGTTGCGTGAGACCAGTGTCAACTTAAAATTCGGATAATAACACCGGCTGCCAGGCTGCTGTTGTTGAGAAAAGTAGCTTAGGTCTAGATACACGTAGCAGTCCATGAACTTATCTATAGTTTTGTCGAGCTGATACTTGATTAATGAAAGCCCTCGATCATTTGCCTCTTGTCTTTTCAGTTGAACTTTGTTACATGTCAAGTGGTAGCACTATGTCTCGGTCCAGTTTATCGCATCCACCTTCATCCATCCAAGGTTGGTTCGAGTGCCCGTCATCTTGTAGCGGCAGTGATCGGTATTCTCTTGAGCTACTTTTGCTTCGGCAGGTAAGGTCCATTGAATTTAAGAATGTTGGTTACAATACCAGTTACGAGATTATAGATATTTTAATCTCAGTACTCTGCAGACTGTTTTTAGCTCACCGGGTTGAGCTATTATGATGGTGCGGAGTCCGTCGTCGTCGTGTTCCGTTAGCAGGGCACGTTTCGTAACCGCCAGAGCTATTGATCTGAAACTTGGTACACATATACCCCTAGGTCAGATGACCCATGACACCAAGTTTCGGTCCGATTCGACTCTTAGCTTAGCCACCAGGTGGTGGAAACCGAAAACACAAAAAGTGCAATAACTCCTGAACTAATGACTAGATCCCCTCCAAATTTTTATCATCTATAGGTGTATCTAATAAGGATACATGACATATATAACGGGTTTTTGATTTGACCTACTTTTCAAGGTCACAGAGGTCAAAGTTCGACAAAAGTGACGAACCTGCCACAGTTTGTCATTATTTCACCAAGCGACTTCATATCTTGCATAAACATGCATTGGAGAGGTACCTTTAAAAATACCAAGTTTCGGCCCGATTGGACATCCAATATGGCCGCCAGGTGGCGTAACCTGAAAATCAAGTAACTGCTATTACTCAGGAACGACTTGACGTAGAGTGCTCAAATTATTTACGTCCCTCTAGATGACCTTTACATGCATGTCAAATTTCGGCCTGAATTGACTTCCAACATGGCCACCAGGTGGCGTAACCCAAAAATCATCAAAGTGCTGTAACTCAGGAACGACTTAACCCAAAGTGCTCCAATTTGCTATGTAATGTGGCCCCCTGCAGATGACCTTTATGTGCATGTGAAGTTTCGGCCTGATCGAACATCCAATATGGCCACCAAACCGAAAATCATCAAAGTGCTGTAACTCGGGAACGACGTGACCGAAAGCGCACCAATGTGACCCAAAGTGCACCAATGTGCTATGTGGCCCCCTGCAGATGACCTTTATGTGCATGTGAAGTTCCGGCCCGATCGGACATCCAATATGGCCCCCAGGTGGCCCCCAAATCATCAAAGTCCTACTCAGGCCTTTCCTTTCGAGGTGCGCTAAAATGTGCATGTGCCTCGCAAACAATAAAATTTCTATTGTTTGCGAGGCACATGCACATTTTAGCGCGCCTCAAAAGGAAAGGCCTGCCTACTCGGGAATGACTTGACCCAGATTGCTCATCCCTCTGTCATTAGACTGTTATGTCCAACCCGGTGAGCACATTGTCCATGGACCATTTCATTCTGCTCCATGACATTGTTCACAGTTCATTACGTTAGGCAACCATAGCTCACTGCAGTTGGCAGATCATGTTGTAGCGTGCAGAACACCCTCAAACGACAGCCCGCCACTGTCGTGGTGGTTGGGCACCCTCATAGCGGCCTAAAGTATTGATGATTGGCCCAACCATATCAGCATTTCTTCATGAAACTTCTCATAGAACATGGAAGTCTCTAATGATCGTCGCTAGTTAATGTCAACACTGGCTTTTGACAGATAATTTTACATTGCAGTACTCGAAAAGTCCAGGAGCATTGCTGTTATTATGTTAGCCAACCATGCCAACTGGCGATAGCGTCAGATAATTTCATCGCCACTAAAATGCCCCGCAAACTATACACTTAAAGTGGCGGTATAGCGAGGGTATTGTTGGCAATATTGAAATGCCTTCGACCGAGGAAATCAGTTGTCTGTGGCGGCAAATGGAGGGGCGGTATAACGAGAGTGGACGGTATCTTATTATTCTTATGAAGATGTCAAAAAGAAGGCTACTTTTAGAAGAAAAAGATTTTTTCCTCCTCAATCGTGGGGATGGATCCCTCATCATCTGGGAGTATTGTTTGTCTATTTCAGCCAAATAATGCACCTGTTCGTCCAGTCTATTGTCTGCTACCTGATAATGCGACTGTCACCACCTGATGTGATGCACAAGTAAGTGTCAACATTGCCTGATTTTGCGTGGACATTTCTTTTGGGATACTGTAAAGCGAAATATGTTTGCGGGGAAAAATTCTCGCGTAAATCACGAATTGCTGCGGCACTCGCAAAATTTTTTCTCCATGAATGCAAATTACCGTTGACACCCGCCATACGCAATGCAAATTTTATTCCCCACTAAATCCTATATCAATGACTCGAGTCATCACCACCAGTTGACCAATGCAGGTGGGGATTGATTCCCATCATTCCCAGAGTCTCCCTCATGCCCGGAACGAGTGTTTACACATAACAAACATTGTGGTATGTATGACAGACTGATAGTACAGGTCATGCCAGGAACCTGAGCAGGGTGGTGTCAATCAGAAAATTTTTATAAGGCCTGTCACTGCGAATATTTCTCCCCACAAATGCTGGATTTTTAGGCCATTCGTAAACATTTAAGACACGGAAATATATTCGCTTTATGGTACCCTGTATCTGTATGGAGGAATTAGAAAATGTCTTGAAAACTGTTTCTTGTTTCTTTTACATACCTTCATTAGCCCACCGTTATTATATTCTTTGGTTTACGGGCACAAAGATTTTGAGCCCAGGTAAGAAGGACGAAATAAAAATTTTAAAAAAACTTCGGTTCAGTACACTTNGGCCCGATCGGACATCCAATATGGCCGCCAGGTGGCGTAACCCGAAAATCATCAAAGTGCTGTAACTCAGGAACGACTTGACCCAAAGCGCTCCAATGTGCTATGTGGTCCCCTGCAGATGACCTTTATGTGCATGTGAAGTTCCAGCCCGATCGGACATCCAATATGGCCGCCAGGTGGCATAACCCAAAAATCTTCAGTCTTTTCTGGGAATGACTTGACCCAGACTGCTCATAACTGATATGTACCTCCCTCTGTCATTAGACTATTATGTCCAACCCAGTGAGCACATGGTCCATGGACCATTTTTTTTGGTATGGCATTTTGCCACGTCGGCGGGCCCGTAAACCAAAGAATAAAAAAGCGTGGCCTATATCCTTGATATATATATAAAATTCTGAAGAAAACTTTGTGTCAGTGGATTCTGATATTTCTCCATCTCTTTTCCAGGTTAATGTTTGTGTTTTCCATTCTCTACTTGTCAGTCATGCACATTGAACGACAGATTTTTGACTATGGTGTCTGGACTCTTGATGTCACTGGGTGAGTATCTCCAGCATAGTGCTAACTTGTGTGGTGCACCTGTCCCAATCAGTTCATCAATGCCGGCAGATTCAAGTTCTTTTGCATCATTTTTTTGGCAAAATCGGCCTTGACAGTGAAAGGGCTAAGAATATGGTAGTGGTAAGGTGCATTTAAAGGAATCTGGTCTCGTGGCTGGAAATGAAATCTCGTTCAAGTATCGCGACCCGCGATAACTCCCCGATTTCATTCATAAAATGGCGGGGTTCTTGAAACTGATCTCGTGTGATTTCTAGCATCTTTGAACCATCAAATTACGGGACCTGTCGTCATGAAAAATCTTTTATTCATATTATTTCAATGAATTTGGGCGACATTAGTGTTTACTGCTGGAAAAATTTCTAAATCTCGCGGGGATTTCCGAGAACGAGATTGACAGACTGACAACAAACATGGCTCCGAAGAAACCAAAGTGTGAGAAAGCTGGCCAGAGAATTCGCATCACTGCTGCAAGTTTAGCCAGATGGCGGCGTGTGAAGACAGAAAATTGTTGTACCACTGATGAGGACTTAAGGGCTCCGCACACTGGCGACTAAAATGGGGGCGACTACCGATGCGACTACTGCGTCGCCTGCGATAATTACCTTTGAGGTCGATCAGTGATGTCATCCACGACATCACTGATCTTCCAAGGAAGCATTTGTCGCAAACGAGTCAACAAAAACTAAAAAAAACTGAAAATGTGTTCAGTCGCTTCTGTGGTCGCAAGGCCGGTCGCCTAGAAAATCGCTAGTGTGCGGTGCCCTTTAGCAATGTACACTCCTGAACGTCGTTGGCCCCCGGCAAACACCATCCTTTGCATGTTTTGCGGATGACTCATAGAATCGTCGCCGTCGGCATCACTGCTGTTACTCATGTCACTCTCCTCGCTGCTGGTCATACATGTCAGTTACATATCAGTAAGTTCCGTATCCAAAGAACGAGAAAGCACAAAAATTGACACAGAAAATGATAAATAACGAGAGTACATTTAGGATTCAGCTCATTCTTTTCTGGTCTCTCCAACTGAAAAGTGCCTGACGAAGACCCTGGTTGGGGTCGAAGATTCTGGAAGTTGACTTCTTGTTATTTATCATAGTAAGTTCCGTAGTATTATAATGAGATGACGTACTTGAAATTCCATTCTTGAACTGTAGTGCTGCCGCCATACGGGAAATAGAGGAACTATCGATGTGTAGTACTGCAGAGCACGTGTACATCGCTTTAAGACCGAGGTCTCCGCAGGGAATGTGTCATTATTGATTGAAATGGTCATGCTGGCAATGCTGAAGGTTGGTACCCTCAATGTTATTGGCATCAACTGACATGACGATATGACGTTTTAGAACCTGAGCCAGCTATAAGTGCTTCAGCTAAAGATAAGCAGAGCACATGCCCTTCATTGGCCAGAGGTTGAAAATGCCCTGTCAAATACTTCCCATTTAAAGCAGAGGGAATGTGCTGTCTTCAGCTTATGCCTTTTGAAATTCGTGGCAACATTTCAGTCTGGGAAATGTTCTTTTAAAAGAAAAGAAACGTATCGAATATGGAAGCTGAGGGTGTCCGAATTCAGTAGGAGAACATGGGAAGGTTAGAAAATACATTATGATGTGGGTGACTTCCACCAGTCCACTGAGGAATCGAGAATTACTAATAAATGCCATCACAAAAATATAAACACCATTGTGAAATGAGAAGGAAATCCTGCTGCTACAATGTGATAACTTTAAAAAACTCTGATGTTCATCCTGAATTCAAGTTTTCGGCGTCTGAATTCAGAAGCCGTGACAGTTTCTGAATTCAGACTCGGAGTACAGTGTCAGTCAGGAGATTTTCCGCAGGTGCTATCAGTCACTCCCATGGATTTTCCACAGGAGCTGTAAAAAATCACTCCCCAGGTGCCCCTCAGGGGAGTGATTCACTCCCACCCACTATTTCAACTTTAGACAGAGGGAACACCGAAACATTGTCAGAGCCAGAGGGTCTCAACCTCAAGTTCAAGGGGGTGGGCGTGTCTTTGGGGAATCCGGAAGCCTTCTTACACATCTTAAATGGCGATGGCAAACAAAACCACTTGATTACACGGAGACTTGCCAAAGGAAGGAATTAATGGGGTTGTACGTGAGTGGAATGGCGAGGGTGCGATTTGCGGCAACTGATGGGTGTGAACACGCCAGTGAAAAGCTGATTATGGGCACTATTCTGACCACTCCGGTGGTCTTTCCACGAGCGTCATGAATCACGCGAGTAATTTTTTTTTCATGGGTGTTTACGGGCGCCCGTTTCCTGACTGACACTGAGTATGAAATCGGAAGCGGTTAGTCCAAAATTGAAAACGTTTCTTTTTAAGGACATTTCCTGGACTGATTTTGCAACATTTACTCCCAGACAAAAACTCCCTTTAAACATGTTAAAAGTGAACAATAGATTTTTCAGATATCGCCGGTGAGTGCCTTTGTCAAATCACACCATGAAAGCTGTTTGTTTGAATAATCTAATTTTCAAAGTCTTCATGTGTACTTCACCTATTCACGCACATTTCATTTGTGTGATTGTACTCAAAATTGAGATAGGCTGCCTGGACATGCTACAAGCTTGCACAAATGTGACCTGATCTACTATCTAGCAAAAGTAGGCGCATGTCACAACTGAGGAAAGGGTTAACCCTTTCAGTGCTGAGGCATAGTGTCATCCAAAGTGCTGAGAAAAATTTCAATAATCACACTTCTCGAGAATTCTCCAAGTGCATGCGTGTGATGTCTGGTGGCAACCCTGGCAAATGGGGAGCGCCAAGTGGTCACGTGAGACTGATAGAGCAGACGTGACACCTATAGATGCTCATTGTTCGAGAGATGCGGTTCACCAAGCACGGCCAATCACACCTTGAATCGTCATGAATAATAGGTGGCGTCTGTGTACTATCAGTTCAAACCCACGCGTATATTCTCACGTGGTCTGCGTGATCGGGGTTCCCTGTTATACATTTCCTGGAAGCTTGGACTGTGTGAATGTCCAGAATAGTTTGAAAGTGAAATGATAGATGGAAGCACCATGTTCTAATGCATTTTCCATTGAATTCATTCACCTGTGGCCCATTTTCAGGCACGATCGTATCAGTTGATTTTATACCAGTTACTGATATACAGGCACCGAAAGGGTTAACGCCTTACAACACAATATCTGAAATGTAGGTCTGCAGGTTGACAATAGCAGTGGGCAGCAGTGATAATAGTTGAGTAAAGGTAGTAAACTGATGACCAGTGATGATCCCTTGTGATATGCACCTACTTTTGCTTGCGGGTCGCACATGGTACCTGCAAGCCGATGATGAGTGTGCTTACTCAACCTGGATTGCTTATGACATGACCTGCTCCAGTTTCTTGTAATGTAAATCATGCAAAATTGATGACAGATCAAGTTCCAGGTGAGGTTATGGTCCATTGGGTCAAAGTCATCCTGCACTCGCATACTGGTACATGACTGTTGTTGCTGATTGAAAAATTCCCCAATGAATGAATGCTGAAGAGATAGCAAAACAAATAATTCATTCATCTTCCCATCCACATGAAATTCTGAGTTGCTGTTGGTGCTATGGGGCATTGTACCCAACTAATCCGAGATGGGTGTACGACGTGAAGCAAGACTTGCGCAGACATAGGATTTCACCTTGGAACATTCCGGCTGAGAACATCATAAGGAGACTTCGCTATAATGCCTGGATTCAAGTCACTTTATTCCCAAATCAACACCCACCATTTTAGCATGTTCACAAGACTAACAAGTGTAGAGTCTTACCAAATGAATAGACCAACATAAGTGTCCTTCCACCCTTCAAGATGACACTATGGTGATTTACATCTATCTCGTCAGAGTCATAAGAATATTTGTTGCTTTATCTTTCCAGGCCGTTAATGATCTCCACTCAGAAGCTAACAACGCTTGCCTTTAGTATCCATGACGGTCAGTGCAAAGACAGGTCAAAATATACAGAAGAACAAAAGAGACGTGCGTTAAGGTGAGATGTTTTTACATCGACAAAGCTGCAGTCAACGTACATGTACTGTTCACTTCTAAGGGGTAGGAAATAAAAGCAAAATTTTTATTTTTTAACCTTCATAGTGATTGGTAATTTGATGTGAAAATCAAAAAAGGAAGAAAAAAATATCCCATATTTCTTTCCTGTTTCGAGTCAGTATTTCAGGTGAATTTTCCAAGAAATATCGGCCTCTCAAAAATTAGGAAATAAAATAAAGATTGATAGAACGAAGATAAAAAAAGATTGATGTATTTTTTCATTTTACTGATTTTTGAAGGGGGCGCATCCCAGAGCAAAACAATAAATGATGATTAGCCTGTTTATAAAACTTGTTCCTGTACTATATATACTTAGAGATTTTATCTGACCAATTCCCTCTTGTTGCAGCTCGCTTCCCAGCGCCTTAGAATTCTTCAGCTATATATTTTACTTCCACGGAGTGATCATTGGTCCGTTCTGTTTCTATGACGACTATAAGGAATTTGTGGAAGGAACTCAGTTCAGCAGAGCTCTCAAGGTGAGGGACAAACCAGGGATTTCTTTAGGCAACAGAATGTGCAATCCTTCTTCAGACGAAGGAATATCCATGATATACTCCTTTGTCCTTGGTTCAGACATGCCAACCCGTTACGGATGTCCGTATTTAGTACGGAATTCCACCGAAAATCACATTTTGTTACGATGTTATGGACGAATCATCAAAAAGTACGATTTTTAAATACAAGGGGTAATTTTTCACCAACACGAGTCTCGCACAAATCATAGCATCAGACTGTTCAAATGCATTGCAGAATCTGTGCATTCCTGCAAGCATGCCCACGTGTATGTACTTCTGTTGTGTGCAAGACTACCTTCTTGCTTCTCATGCTTAACAATGGCGGACGTATCAGCTGTTTTTGACAGTTCATGAGTTTGCAGTATGGTTTTAGATGTCTAATTGGAGGGAGAGTCATGTAACGGACCTACAGATGGGACTGAGAAGAAAAGAAGGCAGCAGACCTATCAGCAAGAATATTGTGATGGATGGAAGCCGCTTGTGAAAGTCATGATGATGATGTTTTGCAATCGATGATTGGCTAGGCTAGCTACACTTCACTGTTCACCACAGACAGCAATTGGGAGTACAGTGAAAGTGCTGGAAAATGTTTGCTCTGAGTGATCTACACGTTGCTGAGCTAGACCCCTCAAAAATACTGAAAAACCTTGAAATTCAGGGGCAAAATACTGAGAGGGGTATTCAGGGGTTGGCAGGTCTGTTGGTTGCCTTGCATCCCTCAACATGATTCGTCAAATTTATTGACTAACTGAGGTCATGAGGGTATTAAAATTGAATTTGAGAGCTTTCATCCACAATGGAAAAAAGTAATAATAGCAAAACAAAAATTTAGATTTTTATGGTTTTGTTAAATAGCTGATTACATAATATCAAAGTAATACCACAGGAGTAATTTTAGTGTGCAACATGGACAAGAGATTGAAGTTTCATATGCCGAAAACCACATCAAATTTCCTCAATTTATGAAAAAAGTTGTGGATGGTTATTGGGTGGCGATAAACTTTTGTCAGTCAATGACTGAACATGGAGACAGCTTCCAGATTTGCTCACCTGGTGAGCACTTACTGTGGTGTGGTGTCCGTCATGGTGATATCGCATAGCAGGTTCGTCTGATACGACACCCAGGTGAACACATGGTCCCTGGGTCATTTCATTTTGACAATCATGGCACTATAGTATCTTCTGTTTGCAGGATAAGGATGAGAAGGTTTTCAAGGAGCCCACCCCTGTTGTAAGTTGACCTATCGCAAGCATGTATTTCTCCATATGAAAGACAAGGTATCGTCTGTATTTCAGTAAACTTGGAAATTTGTGTTTTCTCAATAACCCGCAGGTTCATTTCTTCAAGAATAATTATATTGTTAAATCCACCATTCCCCTCACTGTCTACATCATCAGTGGCTGGACTGAATTATAAGAAGTAATGTGTGTGCCGCTTAAAATCACTTTAAACATTTATACGCTGGCCAGTCTCTCCAGTAAACTTTTCTGGGGAACTGAGGAGCGGATCATTCAGCACTCATTAGAGTTGTCCTCTGAATGGNTTTCTCTTAAACCCCTGATTGAATTCCTGTATAATCTATTTGGCTGTAATGCAGAAAGAATGCACTTTCCAGTCATGTCAAATTTGTTTGCTAGATTTTTTCCAGTAAGGATATATTTACTTAAAATAACACATTTCACTTCTTAGTGGCAATGGTCATCGACGATCTTTTGGCGGGAAAACTGGACGTTTATCACTGGTGTATGCACAGTGTGTGCATGAGTCATCAAGTTGGAACTAGATGGCGACACTATACTTTGTACAGGGTGAATCAATAACAACAACTCCTTTTTGGGAGATTTTTCTGCAATGTACATGTATGTCAATAACTTCGGAGGTGTCAGCAATAATCAAGTGGAATATTTTTCCACATGTGGTGAATTTGAATCATACTAGGGGACTCTATGGGATATTATCATACAGGATGTGTCAGTGACAAAGACATGGAATATCTTTCTTTCTACCATGTCTACAGGGTGCATCCACAAGGAGGTTGATTGGTCAATGTCTCAATGGCAAAACAGATATAAACAGGGACTGGGACAAGCAGTTGGGATCTTTCTGGGTGACACAGGCAGCGCTAGTGCTCCTTAACTTAATTAACAGAGCAATTTCAGGAGAGCTAATAGCTCTCCTAGCACTACTTAGGAGTGTTGTAAACAGCTCTCCTGCACTTTTCAAACGCGAAGGCCTGTCTACTGTGTACTTGCTTTGTCAATTTCTGTATCAGTGGGGAACCCAGACCTGCCAAGGGTTATCCGATACTTTGCTGGAGCATGTGCAGGATTTTGCTGGAGAATGGGCCATTTTGGGGTTGCCTTGCTTGAGCATCTGAAACGTGATCAACTTTCAAAGATTTGGCTTTGAAAGTGGGGGTATTGGCCGTTGAACCATGTGGTGCGGCGGGCTCATCAGCTTCGCTTTCAAATTGGCCATGGTCCTGTAACTGTTTTATTCTGCACAAAACCACAGGGTGCATTATGTCCTTCAGCGAAGGGCTGTGATTTGTCAGAGCATTGCGTGCACACAGCTCGTGGGAGTGCGGGAGAACAGTTGTAAATGCGCGAGTCTCCCACGAAATGCGTGAGACTTGGCAGGTCTGGGAAGCCGCAACCCAACCGGCAGAGCACAACAGTAAACACCCATAAAATGTTTAAAAACGTGGCAAAAAACAGTGATGTCACAATCATGATGTTCCTTCTATGCTGTGCAACAGCACAAAAACTTGGTCTTATGCTCACTGCACTGCCAGGGGAATAGTTTTGTGGTTTTCTCATTGGTTTCCTTTCAAAGATGTTTGCCAAAACAGTGTTCTAACAAGAGATTTTTCCAAACAGGGTGGGATGACTGCATTTTCCTATGATTTTAAGGCCCTGGGTTTTCAAACAGGGTGGGAGTGAAATTCAAACAGGGTGGTGTAATAGAAAATGCATTGCAAGTTACATTTTTAAACAGGGTGGTAAAAATTTGAACAGGGTGGTAAAGTGACCTCTGAATTTTGAACAGGGCGGTACCGCCCTGTGAAACTAGCCTGGCTAGAACACTTTGTGGCCTCTGAATACAACCATGCATAGTGTCAGGCCTTATCATGATCGTTGAAAGCGAACATGAACCTGAACATGTAGATCTTAGACTCAAACACCATTCACAAATTTGGCGCTTGATGTCAGCTCCTGCATGATGTTTATGTTGCCTTTGGACGGTGATGGTGAATCCATTTCTATTTTTTTAGGATTATATGGTAAGCTTTGGTGGTGGCTCTTTTGTGGTAGTTCTTAAAATTCTCTAAATACACATTCAGTATTACCAAGAATATGTAATATAGAATCAAAAGTGGTATTACTGAAGATGCTGCTCCAAGTTGCTTGATTTCATTGAGTAGTAATTCAAACATACAATCATATCCTTACATGCTATTTTAGGCTAAGACTGGCTAACTTCATTGTAGGGTTTTGACTTATAAACAAACCTAGTTACATGTATTTTGCCTTTTGCTGTACGAATTCTCAATGCAGCAATGTCAATAAAAAAAATGTCAAATGACTGGACAGCAGTGAGTGATACTGAATAATGGATTATTAAACCACTTTTCACGAAAATATAAGCTACCGTTACACCTGTTCAAAATACCCGTGTTTTTCCAGACCCGTGTCAAACCCGTGTGTATGAAAAGCCTGGCAAGATGTCACACTACTACATTGTAGTTAAGTAGCCTGGTGACAGGTGCTCTGCATGCATTGACTCTTCGGTCATTTCTGTAATGGCACACTTTGTTGGAGGCACGAAAACGACGTCACTTAATCATGTTAATGGCTGCGCCATCTGTAGCTGTGCTAAGAACTAATGAAAACACAGGGATTTGGAAAAGCACGGTGAGCTTGCCATGTTTCGGACACAGGTTTCTTGAATATTGAAGCCCGATAATTCATAGGTGTGACCGCAAAAAACCCGGGGATTTTATGTAATGTAACCACGGCTGTAGTATTGACTGGCATTCCAGCCCATGACATTATTGATTAATATGACACAACCATGGTGCTACATGTACATTGCGTCATTATGACAACACAAATTTCGTAGCTGTGTGCAGTGCTGTCCACGTGATTTGACACATTATTTTCATCATCCGTATCACATAGGAATAAGGATGTAACGTCATCATCATCCTTTTCCTGTGGTGAGAATTGGCCCTTTTTAAGGTATGGTGATGGTTTCGCATTAGGAAATCCCACCTTTTGCTTTGTACAGACTCAGACTTAAAGATCACGACTTCATTATTTACATTCAATGTTTGTAAACATGGATGTTTCCATTATGTTACTTTGGACATTTGGGGCATGCCAACCTACCAAATTGAATACTTTCGGTGTCAAAAGAATTTCTAGAGGGGCGTGCCACCAACAAATTACTCATAAGATGAAGAAAGACTGGACACAAACAAATGAAATGACATGTAAATCAACAATGATTTTCGCGGCCCGCGAAAATACCCTCGATACATTGCAGTACGGTCACAATTGACATCCCTACGGCTTCGCATAAGTTACGCGTTACTTATGCGTAACTCACGGCTTTGGTTTCGCGTAACTCACCACGTAACACGCCAAAATCGCGTAACTCACCTCGTAAATCACTGCGTAGCTAGCGAAATTCGCGTAACTCACCTCGTAAGTTACGCGTAACATAGCTCGTGAATTGTTGCGTAAGTTACGAGTGACTTACGCGTAACTTACGCGAATTTAGGGATGTCAATTGTGACCTCTACTGTATCTTTAATCTATTACAATCAGTGTTCAGAACGTGGCTAAGACAGTCACATGGAGGGTTGGCTTTCAATGGACAAAAAAATGTAGATGTCCTTTTCCCACATAGGCCTACATACAGGATCTTGAACATGATTCAACCTTGTGTTTGAATTCTAGAAGAAACTCTGAAGAGGTTTTACAAGTGTCATGGTAACTTGTCGCTTGTTTTTCTCCTCTGTGGACTTGAAATGTGCCAAACTGTGAAATGAGGAAATGTGGATGTGTGCAGATTTCTCCTGTAAGACTGCTGTTACAGTGGAGCTCATTTCTCACTCATCATCTGTGGTTTGACAGGAATCATCCGTAACCGGAAGAATGGACATTGCATCCTCCATTAACTGGCATAAAACACATGGTGGGTTGGGAAATGCAAATAACGAAACTCAGATATAATGAAAGAAATATTTCTAGTCCCCTGAGATTTGTTTCAACTGTATCAAAGTTTTGCTACAGTGCTCCCTCGCTCTTACGAACCTCGATTCTATGAACTCCCGGATATTAGAAACCCAACGTCTGGCTCCCAAAATTTCATGACGTGGATGTAAGGGGCTGTTCACTTTCGGAACCATTTTCCCAACTAATTTTTCATTATGTTGCAGTTGTTAGATTTTCATGATAACTTCAGGTATAATATTTTATAATGTGAACTACATAATCATGAAAGAAAAATGTGACATCAGCTTCATTAATTAGGAAAACAAAGAGCTTTTGCAAAATGTCCGAAATCAGCAGGAAAACAGTGAAATTATTCCCTAATGTTTGTTGTGCTGGGAGAGGAATGGTATTATTTATCATTCATCGAAAAATCATTACTAAACATATTGGTTTTGCTGAAATATTTGCATAAAATGTGTGATTTTCTTCATTTCTGGACCCCTATTTAAGTGGGGGCAGAACAGAACAGCACATCTGGGCCTGTCAGATTTGAATGGAATGCTGTGGTAAAGATTATGGTCAATATCAGTTACAACATGCATAATCAACCATGACATGTGGGTAGGCCTAAGTGATCAGTGGGACGTCAAATTCAAGTATTCCCTTTTATGACCTTACGCAACACCAACAAACCACTGATCACTGATATTGACCATAATCTTTACCACAGCATTCCATTCAAATCTGACAGGCC